>JABYQG010000013.1:600000-1035203 GCA_022606255.1 Trametes meyenii
AAATAGATAGCCCAGGCTACGCACGGAATGTCCGACGTTTGGAACTATCGATACAGAGGCCATCTTCCGCCCCTGGCTCGCGTCACAAATCGATCCGCGGGACTCGAGAGAGCTGGCGCGATCACACAGCGTACAGTGAGCGGGCTTCATTGTCAAATGCTTGGATTAGGGACCCGAAAGCTCACACCATCTCCGGGCGCTCCCCAAACACGGCGTGCACTGGGTAGCGTGCGCACACCGCACTCGTCAGCCTCCCGGACTCGACGTGGGCGCGCCCCGGGTAGAAGCCCAGCTCGTGGGACCGCGGGCACTTGGGGGTGACGACCCTGGCGCCTGTGACAGCATCCCGTACAGCGGTGAAGCCGTACGCCTGGAAGTGTGTGCGGTGAGCGCGGGTAATTCGGAGAGCAGAGGCTTGGCGGAGCGGGCTTACGAGGTAGAGCGCGAACATGCGCGGCTCCCAGGTCTTCCAGGGGTGGGTTTTGCGGAGCCAGGTCTCGAGCGCGGCGTAGGTGAGCCAGGTGTCCTGGCGGGTGCTGACTCGAACGTGGTTGGCGTCACCGATGAGGATGCGAGGGTCTTTGCTTAGGTCCGCGATGGGTGGGGTGATCATGACAGGTTCGATCAGGATGATAGCTCGTAGGTAGGGGAGGTCAATTCCAGAGCATGCGAGGATCCTGTGGTGTTGAGACAAACTTGTTGAGCTCGGGGGTCATATATGTTAACAAATGACAGAGACGCTACGACAAAGACTTACCAGGCGGAAGTGCTCGCAGACTGACCCACTACAGCAATATCCCTCCCTCGAACATAATTCGAGGTAATGAAGTAGCGCAGCATGTTAGCGTACTCCTCGATAGCTACGCATAAATCAGCTGACCCCGCATTGAAACCCAAGAAAGAGAATGCTAACATAGCGCCTCTCGATGCTCGAGGGCATCCTTGTTCAGAAGGGCAGAATCACCGTGGCTCTGTGCGTCAAGACTCCACGCTTCGCATATCCTACGGGTACTATGATGGGATACTTGGGCCGACTGAAGGTCGAACATCTCAGTGATCATTGGTTCCCAAAGCTCCTTGTCTATTGCAAGTCAGTAAAATCTACCTGGGGAATGAAGGACATCGAACTTACGTGCACTCGTCCAAGGAGCGAAAACAAGAGTCAGCCCGCCTTCGGTCTCAGTGCGTCCGTACGGAATGTGCCTGTTGCCACTGACTAGCAGACCCGAGGTAGGGAGCGTGAAGACGATATTCTCGGAGAGCATGATGTCTAGCTCGCTGGCGATATCAAGGTATTGAGAGAGCAGATAATTAGCATTGAATATAAGAGTGCAATGGACCATAGGTACTATCTCCTTCCATAGTTTGAGCATTGCCGGTCCCCGCCTTCCCGAGGTTCACCGGATGGTGACTAGTAGGTGTGCCTAGCGAACGGGGTGACGTACGCTTCGGTATTTTGTCATGAGATAGCGCACCGCAAACGGGGAAATCATGATCATATTGCAGTAACGATGCAGCTTGCGTGCGCCGTGCGCCGTGTAAATTACCCTACAAAAGACCCGGACGATCATAGAGATGGGTGCGAGAAGCCAGGCTAACGATGACCGACTTCACCTCAGAGTGGTTGCCACCGGTCAAACAACGCGTCAACAAGTGCACTGTCGCGTTCCGGCATCTTCGGCTACTGCCGCGTTTCGGTATCTTCCGAATGCAATCCCACGGCGACTTCGAGTCTCCGTGCACTCCGATTTAGCCGGACGCCTGCCTCTCATCCTCCCGCCCTCCAGCCGCAGGTCCCCAGATGCATCCAGTCTTCCGTGCCCGGGTATACCTCAATAAACGCACGCAAACGCAGTGAGAACCCAGTTGACACGGTTTAGGGTCGTATAGCTCACTTACAATAGGAGCAAACGCATGAAGGATCCCGGACCTTCCGATTGTACATAAACTATGTTACTAAGTAATCACGCCTTCCTACCTAGAATCACCCGCCCGTGGGACTGCGCTCGAAGTCTCGGATCGAAGAATATACGTTAGCGCATATAAGCGGCGGTCACGCTGGACGGCTCGCTAAAAGGCCCAGCTCCAACTGCTTGGCAACTTCTTACTCTCACCTCCACCTCACAACGGTAAGGAGAGCAACATGGCGGAGACCAACGAGCAGCCCTTCACGCTCTCCGTACCTGACGTTGATATCGAGCTCTTGCACAAGAAACTCGAGCTTGTGCGCTTTCCGGACGAACTCGAGGGTGCTGGATGGGATTATGGCGTCCCTCTCGCTGACATAAAACGACTCGTCGCACACTGGAAGCAGGGCTTCGACTGGCGCAAGACTGAGGCAGAGATCAACAAGCTTCCTATGTTCACTCGTGATATCGAGGTCGAAGGGCATGGCAAGCTGAATATCCATTACGTTCATCAAAAAAGCGAGGTCAAGAACGCCATTCCGCTGCTGTTCGTCCATGGCTGTGAGTCTGCCACGAGGGCGTGCACTGTCTAAATTGCTCATGCTCACGCATTTTTGAACCAGGGCCCGGAGATTTTCTCGAAGTGAGGAAGCTGCTCCCGCTCTTGACAGCGAAATCGAGCGACAATCCCAGCTTCCACGTCGTGGCGATTAGCCTCCCTGGCTTCGGATTCTCGGAGGCGCCAAAGAAGCCGGGTTTCGCGGGACGACAGTACGCCGAAGTCCTTAATAATCTCATGGTCTCACTAGGTTATAATGAATACGGTACGTGCTCTGATTGACTTCGCATACAACATCGACGTTCATCGAACTCGTGCAGTGTACCAAGGGGGAGATTGGGGACACATCGCAAGTGTTAGATGCATGCGCGTCAACTATCCGTGTGCTTACAAACACAGCTAGGTTGGAATGCACATCGTACACCATTTCGGCCACAAGCACATCAAAGCTTGGCATTCTAACATGCCCATGTACGTTAATGTCCTATGATATACTGGGACCCCCCGACGCTAACTGGCATCGCTATCGCTTGCATAGCACTGGCCGGCGCCCAACGCTCCTCACGCACCCCCTGATCCTCCTTAACACAGTCTTCTCGGTCACTTTTGATAAATCGGCTCGTGACGGCATAGCAAGAACGATGAAATTTGCACAGAAGGGCAGGGGCTACTTCATGGAGCAGGCTACGAAGCCGCAGACACTTGGGTACAGTCTCGAAGACTCTCCCGTCGGGTTACTCGCGTGGATCTACGAAAAACTTGTGGACTGGACGGATAGTTACCCGTGGACCGACGATGAAGGTACACGTAGCTTTATACTCTCAGCGGGACCTGTGCTGACGGTGTTTACACAGTGCTGGAGTGGATTTCCATCTACTGGTTTTCGCGCTCAGGACCAGCCGCGGCGGGGCGCATCTACTATGAGATGACGAGTGGTAACTCAAGCGAGATCTTCGCAGGCGTCCGATGGTCGTCTGTTCCCCTTGGCGTGTCATACTTCCCAGGCGAGCTTGCACGCATGCCCAAGTCGTGGTCGCACATGCTCGGCAAGCTCGTATTCGAGTCCGAGCATGACAAGGGTGGCCACTTCGCCGCGTTCGAACAGCCCGAGAAGCTCGCCGGGGACTTGCGGAAAATGTACGGCAAGGGCGGCCCTGCGCATGGCGTTATTCGGGGAAAGAGTGGATATGATTGAAGGCTAAGGTGAGCCACCCGTGTGTCAAGTGGCAAAAGAGGTCCTGAATGATTCTGATGTCTCGGTATTAGCTGACCCAAGCTTTTATGAATCGCATGTTGTAGTATGACTACGCTGTAAGCCTGTCTGCTAGTTAACGAGAGTGCTGCCATTGTTGCCGCTCCTTGTGGAGCGAGGTCCGTTCAGTAAATCCGGCTCACTCACAATTTTGCCTTATTCAAGGCGTATTCACGGGTATGGATATTCGTCTATTCTCTCCTATCCGCCACTCGATGCTGCATGTCTCTATGCCGCAGTCGGGATCGGGACTGGGTATCTTTGGGGTATCTCAACAGGCCGGCCGGGAGGCTGACTTTCCTTTTCGGACATCCGCCCTCGCCTGCCGCGAGCCATTCGAAGCCGCTTCTCGCGGCTGGCCGTCCCCACCTACCTTTCCCTCCTACCACCACCACATACCACATACCTACACTCCCCACACTTTCTAAACTGCTGCGCAGTCTTATTACCATTACTTCTTCCACCATGCCTTTCTACAACCCCCTCACTGGTTACACCTACTCCGTCGACCCTACTACCGGCGCGCTCGCTGCCGTCCTCGTCCCCGTCCCTGGTGGACATGTTGCGCTCTCCCTTCCCACGCCGACCCTCTCGGCTGTCCCGCTCCCCACGTTCCCCACCTTCGGGAAGGACGTGTACGGGATGTCCGAGGAGGTGCCCCTTGCGCGGGAGGAGAGTGTGCAGGTCGATCACATCGTCGATGTAGGTTTTACTACCTTCAAGTTCACGCAGAGTGGGAGGAGAGACTGACTACTTTACCCCTTCCCAAGGTGGTTGACGCTAGCGACGACGAGGATTGGGAGACCGAGCTCTTCGGAAGTTTCGAGGAGACAGAGGAATTGGCCAAGACCCCTGCCTGCCCTGCTCTCCCTGCCGGCTGGGTTCCCCCGATCCGCCCTCTGGAGACCTTCGACTGGAGCATCCTTACTTCCACCACTGTGCCCGAGAAGCACGCCTCGGTCGCGAAGGTCACCAGCCCCACAACTCAGGCTGTCCGCCCCGCTGCCCAAGCGGTTCGCCCCGTCGTTCACACCGTCCGCCCCGTCGTCCAGACTGTTCTCCCCGTCGTTCAGACTGTTCGCCCTGTTGCCCAAGCCATCATCCCCGCCACCCAGGCCATTCTCTCAGCCGTACAAACTATCCTCCCCGTCGCCCAAGCCGTTCGGTCCATCACCCAAGCTGTCAATTCGGCTGCCCACGCTCCCTCCACCACACCCAAGGTTGCTCTTCCTGCTGTTACCACTGTTCATCCTACCTCCGATACCCCCCAACGCCACGTCGCCCCCGCTGTCAACGCCATCCCTTGGCCTGCTGCAACCGTAGGCGTCCCTCCCGGTATTCAGCTTCCGCCATCTCCGTGGACGATGGGCTCGAGTACAGTTCAGGTGCAGCTCAAAGCCGACGCGAGGATCAGGACACCGACGAGAATCAAGGCTGATCGTATGCGGACAGACCCTGTGTTGAGAGCTAACCTGAGGAGCGTACCCGAGCCGAGGAGTATCCGGGAGTTGATGCCGATGCATACGGGGAGAACAACGACAGGGAATATGGGGATTCCACCGACGGAGGATACGATGGGGATGTCCATAGACGGCGGGGGAAGGGTACCGATGGAGACTTTGGGGAGGATGCCTATTCATACTATGAGGACGACACCAACGGAAACGAGGAGGAAAATATCGGGACCAACCGCGTTGATGGCCAACAGGACGGCACTATCTAAGGCAGCACTCGCTCCGGCGGCACTGTCTCAGGCAACTGCTGTAGCTCAGGCGACAATGACTCTTGCTCAGGCAACAATGGCTTACGGCGACGCTGGCATCGGGATGAGGCTTTGGGCGGACCATGCCGGCATCGGCGTCGCCCATGGTTATAGTGGAACGGAATCTCTTGTGGGTAAGTCGGCCTCGATCGGCGCTGGCGTCGACCATAGGACCGCGACCCTGAAGAACGCAGGATGTCTCCGGGGGGATCCACGGCTTCTCCCTCGAGTGAAGACGGGCGGCGCGAAGGGACTTAAACGGCATATTGATGACTGGGCGGAGGAATGCGTGTTCGACAATACCCAGGAGGACGACAACCCATTAGCAAAACGACTTAAGGCCATACATATCTCCAGGAATCCGGCTTACGACACTCGAAAGTTCGCACCGCCGACGGCCGATCAAAGGAGACGAGAGGAACGGAGACGGGCGCAGGCGGCGGCGATGGTATACCGAATGCCTCACTTTGCGATGGTTGGAAGCTAGACACTTGGATGACTACCTACATGGCTTTGACTTGGCGACACTGGCTCTGGCTCTGTTGGAAATCTGGCGACGACTTCCGGAACTCTGGGGCTTAGACTAGGACTAGATAGACATCCTATCGTTACTAACTAACACAGCATTACTTATACAGATCTTCGTAGTGCATGCGCTACTGGCCACCGCGTTCGTAAGTAGTCTCGTCTTCTCTCGTTTTGCTAAATAATCTAACTTTTGCACCGTAATGTGTAGGACATCGAGTACCGCGACTCGAAGATTGCGTTGGAGGTTCGGGAGTCTTGCCAGCTGGCCAGGTACGTCCGGGACGCTCTGATCCCTTTGACCGGAATTCGTGCTGACCTTTTTGCTTACCTATCGCTAGGACTGCCATGACGACCCCTACTGGAGAAGGACGCGACCTCGGGTAACTCAGGACGTACCTCACCAACGTATGTGTATGATGGTCCACATGTCATCACCGTAGCTGACCGTAGCTTCCTTAGATCGACCTCCTCGAAATCCATGTTTAGTCTCGACGGACGAAGGACGTCAAGGGGAGATGGGAATGTGGTTGGTAGGTTTTTTCACCTTCGTCCCCTGACGACGTCAACGGCGCCCTAACATTGTTTGGTATTAGATGAAGTTCTTGTTCCCTAGTTACGAAGTTGCTGCAGCTTTGGCTTAGTAGATGCTTCCAGTCTGAACTCGCTACACGCATGTTTACGCGTTACTTCATTTTACGTGCTTTGTGTTTCTTCACCGCACTGTTCTCGTCGCTCCCTTGTAAACCTCTTTCAAATCGTTCCCAGTGCTATCATAGCTGCTTTTCCCCTCTGCAACGTGTGGGACAGAATCGCCCGTTCCCTAGGCCTGGTACGGTTGGATACGAAAGTAAACTACTCGAGTCAAATGACTACATCACTACAGTACACCTCAACAAGAACTTGAAGAATGAACCTTCTTTACAAGGTTGGATATCGTCGTACCTGGATGCGCGACGCCGCGACACGCCTGCTGGAACGCTCGAGAGTAGATGCCACCCTCTTCACCTCTTCCTTCAGACTCTTCACCTCCTGCATTAACGTGTTCATGCCCTGGGAAATGGACCGCGTCAATTCGGTGAGTGCCTCCAGCTGTTGGGCTTGGGCCTTCTGCGCAGTAAGGGGGTACTTCTGTAGGAAGTCTGCCTGGTTCGCGGACGGCATGTGCGTAAGGGGCGGGGTTGGAGGGCATGGAGGTACTACAAATGGAGAAGATGAGAACCGAACCAACGCACGCATACGTCACTTATGGTTACGACGAAACGGGGTGTGCGGCGGAATATCGCCGTACAGCGACGGTATGCCGATCGCCGCGGAGAAGGGCCTGAGGAGAACTGGGAAGGAGGAGCACGGCACTCACCAGAAGTCGCCGCAGGCCCAAGCAAGACGATGGACTGCATCTTCTGTAGCCCTTGGGTTGGCGGAAGCTCCGGCACGGGCGTGGGCTCGCGCGTGCCGGGTAGGTCCTCGGAGTCCATGGTCTCCGACTCCGAGAAAGACATGTGGGACACTTGGGAGTCTTGGCTTGAGCCCATGTCGACGAGATGTTCGTCATCGGCGTTGACCTCAGACGGCAATGACGAACAAGGGGTATAGAAGGGCGTAGGCGGTCGGTGAGAGATGTGTGGCGTCGACGGAGATTCGGGGTGGATGATGCTGAGCAACTCAATGATTGGCGTCTGTATGTAACGGAATAGCACGATGGGCTTACGAGGGAAATGGAGAGAATACTACTCTCGGGGACGTATTTGTTCTTTGGTTGTTCGACGGACCGTCAATTTCCATCTCTGATTTTGTCCGGCCAAGGTTCTGTCCTTGAACCATAGGGCCGTCTTCAATTTGGTAGAGGAGAGGAGAGGATCGCAAAATAGTAGCATACAACACGACTTGCAATGGACGTGCGCAGCTGCCTTTTCACTATCTGGGAAGACAAAGCGGAGCAAACAATCATTGCTGCACAAGCGGTCGCCCTTACCAGTCTCGCTTTGACTATCTCTGTTCTATTGATTCAGTGTATAGTAAACAAAGGCCATAGATGGAAGAATATCCGCGAACCTCACTGGATTGCCAATGGATTGACTCCCGGTACTGAAAGTGACTTACCGTTGCCAGCGTCGTCTCATGGCACGCCGCATACGCCCGAGGGTGGTGTGCAGGGTGAAATCGTCGTGCGATGCAGTTGGGAGTCCTAAATGAACGCGTTGAAAGATTAGGGTAGCTTTTGTTGAACGCGGTCGTGCATAAAGTGCGCAGGTATTCAAGTCAAGTTAAGCAATGGCCTGGTGGTGGCACAGAAATTCAAGTGACCGAGTTCCCTTTATAGTCAAAATCAATGCTGACGTCGGCTCATAGACGCCTATGATGGCACGCCCTCATGGTTGTAACTCAGGCTGTACTGACACGTTGAGCTAGTAGAACCTCATCATCGACCTACGTGACTAGTACTACTCCTGGTCGTACACTCTTTCGTAGCTTGCGTGTCTCCTCGGCACTTGCATAACTCCCACCCCTGCCCAATGGACTAATCTATGTGAAGATCGACTCCTAGCTTTGAAGGCTTATTTCTAGTCAAAGTCTTCAAGTCGGAATCCCATGGCCACTAGAAGTTTGGAGAGGCATTTCGTATCACCCGCATCGAGCAATGCTTGTATTTAAGACGCTTCGGTTGCAAGCTACTATTTTGTCTCTGCTCTCTAACCCGTATCTTCTTGGAAAATTTGAAGGTACGCTGACAAGGGACTTCGGCTGGTCGGCTGGAGTCTTTGGATTTCAGGTACCCTCTTGGCGCGCGAAAAATAAATACGGTGAGTCTAGGACACAGTCTGTAAGTTTGCATAGTAGCTAATTCCAGAGTTCATGGTTGTGAATTCACACGCTGCGGTCGTAGATAGAGATGCCTTGGACTGTATCCAATTTGCTCTCCTTCGTCGACCGGTTCTTCTTCGCCGGCAGTACTAAACGAACCGTTGCAACGTCTTGCCGTTCTCGGCAACGTTCTCCGCGTTCTGTCCGACCGGCGTCGGATCTGAGCGCTCGTCGAGAGAGCCCGGTGGAACAAAAGTGGTCCATCCCGTAGTCTCCCACCAGATTCCGGAGATGAAACGCGTCTTGGGCGCGCCACAGCACCATTCGCCTATGACCACTGTACGGCACATTGAGGCACGGCGCAAGTAACGCGGGTTTGGATAAACAATATCGGTGAGGACGCCACTGAGCGGTTCTGCGGCTTTGTATTCTTTCTAACACCGTGATTTGACCGCAACCAGGGGCTCTGCGGGGACACGTTATCAAATCTGGGACGCGCAGATCATCGTGGACGCCGTTCCAATTCTAACCCAGTCTCAGTCACCGGGGGTGCCCCCAGGTAGTCACGAATGTAAGTGTATATCTGCAAAAATATGTATTCAGATAGTTCTCAGCCATAGAATTGCGCAGCGCATGCGGCGTGCCTGGCTTTGTCTAGCAGACCCTATTTTCCATGCTCGAGGAACTCCGCCTTTGGCGGATATTGATCTTGAGAGAACGCGGTGGCCGCAAAAAAACGCGGAAAGGTATGTACGTTATGTCGGGAGCGTCTAGTTCGCCGTTGACTTTCATTTCACAGCAAAGCACACCCGCCAAAGCCTGACAAAGCCCCAATCAGCGCGTGGGGGCGGACATCGAGGCAATCCTTGATATAGAGTGAGCTGTGGCGTCCTGCGGGCCCTTACGTGTGGTTCAGGGTCGTTGTATACAATCCCTTCACGGAGAGTGCAGACCACCTCGTCACTACTGTTTCGTAGCCGATTCTCGGAAGACAACTTGTTCGGTTGGGGGAGCTCCGCAGGTGAGTCAGCCTTCACTATTACCGGACGACCAAGTAGTAATTGCTCAAGTCGGCACCGGACGAATTGGCTCAAGAATTATCTAAGCAGGACCGATCGGCCCAGCGAGATTCAATGGGCCCAACGTCTAGCGACCGGCTCGAGCTCGATCCTACGAGTATCACAGTTTGCGTTTGATGAACGCGCCGAAGGACCGCCCGCGCTCCCATGAAGGATCACGCTGCCCCGCTTCGTCCTGAGAGGCAAGCACGGAACCCGTTTGCTGCATACTCCGACCCCGACCTTGCATTGACTACCGGCGATAGGGAGCATGCGTGTGGGACGGGGCATGCCGTTGCGCCAAATGCGGGCATGCGAGCACATGGTCCGCGTGCAGCATGCAGCGGTCTGCGGCGCTGGAGGCTGAGCCTGGAGGAAGAAGGCTGGGCGCACGGGACGAGATCGCAGTTCTCCCGGCGGCTGCGTGCCGAAAGGCATTCCGGGGCTATGTTATGGACGCCGGACGACAAGCGGACGACAGAAACTGCCAAACGTCGAAGATCGGATGCCGGGTTTAGCTTCGAGTGGTGAGCTTTTGGCTTTGGCTTTGGCTTCGCCGTCTGTGAACGCGCCTCCCTCCCGGCCGCGGTGCGACTCTCCTTCGCCCATGAGTGGGACGCAAGCTGCGTGTTTGGAGGTCTCCATGCTCACGGTCGCACACGAACGCTGTCCTGCGATCTTTGGCGTGGCCTGCCGGCAACTCACTAGCTCCCCTGGGCCCTGCGGGCCTGGTCTGGGGCTGCTGCGTGCGCCGCCATTCCCGCGTCAGACTTGCCAGAATACGAAGTCGCGGTATTAAGCTCGCGATTCTCGCGGAAGATTGGGAGAACGTACCGTATATGGGTCGTCTTTCCGAAGCGAATTCAGCGAGGTCCCTCCGAGGATAAATCGGGCCGCGACGAGCCTATAGCGGGCTAGGCTTTGCCAGCCCGTGCCCCGAGAACGACAGAATCCGCCAACCGAGTAGCCCTTAATGCGAGAAGACCATCTCGCCATCCGAACCGTTGACTTATCGTTTTACAATGAGCAGGATGTCAACGACGTTGCCTAGTCGGTGAGCGTGGTACTCGCCCTCCACATGACGACGACTAAACTTACGTTCAAGGGGCCCGATGACGAGAGAAGCATGTGCACGCGCGATGCGGCGTGCTGGTATATGGCTGCACCCCATTTCTCCCAGAGTCTTCAGACTGGCCGAGACGGTTCACTCCGTGTTCGTCGTGGGTTCCCCACGGTGTGGTCGCGGCGGCGGCTGGGAATTTGAATACTGGGACGGGCGCAGCAGCGTCCTTGTTCGCCTCGCCCGGCGCGTGCCAGTCGCATCGCACGGGGTCACGCTGATGTCGAGGCGTCCCCTCTCGAGCGCAACTGCACCCAGGGTCGTTCTCAGCGCGCGCTAGAGACAGAGAGGAGAGTATTCTCCCGCGACTGATTAGTCCCGACGCGAGGAGGGCTGCCGATAGCTTGTAAAGCTCCGCCTTGTGCGCGGGGCGCGAATGGGCGCCTTCTCGCCCTTCTTGAGTTTGCCGCCGCGCCCGCGTACTCCTTACCCGCAACCTTCTGCTAGATCGGAAATCTGATCACGGGGCTTTGCGTGCGCTTGCGCCTGCCGCATCACCCATCCAGATATCCTCCTTCGGGTCGATGTTCGTCGTCTGCTGGCGTCCTCCCCAGGCCTGCGCTTTGGGACGGTGGTCCTGCCTCCGGTACTCGCACACCAAGTTTCTGTAACTCAAGCTCCGCACCGGCGGCCGCGCCTCCTGTGCCTGTTCAGCTCCCCTTCCCGTAGGTTGTCATCCTCTTCTCAAACGCAGTCTTGTACTCAGTGGAGCCGTTACATCAGCACGATAGTGACGTACGCAGCACACTGCATGCGGTGTCGCGTGCGGGGAGACGCCCACAAACTGGCGATATTATGTACGTCGACGCGACCGTCCCTGAGATATAATGGCTCCGCGACAAAGGGAATCACTCGGAGCTCGTAAAAGAGTACGTACGCAGGATACAAGGCTCATCAGCGGTCCAAGAGCGGGGGCTCTTAAGAGCGGGGGCTCTTTGAGTCTCTGTCACCCTGGCCTGGGGGCTGCCGCCGCGTACCTCACCCTGTTCGGGACCGCACTTTCCCAGAAGACGCGAGACGGATGGTGGCACCGTCGGGTAAACGGACAAGGTGAGGAAGCACCAACACGTTGTCCTCCAGAACCACGAACCAAGGCGCGCAAGCTCGCGCGCAGGCGGGACGCGTGGTGCTAGGTGGCCGGAGGCTTTGCACGCCCATGCAGTCCGTTTCTGCGCCCGGTCACGCGTGCGCGTGAGCCCCTTGGAAGGGGAAGTGGTCACCGGGGGGCAGCTGGTCGTAGCCAAAAATACTTGTGCAGGTCCTGGGGAACGCGGCGAGATAAGTGGCCAGATAGGGCCTTGTTGGCTCGTACGCCTCGCCGCGATCTCTGGGTGCCCGCGAGGCCCCGTCCGGTGAGTGTGCATCGACACCTACCGCAGCAGCCGCACGTCCGCCTTCTCGGGATATCTGAGGATGCGCGATGGGGGGCGGGATGTCGTGAGCGTGCGCACGGCCGGTCTCAGTGCGGCGAGGGGCCATCGCGGAGAAGCGTGAAGCTTCAAAGTTCGCAATCTGGCCCGGCGTGCGAGCGTCGAGCGGGCGCGCGATGGATCGATGACGCTGCGAACACGAGCTAGGGCCGCTGCACTGGGGAGACAGACTGCTGCTCGTGCCCACGGGCCACTGGGCGAGCTTCGATGGCGCGAAGATCATGATCCCGAAGCAGCCGCGCTGCGTGGGTCGTGATGGGGGAGGCCGGCTGAGCACCCGTCGTCATCCGGAGCATACGTAGTAGGTGGAGGGGCGGGCGCGATGGCGAACGGGGGTGTGAATGGGATATCCGGAGCTAATTGTGGTCGTAGAGGGACCGTGGTCGCCGAGCTGAGTCCGGGCCGTCAGCGCTGGGCGGACAAAGTAGAACATGTACGGTAGCAGCACAGCGATCCTCCGCGAATGGGAGGATGGTCGTCGGGCGGTACTAAGCAGTGTACACGACCGCATCGCACGGCGGGGGGCGAATCGCGTGAACACATGTGCGAACACATTGACTCGGGGCAGGGACTGAGATGAATATGTGAATATCAGGATTCAGCGCGCCACGGGCCAAGGCGCCTGGTATGAATGCTGAGCCTGGAGAAGGGGGTCCGACGATGGTGATGCTCCCGCGCCACAGGTGACTAGTGCGCCTCGCCCAGGCTGGGGCACGCGCACGGCCGAGCACAACGGCTCCCCAACGCGTAAGGTTGCTTGTAAATGGCGCATGACGCACGGGTAGGCTCTTGGGCGTTCGGGGTATGCACCACAGCTCGGATGCGGGTGCGATGTGGTCCTGGGGCGAGATGGAATCAGCACGCGCACGGGCGGAGGCGAGTAGGACGCAGGCGGATGTTTCGATGAATACGGGATGTGTTCCTCCCATCCACGCACGGTTACGGTATACCATTACTATCTGTATGATCGCCTGCGCGTAGGGCACTGCACGGCGCCGGGTCAAGGCCCGCGCACCACGCACGATGACTACTGCACTTGCAATAAATACAAAAAGTGCGCATGCGGCGAAGAACACATGTGCGCGCAGGCGATACGTATCATATACAAATTATATATCACTCCAAGGCAGGGAAGCAGCGGGCGTCGGGAGGCCTCCTCGGAATTCGACGCCAGAACGTTGTACCCTCGGACACGCGTTTGCGGACCGGCGTACGCATCGCGTGAATATCAACAACTATGGCCAACTTGCTCTTCGTATACATTTGCGCAGGGTCTCGGGGACACGGTCGTGTTTCTAGCTCATATAGACAGTGCATTGAGTACGTATCTGTACACGATGGGCATCATAATCATCATATGTACGGCATAAGCGAGAGCTCGGAATGCGCGCGCGGAGGCGGAAGTGCAGCAGCCCCGACCCCCACATCCAATCCTCGTCGCGTACTGCTCTTTCCCGGCTCCCCGGCTAGCCTGCATCGAATGTGGCACTCATCCGCCGAGGCCCCGCGACTCCGCGGCGCGGCGCGGGGGCCAAAGTGTGAGACCCGCGGCGGGGGCACGAGGCTCGCCATCAAATATAAGCAGAGGTGTAGTGAGAGGCGCATCACAGGGGTTCGCGACGGGGTCGCCGACGGTGACGACAACGACGACAACGATGAAGACACCCCACCATGGGCGATCGCTATATTAAATGCGCGTGATGATGATGCGTGTACGATCGTAGGGTCCTTTATTTTTTTGTGCGACCTGGTCAGCCGCTCTGACTTTCAAACGGCGAGCCTTGCGCTGGAGTTTGCACGTTCAACTCAACGCGTTAATACGCTGCTCCAATACGCCGATCATTATCAAGGCTGGGCCGCTTAGTGCGCATTTATTTGCCGTGCGCGCACTTATCGCCACGCTAGTACGCAGAAAGCCAACACTTACCGACGGTGTGCAGTGCTCAGATGAATGATGACGATGCACGACGATCCTCGCACGTCTGCCACGTAGAGATATCGGCCCAACCCCTGCCCCGATATTCAAGTTCGCCAGAGCGGCCTCGGTGAGCCCTGGTGAGCCCTCCGGGCGAGGACCTGAAGATCCAGGTACAGTGCGCCGATGGGCCAACCGGCGGGCCCATATTACCAAGTAGAGAGTTGAGTACTGTGTTACTTACTGGTATTAGCTTGCTAGCTTTCAAGGCCGAGGTCCGACGAGCGAGGTACGCGTGAAGCCGTGTTATATATTCCCGGATGGCGGTGGACTCTTGTACAGAGGTGGATGGTGACCAAGAAAGGAACGCAGATATCTACGGACCACACAGGCAAGCAGATTGAGGCGAAAATATAAAAACGAGAGGCGAGAGCAGAGCAAGTCCGTGGCGGGCCAGCGAGAGCAGCGAGTGAGAGTCCCTCTAGAACGAATAAGTACGACGGCAGCGACACTAGGTGGTACATGTAAGATAGGTATATGGTACGAGTTCGGAAGCGATGCTATGCGCAGGGCAGTTGGATGAGGATTGGGATGGATGTGGGCGATGGAGGGCGATGCGACGAGGCGAGAACGGTATAGACGTACATGCGTTTTGTGGATGCAGGATTCGTCCGCCGTAGGGTGTTGGGGGCCCTCGGGCAGAGCGACGGGGGTCGGAATGCGGGGGTAGTGCGGGGAAGGGCGAGGACGAGAAGGGGTGGTATCAAAACAGGGGGGGTAAGGCCACATAAGCAGGGTGAGCGTACAACGGCGTAGTAGCACAACGGGGAAGGATATAGAGATATAGAGAGCAAACAGGGTGGATAGAGACGGACCAAGAAGAGGACGGCGACGTCTTGCGAAGGTGAATGTACAAGTGCCCCGGCGCCGGCGCCGGAGGGGCGACGTCTGGGCGCGGGGGAGGTCGATCCAGGCACGGCGCGGGGGAGGGGGAGGTCGAGGTCGAGGTCGACGAGGACGGGGACGAGGGGAGAGAGGGCCCGGAGGAGATGATGGGGGAAAGGGGAAAGGGCCCGAGACGCCGGAGCGAAGCCATTAGCGGGAAAATGTATGTTACTTTGATCGTCACTGTCCAATCACACAACTGCATACACTCCCACGGAGCGCCCGCGTCCACATTCGGCACAAATCTTGCCGCGTGCCCGCGCCCACTTACGTTCGTCCTCGTCGGCATCGACGACGACGCCCGTCTGCCCCGACGCGGGTTTCACTGGGGCGCAGTAACGCCGCCCGACTGCTGGCGCTCATTGGGGCGTCCCGTAGCCCGAGCCAGACCCAGGCGCTGGGGAGGCCGAGTGCTCCGGAAACCTGTACCCGCTCTGCTCGTCGTTACCAGGAGTGACGACTCGTCCACCAGGGCTCTGGCCCGTCGGGGCGTGGTGGCTGCCGCTCTGTGCGTATCCCGCGCTCTGGCCGTACATCGAAGAGCTTGGGCCGCCGAGATAGCTCCCGCTGCTGCTGCCGGACATGCCGAAGTACCCGCCCGGGCTCGTGGTAGAGCTGCCGTGGTGCGGGTGTGCCGAAGACGGGTGGAGCGCAGCGGTACCGCCGTACGAGAGGCGCCCCTGAGCATACGAGCTATCGCTCAAACCGTAGGGGCTGTGGCCGTGGCCATGGTGACCTAAAGACAGGCTTCCCGCCGTGGCATGGCTCGAAGAGAGGCTGCGAGACATGTTGACCATATGGCGGGTCGACATTTGGTGGTGGGCATGGGGATCATGCTGGCTGTGGCCGATGTTTTGCAGCGTCAAAGGGAAGTAGAGCTGGAGCGAGTCGGCTGGCATGGACATGCGGCGACCGGTGTCGAGAGGAGAAGGGCCAAGGCTGCTGATGCCGGGAACGGGCATGCCTGGCAAGCCGGGGCGCGAAGCAAAGGGAGTGGTCGTGGTTGGGCCCGCGGTGCTATGACGGGCGGGGGCGAGGATGCGCCTTCGCGCCTGTTGAGACGAAGGGAGATGAGCGGCCGAAGGATAAACACGGCGGCGGGGAGAGGACTCACGTTAATCATCCAGTTGGAGACTTGCGACATGGAGAGGCCGGTGGCATGACAGAGCTGCTTCTTCTCCTCTTCAGACGGATAGGGGTGGTCTGAATGCCTGTGCAGCCAGTCCTTGAGGAAGTCGGTCACCGGCTTGGGGAGCTTGCCGCGCTTTCGCTGTGGGGGACGGTCAAGGCCGCCGGCGGGGCTACCCACCGGGGCGGCCTGAGGGGAGCGAGAGGGAGAGCTGGTCACGTTAATGGCGGGGTTAGAGCCTGGACCGGAGGCGGGCCCGAGGCCGGAAGAGGGACCCATGTTGAAATCGGGGGTAGAGGAGGGGAAGGTCCAGTCGTTCTCGGTCTTGATGCCGTTGGGGTTCTGGGCGAGGCGGGAGACGGGGGAGCGGTCGGAGGAGTGGCCGGATATGCGCTGGACGCCGCCAAACATGGACTGGGGTGCGCCGGGGGTGGAACTTGGGCGGGCGATGGACGCGCCTGACCACGAGTCTGGGTCGGAGAGGCCAGAGGGGGAGACGGCGGAGCGGGAGCTGGCGAGGGAGAAGTCCGAGTTGGAGAGGGGGGAGAAGCCAAACGAGGAGGGCGAGGCGGAGGAGAGGGCGGCGCTGGGGAGGGACGAGGGGGAGATGTCGCTGACGGGGCCGCCGGGGTAGAGGCCGAGGCGGGTGTCGGTGTCGAGGTGGGGGCGGGCGGGCTTGTTCTCGGGCGAGTCGGCGTCGGCGGGGCCGGGGAACTGGTACGAGTGGAGGCCGGAGGACGTCGACTGGGACGGGCGGTGGGCCGGGTACGGGAGGCGGAGGCGGGCGGCGGGGCTGTCCGAGTAGAGCGTCGGGAGAGAGGCGCGGCGGAGCTCGTGGCGGTCGCTGAAGGCGGAGGCGATCGACGGGAGTTGGACGCGGGACGGGTCGAGATCGGCGCTGGAACCGAGCACGTCCGAAGACGGGGGCAGGGCGGCGGGGGAGTGGTCTGGCGTGGCCGGGTCCGACCAGGGGGACTCTACGCTCGGGCGGGTGCGCTTGGGGAGGGGCGAGTGGTCGGGTGTGGCGGGGCGCTTGTCGGGGCGGGAGTGCAGGCTGCTGTCTGACGTCGCAGAGCTGGACATGCGGCGCGAGTCGTAGTCGATCTCCACACTCTGCGGCCTGTCAGTTCGCGGGCATCGGGAAAAAAAAGAAGAGGAGAAAAAAAAGAGGCGTCAGCAGAGAAGGCGCGAAGGCGGCAGACGACGACGTACAGGAGACGGGCGTCGAACGACAGCGGCTCGGTCTCGGCTTGCTTGGTCTCCTGCCTGTGGGGCGACGGCGGGTGAGCGGACGCGGAAGAGGAAGCGGAAGCGGCGGGGCGGCGGGGAACGTACGACAGCGCAAACTGAAGCTGGTGGACGTTGTACGAGTCGATGGCGAGAGGGTCGGCGGGGAAAGAAGGCGAGATGTCCACCGAGAGCGTGTCGATCATTGAAAAGCAAAACGCGGCGGGGGAAGCGGAGGCGGAGACGGGGCTCGGAGCCAGGCGCGGAGGCGGAGGGCGAGGACGGCCGCAGCGGCGAGTAGGAAATCCCAAATCGCACCCGGACGGCGGCGGCGGCGGCTGCAGAGGCTCGGGGCAGCGGCAGGGAACGACCAGCGAGAAAGGCGGCGGTGACGCGAAAACACCCTAATGGAGCCCTCGAATATTTAATTAAGTCGCCTCGATCGCCGTGCGCAAGCGTCCGTGGTGTCGTAGAGTGGCAGTAGATCGAAATTCCATTCTGCCTCTGCACGCGCCCTATTTATCCTTCCCCGTCATCGCTTTCCGACCTTCCCAAACCTTGCCCCCTCCTTCCTTTTTCCGCACGCCCTTCTTCCAATCACCCTCGCTTCCGCTCCCTCGGCTCGCAGACAGGTACCGCTACCCGAGGCCAGATGGCTGTGCTTTCCCCCCGCCTGCAATTAATCATATCTCCAATCCTCCGATCTGTCCGCCAAACAGCCCACAACACGCCAGATTTCCCCAGATATTCGCTTTCCCCTCCCCCGCCCTCGTTCCCACCTGCCAACCTTGTTCTCGCTCCCTCTCTCCTCTCTTCGCCGTCCTCTGAGCCCCTATTTTAATTACCGCGAACTACCGGCCGCCCTCCGCGGGCCGCCGATCCATGCATTGCCCTCTGCTTTCCCTTTGCCTTTCCTGGCACCGCACCGTCCGTGCGCCTGCCGCCGCCGCCACACCCCAGCAAAACCAGCCGAGTGCCGAATTCGATCCTCCACCAACAGAAATGTGAACAGAAACGGGAAACAGCAACAGCCCAAAAAAACGCCGGGCGCCTCTCTGACACCGCCCCCTCGACGTAGGTTCGTCAATCCCGCCCTGTCCCGACTCGAGCTGGCGTTCGGCGCGTCCGTCGGCACGGTGCACAGACGCGGTCGTGCAGTGCCCCGTGCACGGAGGAGCGACGCACTGCAGGCGTATTGTATGGCATGGCTCCGGTGGATAGACGCAACGGGGTGGCCCGTGGCCAGGGGGAGGGACTTCCAGGACGCATTATGGCCGGGAAAGGGCATATTGCTAGCGCCCGGAGTGCTTACCACACCCTTCGAGGCCCTCGCTGTCCGAGAGTCCGAGCATGGCTGCAGGGAGGCTCCCATGGCGTCGAGCCTGAGCCAAATCGCCTGGGAGCGACCCACTGATTCGCACCTCTTGCACCTCCACCGCAGGCGGAGCTGCATCGATCACGTTGGTGCATGCCATGGCCGCGAGCGTCGAGCGATATTGACTTGCGCAGGCGCGCTAGCGTTGAGGCGCGTCCTGTTTGATCTGCGGTCCAAGGTGCCGTTTCGTTGCCCTTGGCATGCTGCGATGCTCTCTGCGCTGTGGCGAATGTGTCGCCGTACTATGAAGCGTGGCCGCGTTGTATTGTTGCAAGACGCCGCGGGACGGGTGCCTGTGCTACGAGTCGAAAACATATCGTTGTCTGTATGGCACGCGTGTGACTCTGAGGAGGGAGAAAGCCAGGCACGGGGTGCTCGAGTCGAGACGCCGGAGGAGAGGACCGGGGGAGGGAGGGTGATGGCCTCGCTTGCGCCGCCCCGATCCTGCTTCCATTCATGCCGTGGCCCATCTCGCATGCGACTCGCCCGGACGTTTCGCATCCAGGATATACGGATTCGGTTCGTTTCTTTCTCGCCCGGGCTGCCCACCGCCCGCGTCCGAGTCCGAAAGCGGACGGTGCTCGCCAGAGGCCGGGCCCGGTCCACTTCTGCGTAAAGATGTGCGCACACACGCGCCGCTCCATGCGCTCCCGTGCTTTCCCCGCGCAAAGCCCTGAGAATGAGAATCCCGAGCCAGGTCGGTCGCTGGGCACAACACCGAGCTCCTCGACCTCAACGAACGCCGCGTATCGCCTCGTGAGACTACACCGGCGGCGCGCAGCGATGTGCACCCGCCGCCACCGCCGCCGCCTCCTCCTCGAAGACACCGACGCTCCTCCGGCAAAGATCGTTGCGGCGGATCCTGCTCCCTTTTCTCCCACCGACGCGTGCGATTCCAGTGTGCGTATGTGGTCGCTGGTACCGATGTGCAGATCCTCCGTCCAGTCCCATGCATCTCGCTCGTGCATTCCATCGCGCGAGTGTATCCACGCATGCACGGCGTGGGCGTGCGCCTTTGTCGCCATATGTTCCGTGCCCGTCAGTTCGCGAAACGATCGCCGGGCAGTGTCGGTGCTCATCCGCGAGACGCGATGACGCGCCGACGCAGACGCGCGACCACCCCGCGACACATCTGCGAGCGCTGCACCCGCCACCGCCCAGCGCCAGCGCCAGTTGTGCCTGCAGTGACTTACTTGCTGCGACCAGGGAATCCCAGGGCCGGCCGTTGGGCTCGACGGCTGTGCGCGACTCTGTTGCGTTGTCGACATGACACCCGCCCCCGCCCGCGGCTCCCTTGCAGGCTCCAAGTTCCAGCCCACATCGCTCGACCGCCCATCCCGCATCCATCGCGCGAGCATATCACGTCGCGTGCATCCGTCTCCCACGTCCTCACACATCCCCTCTCCTACCGAACTCAGATCTTCCTGCGCGATGCGCCTGTTGGCAGACGTCTGTCTCGCGACTAACAGCGCGATGCCACCTGCCGCTCTTCCTGCTACTGCTTCCTGGGCCGCTCGTGCTCGATTCGTGCGCTTGAGCAGAGACCGTGCCGTCAACCGCGCCGCCGGCCGTCCCTCCTTAGCCTCCCCCCCTGCTTCGCTCGGTGATCTCTCTGTTCTCCGACCGTCGACGCCCCGTTTGTCAAGGATAGTGCGCGCGGGGCTGTGTCGCCCGCGACGCTCCCTCCAGGCTACGACGCTTTGTGCAGACGGCCGTGCCTTGCCTCTCGGGCCGAGCGCCTCATTCGGTATCTCAGAGGAGAACGTCGAACGCCTGTCGCGCGATCGACGACGAGCGCAGCCGTGCGTGCAGGCCTCTCACTATCGCGCGCGCTCTCGCTCGAGCGTTCGTCCCGGGCGCCAGCGTGAATGTAACTCGGCTCGGAGGAAATGAGGCGGGTGCATCAGACGCAGAGCGCATCCCTCTGATTGATTGTGCGGCGAGCAGGGGGAAGGGGAGGGTCACAAGCCACCTGCGCACAAAGACGGTCAGACAGAGACAGAGAGCAAGGGTCCCCTCCATTGCTTCCGCGGCCCGTGGGCGTGGGCGCGTGGGTGTAGTATCTGGTTTGGGGAGCCTGCGTGCGTCTGCGTCCTGCGGGGTGAGTCTGGAGCGTGGACGGCGCGCGGCCGTGTGCGCAGGGCCGTGTGCGCAGCCCGAGGAGCCCAGTTGGCCATGGCCATGGATGGCCATACGACGGTGCTGCGTGCACCTGCAATGCGGTCGCCCATGCGTCTCTGCGTGTGCGCGCGCGGCGTACGGGACGCCCGTGGGGGAACTGAGAAGCTTGGGATAGATGTGCATTAGCCTTTTTCGTCGGGCGAGCGAACGGTGCTGCTAATTCGGTCGTGCGTCCTCGAGGTTATATCGGGTCGCAGACGAGTTCTCCGGAATCCGGATCCTCGTAGTATTCGATGGCCGTCTCTGCAACTTTGCGTCGAGGTCTTGGCCGTGATATAGTGGATGTGGGCGAGGAGAGGGGCATGTGCATTATATCGATATCATGTCCGGCCGACCAGGTGAGCTGCTCAGGAAGCTAATATTATTGCAGCACTAACGCCGGGGCGTGCGCGCGATGGTGAGTGCGTTGAATGCCATCGCCCATCGCCATCAACGGAAGATGATGCGGAGGCGTCCGCGGTCCGTCCCGTTAATGAAAAGCGGAAAGACGGATCTGGCCAATGCCAGCCACTCGCCGTGCCGGCGACTCGGTCGGAGGATCCGGACACTCAGGCGGGCGTCTCTTTCATTTCGCTGGCCGTGGATCCGGATCCGTCGATGCGACAACGCAACAGTCGGGAGTGGGGAGAGTCGACATTGTGAGGGGTAGGTGCGGCCCGTACGTGCGCGAGCTCGAGCCGTTCGAGTTTTTTTCCCTCGAAGTTTTCGCGTACCTGGCGAGCTAGACCAGGCGCCAGGACCGCCGCGAGCGTTGTGCAATTGTGTATGTATGGACAAGGCCCGCGTCTTCGGAGCGTTCCCGTACGCACCGTACTCACCGGCTGGCTCGCGCGTACGGTACATCCGGGAGTGGAGAAACTCTCGCTGTTTTTCTTTGTTCTCGCTTTTCGCTGATACTCTATTCTTTCGGCAGACGCCTATATCGCGGCTTCCGGGAGCCTGGCCTGACCTACACCGTCCGAGCTGCAAAGTGCAAACTTCCAACTTCGGACCGCAAACTTTTGCCGCAGCTGAAACGTCGATTCTGGAGGATGTTGAGACATTAATTCACGTTCGACGACAAAACACGAACAGCTCGAGCTCCCAGCTTGACCCCTGGATATCGCGAACACAGACTCGGTGGTCCTTTCGGAACTTTTCAAGCATGAGCGCTGCCCGGCTCCAAGTAGACCAGCGCGGGCCCATTCGGGCAAGTCGGCCTTCCGGTTGGCCAGCGGGCGTACAAGAACAGCTTCTCGATACAGGGCGCGGCGCGGCGGCCGCCCCTGGATCTTCACGCCCGAGGCCTCATCCAGGGGCAGAGTCTGTACGGGTGCAGAAAGAACAAAAAACAAAAGATGGAGACTACGGCGCGTGACCCCGGAGGCGCGATCGTCGTGCAGCGCCTCGGGAGGGAAGCGCGAAGGTGTGTATACTTGGAAACTGGCGATGGGTGTGGATATGAGATGCGGATAGATGACTCGCGGCGGTGCACAGCGAGGCGACGGGCTGGGTTGGATGAGGGAGGTGGAGATTGGATAAGGTCTGAGGTACGTAGTTTGGGTAGGTGCGTTGCATTGCAATGGCGGACGGACGGGCGCGCGCCGATCGAGGTGAGTGAGGATCGTTCATGGTGCAAGTGGGACGTCTATCTGTGACGCGCTCTGGTGCGATGCTGGATTGCGCGTTTGTCCGTGGGAGGATCGGCTGGATGGCGGGGCGGGGAGAGTTTGCTTTGGGCAGGCGCGCGGACGGTGATGGAGATGGGCGATGGGCGATGGGTCGCATTGAATGAGATGCGCGAGGCGGGAGATGGGGAGGCGTACGGTGATAGGAGGGGAAGCGCGGGCGTGCGTGCGATGGCCACGGCGGATTATACGCTCGGGAGGAGGGGCCGGGCGTTGCAGGCACAGACTGAGATCCGTCGGGGCAGATGTTGCGGATGCGCAGATGCGTGTGATGCTGATCGAGTGCGGCGGCTCGAGGCAGGCAGGTAAGTAGGACTTCCTGTTGAGGAAGGGAGTGTGGTTGGGTGCCGGCGCGGGCTTGATGGTGCGCTGGGCGGTACGCTGTGAGTGGTACGTGTGGAATGCGGGGGGGGGGGGGACTGGAGAGCTCTGCGAACTGACGAATGGGTGCTCTGCGCTAGGTAGGATGCCGGAATAATGCACGGTGAATGATGGGACGTGGCGCGGTGGCCTGCGCCATGTCGTTGGTAGCCGTTGCGGGCGCGACCGTGAGCGGTCGATTGTTTTTTCGACACTCTCAGTACTCAGTCTGACTCGGAGTTTGTACAGGCGGACTCGGGAGGCTGAGGCTGTACACTGCGGGCGAATACGCTCACGGCTGGCTGGGCTGTATGCTGTACTGCGCTCGGACGAAGCTGGTGAGTGTCCGTTTTAGGAGACACGTGTGCGTCATTGGCCGCCTCTCTTCGAAGGGGGGAGGGGCTCTTCCTTTGTCGGCGGCGGGCGCGAGAAGGCGGTCTCCAAGAATGGAGAGCGCCGCCTCCTCGCGCTGGCCGCCCGATGCACTGGCTCGGGCGGAAGAACCATGCAAGGGAAGGGAAGAGAAGGGGAGGAGTGGGATCTTGTTTCGCACACTGGCACCCTAGCAGAGGCGGACTGGGGGCTTCTGCGAGTGGTGATGATCAGGACAATGTCAACATACGACCATCATCGTTGACACGTTCTCGGCCCAGCCTTGACCCACTTGCACCTCTGGTATCTCTGACCTGGAGCCGCTCTCGAGCTTGGACTGGGAATGGCTGGGGATACCCGCCGGCTTGGTGTTTATGGTCAAGGCGAGATGCTCTGGCGTGTGTATAGAGACTCGCACCGCCTGTCGCGACGTCAGCTTTGAGCCAGACGCTACGAATTCGGGTATGTTTGCACACAGATTCATGCGAGGATGCGTCGACGTCTCTGGCGTCGGCGGGAGTTGGGGCTCTGGCACGCTTGTTGGATTGTTACGCACGTTGAAGGCCTGAGCCACGCTGGACGGACAGCTCGCGCTGGCGCTTTCCGTCGAGCGGGCGTGATCGAGAACTGGACCCGGATGCAATCTGTCCTTGTATGCACACTGAATGCCTGTCGATGCGGTGGACACTTGCGGCACAGAGTGGAGCTGGAGCGTAGGGCAGAGTGGCCAGCGTGGATGGCGGAGTCGCCTTTTGCGGACGAGGATTCTTTGCAGGAAGATCTCCCACGACGTCGGGGCTTGGTTCTGTGCTTCGGGGCGCCACAGGCCATATCTCCAACGACGTGGACGGCTGGGTTCTGCAATAAACTGTCAATGCTGGGTGCGTCCGTGTCAGATTGTCTGCCTCGTTCGGGCGAGGGAGGTTCCCTCGGCAGGGCGCGGCATGCAGGCTCTCAAGGCTTCTTTCTCTTGAGCTCGCTGGCCCGCCGGGAGAGAGAGATCGATAGGAAGCTGATGGACAGCGGTGCCAGCGTATACGCGACTCGGGCCTTCTCGCATTGGGAATGGGCGCGGCCGCATTCGGGGCGCACGCTATTACTCCATCATGACGGTGCACCGCCCGCTCGTTCATTCATCGCATTCATTCCTTGCGTTCGCTCACGACCCATCGTTCATTGATCGTTGGCGTTGGCGAACGTCCTCCAAGCGGGCGGGGAGGATCACGAGATGTGCAGCAACACTCTCACCGGGGGGTGCCCGCCGCGCATCGCTGGCCCCTTCCAGTGTCTAGTCTAGAGGACGAACAGATCGTGGTCTGGATTCCCCACACGCTCACCGTCCCGCCTCTTCTTGCTTGGGCCGGCGTGGCGGGGAGGGGCTGCCCCGCCGTGCTTTGGGCCGAATAGAGCCGTTCTGTGGCTGGTGCTGTGGTCAGAGCATGCGGAACGTTCTGCTGGACGAGGGGACCGCCTTTTTGGGAGAGTGCAGGGCTGGCGGTAAAAATCAAATTCGAAGCGTGGAAGGTCCAGGATCTGGAGCGCGTGTACGTTTGCATTCGATGGAGGGCGGGCGTGCATGTGAAGCCTGTGAAGGGCAGTCGATGCCCGAGGCGGCCGACGTCGGACAGAGGACGTCGCCCGTCGACGCCGCCCCCTCGCCCTCGATCACGACGCCTTTGCGCTCGCCCCCGCTTTGCAGGTGTCCCTGGCTGACCGTGTTCATGTCCGCAGCGTGCTACGACGTGTGTGTCCCTGTGTGACGTATGTCCGTGTCGGCTGTATATGCGCTCGTTTGTTCCGCGTCCGTCGATACTCACCTCCCTCCCACGCACCCTCGTCTCTCCCTCCCTTGCCATTCGACCGCACCTCGGCTTTCCCATTCCCGGGCGGCGCTAGCTGCGACTGTGCCGCCGCCGGGAACCCAAACTTTGTTTTTTTCGGTCCACGACGAAGAAGAAGACGACGACGAACGAACAGGGATGGATGGACACACTCACCAGCTGCAGTGGGCGGTCCGCGATTATCTAACGTCGGACTTTGGGCTCGCAAACGACCACCATTCTCAATCACCGGCGATGGCCCGACCGATCCATTGGCAGAATGTGCCCCAGCTTACGTTCCTCCCTCTGCCTTGCTCTGCCCAATCCCATCGGCTCGGGAGCCTGCGCACGAGCGAGCGTTGGGCCCTGCCCTCTCTGCCAGACCCTCGCGACGCCGTCTCCTTTCGCGGATGCGGTTTCTCTCCGGCGAACGACATGGCACGACATTCATGATCCACGACGTCCGACTCTACCCGCGCAACCACGGTCGGTGCGTATCGCTTGGGCACTTGTGTCGCCCGTAGCCATTCGTCGCTGACACCCTCCCGTCCTCGTCGACCAGCCCTCCGCATCTTTCGCAACGCGCCACCGCGCGGGGACCGTCGTGGGAACCTGGGCGCACCGCGCGGCTAGGCTTGGCGGGAGGAACGGGCACCCCCCTCGAGTCGTCGGAAAGAGGACATGAACACCGGACGCCGAGCCGAGCAAGGGCGGGCGTTTCGACCGTGACGTCCCGCCGGCAGGACGTCACCGTCGACCCCCTCCAGCGCGGTCGCGGCGCTCAAGCTCACGTTCGCCGGTGGCGGGCAAGGATAAGGGCAGGGGTCAGGGTCAGGGCCTGGCCCCAGAGAGTACCCTGGCGGGTTCGCAGGCGGGACGCGCCGTGCGACTGGCCGTGTCGAGCGTTGTCGGTGTGCTACGCGTTCTGTCACGACGACATGTTGTCAATGGAACGAAGAGTCGGGTCTTGGACACGGCACACGACGATCCGTGGTATGTTGTGAGGCGTAGTACGTCGTAGACAAGCGTGGCGGCGAGCTTGAATTTTATTTTGTGGCACCGAGTCGAGAGACGAAACACGCGGCTCGCACGTCCAACGCTCGCCGGTCACGCAGTGCGGCGTAGTCCCGACTCGCGAGTGGACAGTGGACCTGCGGAGGGGGACCGGGTGCAAAAGAGAGCCTATGATGTTCAGTCGTTTGAAGTGGGTAGAGACCCGCCACTTGCCCGAGCACCCCTAAATTCAGCAACACTCCCTCGCAGCTGCACAGACGGTGGCGAACATTGGCAGTCGGGCTGCGCGAGCGCAGCTTGACTGTAGCTTGCGGAACTCTGCAGGGATCGGAGACGGACACACGCATACGCAGTCAACTTCATCGCGGCCACTCGCTCCAAATTAGTCGCCGCCTCTGCTCCCCCTCGAGCCCCGAGGCTGCCCGGTTGGTGCTCGGCATACTACTGGACTTTGGCCCGGCGTTCACTCTAGCGCAAGCTCTGCATTCGGGGGCCCGCAGCGCACGGCTTCACGTTCGCTCCCCGACCGCGCCCGAAGCGGAGGCGGACTGCTGCCCGGTCGGCGAGGGCCACCGTGTCCTGTGCGTACTAGTAGTCACTTCCATGCCCTGGGTCGACACGATCGTCCGAGGGCTTCGCCCCCCACGCCGCTACCCGGCACCCTCCCCCCCACTACTACTAGCCTTGCGCCCGCTCCCGGCCCGCCCTCGGATTTTCTGGCACGGTCCCGGGGCGTCGGCCGCCGGAGCCAGCCGACGTCTCCTTTCCCGCTAGCTCCACTACGGGCACAAGCATCTAACACTTGACGCGCTCGAGCTCGGAGCCGCACGGTCCCCCGACGGCGGCGGCCACGCGGCTCCACTCGGGGCGCACAGACGCAGAGTCTAGAGACGGCTGGGGTGTAGTACGCCGTACGTGCGCGTCGTGCCCCGAACACCGTCAAGCAGCACGTGCAGCAAGAACGGGCGACTGTACATTGCGATAAAATAACTATGCAGATGACAAAACGACAGCGAGCAGCGACGAGCGGATCCGATAGCCTGTGACGACGTGTGCGAGCAACCAGCGACAGAGGAAATAATGAGGGGAAGGTGTAGGTAAAAGGAAACGTGGTAGATATGTACAGTATATGGCTTGCGAGATGGTGAGCATAGCAGACGAGTCGAGGATCCGGTCGTAATAAATCATGAAACGTCCCTCTATCAGGCTTTCTGCATGCGCGACGTCTGTGCCCTGCTTCTCCAGGGGGGCCTTGGCCCAAGTTAATTGCCGCAAAGTCTCGGACGGCTGCCCAGAGGGGCGATGCCAGTCGGGGCGGACGTTCACCAGTATCGTCGACTTCCCGCCTCCCTGGTGGTGGTGGTGACTAGGGCCTTGCGTGTTTCGTCCGGCAGCTCTTCGATCCTCGTCCTCGCCTCTGGCCCGGGCCTAGATTGAGCCCCAAACCACAGCGCCAGCCGGGCCCTGTAACAGAGTGGACCCCGGGACTTGTCGGTCCATCACTCACACTAGCTCGCCTCCACGCCCACGCTCGCCCCTCCCGCTTCTCCCCCCTTGCTCGATCCGGTCGTCCCACCAGACCCGCTCGCGCCGGGCCCTGCCCCGAACACGCTCCGGAGCAGCCGCTCGGCCTTGTCCCGCTCCTTGCGTTCGACCTCGATCCCATCCAGCATTCGGATGTTCGGGCACGCGCGCATCACCAGCCCCCGGTACGCCAGCCGCCCCACATACGCCTCGTCCGGCAGGTCACGCCGGAACTTGGCGTCTAGCTCCCGCCAGACCACGTCTTGGCGGCTGCGCTCGCGCGGCGGGGGCGACTCCACGTCCTGCGCGGCGCTTTCGTGTGGCAGTGAAACGACCCCGCTCGACGACGATCGTCGCCCGGAGGCGGTGGCGGTAGCTGCGACTGTGGCCGGGTGCGGTTCTATGGCTTCCCCCGAGGACGAGTCCTGCTCTTCCCCTTGGAGTGTGGATGGGCGCGGGCCTTGGCTAGGCCCTGGAAGGGCGGAGAGGGCGGGGATGTCGGATGAGCGGTCACCATCGGACGGCTGCAGGGCGCCGGGGAGGTCCTTGACGAGCAGGGGCAGATACCATCCGAGCGTGCAAGGGTTCATCCTACACGTTTCGCCGCCGTGAGCAGGCACAACGACCGAGCAGGAAACATCGTCAGCTACAGTGACTGGTCCAGAGGGCTCGAACGAGGGAGCGCAGTGGAGCGCGAAGCACGCGCTACCACCCTTCTGAGCATATGCGTACGCGCTCACGTGAACGATAGCCCGAGGATTCCCAGCACGACATCGCCACGCTTCTACCGCACCCGAAGGGGATCCCACGGTGCGAGGGACGCGCGACCGAGGCGTGAACGGAATGAAAGGGAACAAGGAGGGGACTTGCCTGAAATCTATCATCTCCATATCCTTCATCCCCCGGAGGACCCGTACAAGCTGTTTCGCGCCCTTGATCCGCGAACCGATGATCGTCAGCTTCCGGAGTCGGGTCAGGCCCTCGAGCGGACTGGGGTCCTCGAGAAAGTTGTAGTTCAGATTGAGCACGCGCACGTTGGGCACCGTCCGCGCAAAGTCAGCGGGCAGCGTGATCAGTCGGCAGGCAGCCAGTTCGAGGTAGATGAGGTTGTAGCACGGCTCGGACAAGAAGCCTGGCTTGAGCGGATTGCCTGCAGCACAGCGGACGAAAGGAGGCAAAGGTCGAGGAAGAAGGGCAGATTGGTCAGCAGCCGTACACTCCGCGCGCCCGAGGATGACACAAGGCACGAAACGTTCGGCAACACCCACCGGAAAGGTACAGTCGCTTCACATCGCGCACGTCCCGTATCGGGAGCGTCCTGCACATGAAAAAAAAGAACGCCATGAGCGTGCGGTTTGGCCGAGAAACACATGTGCCTGGCCGTTCGTTGGCGGGCGAACTTACAACCCCCCGCGCCCGTTCTGGTTCCGAAGGCTAAGGTTCTCCAGCTTCGTGAGTCGATATGCCTTCGTGATCGTTCCCAGAGAATTGTTGTCTGCGTAGAGCGTACGAAGGTTTGGGAACGGCGCCGCGTTCAGCGTCTGCAGGCGGTTGCCGCTTAGGCGAAGAATCCGTAGTCGCGGCATCGCCAGCCCGGGCTCCAGTTCGCCTAATGCGTTGTTATCTGTGAGGCATTTCAGGCATCAGTGACCGCCATGCACAAACATATCTGTCAATTTGGGCGGCGAAGATCACCCGCAGCTCACTAGCGAGCCCATTTACAGTCCTTCCTGATCCGGAAGGTGACGTCGCGGCGACGTGAGTGAGAAAAAAAACACACTCACCCAGGTTCAGCGCGACGAGTGATGGCACTGATCCCCATCCGCCGACGGTGTTTATCCGATTTTGGCTCAGGTTCAGCATCTCTAGCCGAGTCCTGTCCAACAACAGCAGCACAATGAGGTGTCGTAAGCGGACGTGATAGATGAGCCAGAGCGCCCGCGCCAGACTTCAATGAAGCCCCGCCTGGTGCCGCTAGAAGGCCGGAAAGCACGTACCACTTGTACTCGTGCAGGTCCAGCGCGCGGATGCGGTTCCCTTGCAGACTCAGCTTGATGAGCCCGTCCATTTTCTGTAGCCCATCCACGCTGTCGATCCGGTTGCCATCAGCCCGAAGCTCTCGAAGGTGGCGGAGACATTCGAGCTCTGAAAGGCCAAATTGTGAGGATCCTCAGTGTCGTCAATCGGTCCCAACGGGCACTCACGGCGGAGAGAATCGATCTGGTTCCGACTGATGTCGAGGTTCTCGAGATTGAGCAGGTGGCTAAAGGACGTGACCCCTGTGAGGCTAAGTCACCGGCGGGATTTTAGCAACACGCCTAGCGGTCGGAATAGACTGCACACGTACACATTCGCCGCGACGGAAAGTGTCCGCACGCCGGACGGGACGCCACTCAGCCAGGCGAGCTGGTTAGAGTTCCTGTTGAATGCCCAGTCAGCGGAGAGCCGGCAACACCGTTTACCACCTTACGCGCGCGCATCGTGAATCGTCGGAACGAGCCCCTTACGCCGCGCGTCCCATGTCACTTTGCCATGAGAACCCATGGGCGAAGGTTTGGGCTCTAGCTTCGGCGGCCTCCGCAGAGCCGCACGGCACGGCGCACGATACACGATGCGCGATGAGATGCAATAGGGTGGAGATCACTTACAGCGACAATGAATCCAACTTGGGCAGGAACTCCTTCAGCCGCGCGGCGCTATCCAGGTTCCGGTGGGAGAGGTCTATCGCGGTGAGCTCTTCCCAGTAGGGCTCGAACGGCTGCACGTCCGTGATCACCTGCACCAACCGATCGTGCGCGACCCCAAAACTGCACTCAGTAAGGAACGTTGCATTCCCACTCGCCCCACGCGGCGTCTGCGGCGCCCGCGACGAGACCCGCCGCGAACCGGAGCGCAGGGGAGAGTCGGCCGCTGCTGGACCGCTACTGGGCCGCCGGGGGTGCAGTTCTGCTATGGGTGGTCGGGAGGAAGTGCTGGCTTTCGACGGCGAGTCATCGTTAAAGTCTGCATGAGCGTTCAGCGGCTCGCCTATGATCGTGCTCGGCGATGGATCCCTACCGCTGTTGCCCAAGTCGTCTAGCATGTTGGCGATGCGTTTCGACCTCGCTGACGGGACTAATACAGCGCTGTTCTTATCCCCCACTCTAGACCCCGCCGCCAGAGGGCTCGTATCGTCGCCGGTGTCGGAAATGTCTGGTGTTGGGATGTTTCTCCCGATACCCACTATGGGCCCGTCGTGCTTGCCATCAGAGAAACTCACAGACCGCCGATGCCCAATCCTATTCGCCGGGGTGAAGATTCGACTACGATTGGGATCCTTGAGGGCCGACACAGGCGTGATGCTTGCGCTTTTCATTGCCGATCGCGGTATGGGCGTGGGGTCAAGCCCGCTAACCGGGCGGCTCGGCGGATTGGGGGTAGCTAAGATGGAGGCATTGCGAGAGGGGCCCGGGATAGGAGCTAGACGTTGAGGAGGCGTGTCGTCGAACGCAGGCTCTGCGGTATGTTCGTCTTCGATGTCTTGGTCCTCCTGTTGCCCGAGAGGTAAGTCAATCGTCGCCGTCGGCATCATCCCCTCCGTGTCGTCGGGCATAGTGTCGTCAGTGAAGCCCGACATTTCGTCCATTTGTCCCTCGTCCTCCACGGGCATGCCCTGCAACTCCTGAATGTAGTCTTGCGAGGGCCCGTCTGTTGAGAAGGATGTGAGTTCTGCCTCCTCGGCGTCTTCGATCTCGGACTCGCCGAGCACTTCCTCGACCCTGCTCTTCTCCACGTCTATCTCCGTATCGAGGTACATAGAATCCTCTTGCCCGTCCTGCCCCACAAAATCGCCCGCCACACCCTGCCTGCCCGAGTCCTCTTCCCGCAAACTCTCGATATCACGGAATGGGTCCTCGCTGTCATTGTCGCCATCGAAATCTTGTGTAGTATGCTCTTCGACCTCGGACATACCTGCCGTGGCGAGCGCCGTCGCTTTCACCCAGCGCAGCATGACGCGGTCGAAGACCATTTTGCCTACTCGCTCAGGGAGTGGCGGGATGTCCTGCGGTGTGATGTGCGTGATCTGCTTGGGCCCGGGGTGTTTGACGAACGACTCGGCGCTGCCCGAAGTTACAGCGGTCCCTGACGCCGTGCTGGACGAGACAAACCGGGTGAGATCGGCGTTGCGACCGGCACGTAGTGATGAAGACGGGTAGGCTGGAGCTGCACTCGATAGAGGTAGAGATGATGAAAGGACGTTGAGACCACCAGGGGACGGAGGTGCCAGCAAGCCTGGACTGGCTTTCACCGGTGACGGTGCTATCGTCGACGTTGAAGCTGCTACAAGCCTGACGGGTGGTGCAGGGAACTGGGCAAGCATCTGGGAGGACTCCAGCGACATGCGCGTGAAGTCTTCCGCAAGATCCTTCGTCGCCATCGGGTCCCCTACGGACGCCGCGACTCGCGAACACCGGGGAGAGTTGCGCGGGCTAGTGGGAACCCTCTCTCGCTGTTTACCGCGTACCACGCTGGTAACGCGACTCGTTGTCGCAGGCGTTCTGCGTATCTGAGACTGAGAGCCTGAAGGTTGGCGTGGCCGGCTCGGTAGAGTGAATTCCCCTCCCCGAGTACGCAACGACGGGACGGTGGTGTCGGCGGAGGCTGCGGAAGTCTCGGTGGCGTCGTCCGTACGTATGTGCGAGGCCTCTGTATCCCCAGAAAACAGTCTCTTGGCTCCTTTCATGTCGTTCCGGATCTGAGCCATGAGGCTGGCCGCCTGCTGGCGATAACCCAAGGAAGAGTATGTTGATTGTTTGCCCGAGGACACCGTGCCAGCGGGTGAAGGTCCTCTACTGGGATCATCGTCTGGGACGGTAAGATAAGACGGGCGTCCTGGACATACTTGTCAGCGTTATGTTTGGGTTACTGCTCGCACGGCGATGAACGTACGCAACGGGGGTGCTTGCACTGCTGGGGGCTCTGTATCTTCTGGTGACGGCTCACGCTCCGCTGCAGGGGACCGTCCGGTTGCTACGGTAGATAAAGTGGAGAAATCGCGTGCCTTCCTGATTTGCTCCATAAGATTCCTACTCTCGCCGACGTAATCCTTGCGCGAGTTTGGCCGCATGATGATGGCAGCACCATCGCCCCTCTCGTTACTAAATTCACTGGCGGGACTAAGCTTGATACGTTTTGCACTTCGTAGGCGAGTAAAGCTATTCTCTGGCACGATTGAAACAGTGTCGGGGGTAGATTGGCGAGATCCCTGGTTCGGCGCGGCACCTTCCCCGGAAGGCGTGTTCACTGCGATAGAGTCGACCATCGCTGAGAGGTGATCGCGGGTGAAGGTGTCATACTGGAACTGGAATAGGCGGAGGCGGGGGTCTGTGGGGGGAGCGATGAGGTTGCGTGCGGCGATACCGGGCCCGGGCGTACTCTGGGCTTCGGGAACGGGACCTGCTGGGTTAAAGGGACTTGGTCGAGGAACGGTGAATGTGAACTGGCCGTCTGCTCCTGCTACCAGGAGGTTGGCATCCTGCCTGACGCCCCCTTCAGGACTCAAGAATGACCGGTCCTGCGCCTCAGGTTGCTCCGGTTCAAATTCTCGTTGCCGCTCCTCATCCTCGTCTAGAGCCTGAGAGTGTTCAGAAGGAGGTGTGTGGACTTGAGATAAACGGGAAGGGACCGTCGGTGCGGCTGTATTTCGAATAGATAAGGGCAGCGACGAAGAAGGCTGTGGTGGGGACGGAGGCTCGAACATCCTTTCGAGGGCGAGTGGACTGAAAAAGTCCTTGACTGCAGGCTTCTTGTTACGGCCAGGCGTCTTTGGAAGAAGCGGTGCCTGGGGCATCTCTTCGCGGACAATGAAGGTACCGGCGGAGCCATTGGAATTGGACGCGTCTGAGACCGAGCAGAGATCATTGTTACGGACAAGAACAGAGCCAAGAGGTTGAGTAAGGGAAAGGTCGGAGCCCGAGTGGGCTGAGTCAAGAGAACGATCCTGAGAGTCGTCTTGCCAGTCTACCCATTCGTCCACGTCCGCCAGTTCGTCGGTCAGCCAAGCCGGCTTGGGCTGTTCGAAAGCCATCGCTCGCGATCGTACACGAGAAGCGAACAGCGGGACGGAGGCAGGGGCGAGCACAGTCTGGCCGACGAAGGGAGCGAAAGCAGAGGGTCGAGCACGGGCAGAACGCAAGGCAGGACCACTCTCCAGCCACAATTGAACCCCAACCTCACCGCATCGTATCACGTGATCGTGGCGACGACTCTGAAAGCTCCGCCATTGCAAGGATCGACCCCATCAGCAAACCACCCGGAGATATTACAGCCCAATGCAGAGTTAGTAGGTACTTATAGACATGGTAGGAGTAGACGCAAAACTGTGGTAGGTATGCGGACTCTACTAGGATTGAGTCCGATTCCCGATACCTCGTTTAAGGTAGAGGGTCTTCAAGTTTTGAAATGCTGCTGAGCGCCCCGCCATTTTTGCAAGATCACATGATTATCCACGTGATCTATGGAATGTTAGTATGAAACTAGTTCAATTTGGTCCGTTCAAGTTTGCTGCGTGCACTCTGGCCCCTCTTTCCACCACCATGTACCTCACCTGCCGTGGTTCTTACAACGGGATTCCGGCTTCCATCGTTATTGACGATCGCTTGGATCGTTCTTTCGTGTCTACGTCCTTTGTCGTCACCCACAACTTACCCCGGCTCACATCCACTAATGACGGATCGGTGTCATTTACTGTTTCGGGCCCTTTCCATCTAGCTACTCCTCGCGGGTGGTACACTATAACTGCCGCTTCACCTGTCGCATATGAACGGATGTTTGACATCATCGTCGGACACGATTGGGTTGACACGTACGGCCTCCGGGAGACATCGGGCATCCTGTTGGATGGTGATGATGGAGGTATGGGCGAATTTTGATGGGAACCTAGCCCTCTATCTGGTTAGTAATGCCATAGACTCCCTGATGATGCTATTTTGTAAGTCTTTTACTCTAATGTACCATCGTTAACAAACCTTTTCACGCCCATACCCAAGGCACATCCGTCGCTTCCTCGACCATGTCGACATCCCCCGATCCATCTATTACATTACACAACTCTCTCCTGACGCTCGCTGGGGAGAAGGGACCATTTCGGACACGTTGTGCAATTCAGCGGACAACGTCCCGCTGCACATATGGACTGTCAGAGTGTTGCAATCTCTGTCACTCTCTGTGTCGTCTTCACCTCCTAATTACTCCGATTGCTCTGTTCTGCTGGAGAGCTGTAGAAGAGCAGACTATGCCGCATGGAAGCAGCTCCTCGATCGAGCTAAACCCAAGCCTGGTACGTGGTGTGTAATATGTGCGTCTGCAAACAGTGTTTATTTCCATCCGTAGATCTGTTCTCAGCTGCCCAATTTATTGACGTGTCAATCCGTTCATTTGGGGAATCTAACACGGTTAGTCCAACTACATACTCCCTCTCAACCCCTCTGACCCACCCTAAGTGGTTTGACGACCTATACGACGCACACTGTGCATCTTCTACCAGTTCCTATCCTCGTGTAGATCCTTTGGCATTTACGCCTGGTGACTTGGTGTTAGCCACTTGCGAATTCGTTCGGTGGCACCGTCCACGCATGTCTACGTGAGGAGGATGGCCTTCATGGTGCTGTGGGCTAAAATTGAAAACTCTGTACCTGCTCGCTAAACCCTCCTCTCATGCTGTCAAGTTAAACCCGGTTGTCGTGCATCCCGAAATCGTCATGTAAACATACAACACGCCTGATACATACTCATTAATGTAAAGTGTGGTATTGGGACTTGCCGTGCTATGGCGCTACAGACTTATGCCATAGTAACTTTTCTTACACTGTAGGATTGCATGCCACCGCCCGACAAGCCCTTAGGGCCTGTTCAGCAACACGCCGAACGACACGATATGCCGATAGTGAACAACTGGCGACAGCAGGCCGTGTGACCCCGAGTGACTCGGTGTTATTGAGGGTGACTGAGGCTGCACACGCGTGGGCGCTTGAGAGGCTTTTCGGGACTTGCTCGCTTCACTGCCATCCTCGCTGCTTGCCACCATGTCCCTCCATCAGCATGGGACATGCTGAGGCGTGCAAGTGGTGTGACGAGTACCTTGAGACTATGCTTGACTCTTTGCTGAAGACGAAGGCTGGTTTTGGACAAGGGTGCAATCTGCAAAAAGCCCATTTTCAGGAAGCAATGGCAGCAGTAAACTCCAAGCACGGTTCAACCCAGAACAGACCGAAGACAATGCATTCACTTCAAGATAAATGGAGAACAGTATGTTGAACTACTGAGTCAATATATGTTCTGACATTTAGTAGCTACGGCATGTTTACATCAGTCTTTGCGCCTGGGATGTACGGAGCAGCATGTCCTATGACGACATTACATATGTTATCATTTTCGGACCTCGCTGACATTGACTGGTTGACACGCAGCGGCTACACTGCCCTGGAGCTATGCATTGCCTCGTTCCTTGTTTCTTTCTTCATCACGGTTCTATTTATGGCTCTTTATGGACGTACTTAGTACAGCAGGCTCTGACATGTCGTCGACACGTCAACAACATGTCATCACTTCCTTTTCTGGACTTGTCTCCTTTTTTGGACTTGCCACATTGCTGCCACGTCAGTGCCACATCATGCTTCCCTATTTGGACTCACCACGTTGCTGCCACATCAGCGACACCTCATGCTTACCCTTTATGGACTAGTTCCATCGCTTACTAAGCCTCCTCCCTCACAGTATATAAACCCAGGGGGCGCCGCTCAGCAGCCCCAGCTTTAATCTCCTCGTTTACCTCGTTCTCACTCTTGTACTACTCTAGGACAATCTGATCTTGTTATTTATAACCTGGTGGTTGTAAGCTCGATAGCTTCAACCCAGCATTATCATAACAACATACGGATGTGGAGTAACCGACGCAACGGAAACTATTTGGCACGCCCACCTTGCAGAGTACAAATATGTTGCACCATACTGCAACACACCATGGAAGTGATTTGCCAAGATGAAAGCGATTTGTAGCACCAAAGTGCCACCCAAACGCACTCAGGTATTCTCAGCTGGAGTGGTTCCCGCACTGCTCGCTGAGGATGGTCCCATGCCACCAGGGTCAGTAACGGTAAGCCTTTTGATTTTGTGAGCAACTATATAATATACAGTGCTGATATACTGCATGCACACTCATTATAGGATACACCTGAGCCTGATTCACAGTACAATATTGGCATTACTGGAGAAAGATAGCGGCAGGCTTGGAGATGTCGCTTTCAAAAACTTGCAGTGGGTAAATGGGCCTGATAAGGTATTGTTCTTCTTACAATGACACTAATATAAATACTGACACTGTGACTGGTTATGTAGGAGGGTGAAAATCGCATGAACTCACCTGTGCGATATTCTGACGATGAAGATGTATTGGTACAGCCTACCCAAGAGGTATAGATCGCTTAGCACTTTAATTCTGAATGGTAAAATTGACTATAGTATACTATAGGCACCAGCAACACCAGGTTTACTTGGCCGCAAGCGATCTATACAAAATGATCCACCCATAACAGCCGATGAGCCTGGTGACTCGGACTCACAGCGCTCAGCAAAGAAGAAGTGCCCAACAGGAGTTCAAGTCTTGCTTGATGCAAACAAGCGTATGGATCACATGGGTGACATCCTTGAGAAGGGATTCAGCCTATTCAACTCCTCACACAGTGCATCAGTGCCACAGACACCTACACACCGCTCTCAGCTATCACCAGCTGTCAAGACAAGTCCGATCAGGGCGCGTAATGCAGCAGCAGCAGCGGCTGAACTTGAGATGGACCACCTTCAAGATCTCACTCTTGTAACGAAATTCTTGTGCTATCTCGAGCAGAATCCCTCAGTGTTATGATAACACTGGGTTGAAGCTATCGAGCTTACAACCACCAGGTTATAAATAACAAGATCTTATTGTCCTAGGTAGTACAAGAGTAAAGCCGAGGTAAAACGAGGAGATCGAAGCTGGGGCTGCTGAGCGGCGCCTCCTGGGTTTATATACTATGGGGAGAAGGCTTAGTAAGCGACAAGACTAGTCCATAAAGGGTAGGCATGAGGTGTCGCTGATGTGGCAGCGATGTGGCAAGTCCGAAATAGGAAAGCATGATGTGGCGCTGACGTGGCGAGTCCGAAAAGGGAGACGAGTCCGAAATAGGAAGTGGTGACGTGTCGTCGACATGTCGACGACGTGTCAGAGCACGCTGCGCTGAGTATGTCCGTAAATAGATAAGCCTAGTACCGTGATGAAGAAAGAGACGAGAAACGAGGCGATGCATAGCTCTAAGGCGGTGTAGCCGCCACGCGATAACCAGTCAATGTCAGTACAGTCCGAAAATGATAACATTACCCCCCCCTCAAGCCTGTCCGTCCTCGGACATGGACCCGTCGGCGTCCGATCCGTCCCGCCGCCGCACGGCGGCGTGGTAGACCACAATGTCCTGATGCGCCGCCGCAGCCTCCTCAGTCCAAAGTTGGATGGACTGTAGGGCGGGGGTGAGTCAAAACTCGCCGTTTCCGGGGTCCTGTGGGATGAGACGAAACATGCCCAGCTCCGGGTGGAGCGGGTCGCACACGACAATGAGGTTGTCGTCGATGAAGCGGCCTACCATGGCCGGGCGCCCCTCCTCGGCAAGTCGCCGAAGCAGGTCCAGCGCAGGCTGGCTGCTGGCCATCCACTCATTGCTGTCGAGGAGACGCAAGAACGCTCCGCCGTCGGGGAGGTCGGGACGGATGGGGTGGAACTCGATGTCCTCGAGCGGGGGTAGGGAGTCCGGGGTGTTGGGCCTTGTCGGCGGCGCCTCGCGGAGCTGTTCCTCGAGGGCGGTGTCGATGGCAGCCGTGAGCTGGGGGTCACCCTCGAACGCCTCCCCGTTCACTAGGTTGTCGGCGATGATCTGTCCCGGGGTCCGGTGTGGGTGGCTGGGGGGTGTGTTGGGCATGTCACAGTATTCGAGGGGGTCCTCCGCGATTATGTCAAGGATGTCTTGGAGGGTGGATCGCGCCGGTGGGGGGGTGTCGACAAGTTCCATGTCCTGGCCGGGGGGCGTGTTAGGTGGGAAGAGGGAGTCGAGGGGCTCTGTGGCGAGCCGGTCGATGATGTCACGCAGGGGGGAGCGTGCCGGGGGGATGTTCTCGGTGTTGCTCTGGTTGTCGTCGTCATTGTCGTCAGGCAGGTTGGTGCGACCACATACCTCTACTCGGACGTGGTCCGTGTCCACCGCTGCCAGGTTCTCCCAGTTTCCCATCGGCGTGCCCCAGTCCGAGTTCGCCAAGGGGGCCGTGGGCGCAGATGCCGTCAGTTGCTCCCAGACCTCCCTCTCATGGTGGCCGCTAAGCGCCATCCGATAGTCGGAGCGGGTCAGCCTGTCGAAGGCGGGATTAGGGCCGAACCAGGCGGGCAGTGGAGGAGGTGGCACTAGGCGGGCAAAGATGCCGTTCTGCCAGGTGTGCAAGATGACACGTCCGAGCGCTCCGTCAGCGACTCCGAGCGTATGGATGCGCCCGGTGTCGAGAGCAGCCCGAGCTTCCAGATGGAAGAATTGGTCCGTCCCCAGGTTGGCCCAGACGAACTTGGTGAGGGTGGAGAGGGCAACGTTGATGTCGGCCATCGCCCGATAGCAGTCCGCCCAGTTCACCAGCCCCGGCTGGATCATCCCGAGGGCCGCGTTCCCTGGTGCTCATAGATCCGGCTGGAGAAGAGTCCAGCCGACGTGGTCGGCGACGGTTCCGTCGGTGTACGAGGCCGTCAGGATGCATGGGAGGTGGTCATACGAGATCCGCTGCGATAGGACCGACTCGATCGTTGGTACGTGTTGGAGTCCAGCCAAGACGTCGTAGGGCAGGACTGGTGTCGGGGAGGAGGGTGTGGTTGAAGAAGGTGAAGGGGAGCGGGTAGCCCGGGATGTGGATCGTGGCGTAGCAGGGGTCGGATGGTTGCTGGCCATTGGTGGGGGAGTCAGAGCTGTCGGAGGGGTGGTAGGGGCTGTCTGGGAGGTCGAGGATGTCATCGGCGGGGTAGCAGAGGCCACCAAGATCTCCTGAGCCAACGGTGAGGGGCGTGCCAGTTGATAGGACTGGCCCGAGCTGCTGCCTGGGCGTCCCGTGTCCCTGTGCATCAAGCAAGGAGAGCTCTGGGTCGGGCGAGAGCGGCGGGAGCGGGGCATTGTCGATGGTGAGAAGGTCGAGGGGGAGAGTGTCGAGGAAATCCAGAGTGAAGAGAGGAAGGAAAGCGAGAGAGAGGAGAGGCCAGAACTGGGGAATTAGGCCATCTTGTGGCGCTTTTTATAAGTAGAGAGGATTGCTTGTGCGTGTTTGAGGTCCTTTTCTCGAAGCCATTCGTTTTCGTGACTCGGCCTGCCTTTCCATGTCACCAGGTATTGGATGCCGCCTCGTGCCGGCTTCCTGTGGTTAATTATAGTCTCGACTTCCCATTCTTCAGCACCTTCTACTATTTCTGGTGGTGGTGCCACGTAATTGGGCCCATGTTCCAGGGTGGTGCGATAATGAGTAACCAATGAGGTGTGGAATACCGGGTGGACCTTCCATGAGGCTGGGAGTTTGAGTTTGACAGTGGCTGGGCCCATGACTTGGTCGATGACAAAGGGTCCTTCTCTCTTGGGCGCAAGTTTCCAGTTTGGGTATGGCAGTGCGAGGTTGGTGGCTTCTAGAAAGACCTTGTCGCCTTTTTTGAAGACCACGTTGCCCGCGGCTCTTCATTTAGCCATTATCGCCGCGGCCTTAGTGTGGGCAGCCAGTGCGTTTTCGTGCCATTCTTGGAGTTTTCCCAGTCGTTCCTCCGTACTCAGGTGTTTCGGCCTCGGGAGAACCGTTCCGAGGGCGCGTGGTTGGTAACCCATGAGGAGTTCGAAGGGGCTTTTCCCAGTGACTGAATGGGTTCGCTGGTTATGGGCAAATTCAAACTGCGCAAGAAGTGTGCTCCATGTGTCGGGGTAGTTTCCGCAGTAGATGCGCAGCGTGACTTCTAATTCTTGGATGGTTCTTTCGGATTGACCGTCCATCTGGGGGTGGTGTGCCATACTGAGTGATTGCTGAATTCCTAGTAGCTTATTCAGCTCCTGGAATGCCTTTGAGATGAACTGGGGTCCTCGGTCCGAGATGACTCTATCTGGTAGTCCGAATCGGCTGTATACGTCCTCGACTAGGAGATGCGCGGTGTCCATTGCGCTTGTTTCCTTCGTACATGGAGAGAGTATGATTGCCTTTGAGACGTTGTGGTCTACTACCACCTGGATCGCGTCGAAGCCATTCGATGTGGGTAGTCCTGTTACGTAGTCCATGGTGATTGTGCTGAATGGTCTGGGGTTGCCCAGGTGTGGCACTGGGAGCAGTCCTGGGTCTGTAGGGTGTGTGTTTACCTTGGCGGTTTGGCAGGTGGCGCATCCTTTAACGTATTGGGTTACGAAGTGTCGCATGCCTGGCCACCAGTATTCTCTCGACACCAGTTCCCATGTTTTCTGAATTCCAGGGTGTCCCATGATGGGCGGGTTGTGGTGGTTTCATACTACTTCCCGGCGTAGGTCTTCTTCCGGGGGAACGTATACTTTTCCCTTGAAGAGTACGATTCCGTCATCCATTGCCCAGTCCTCCTTTGGTCTGATAGTGGGGTCTTTCTTTAGATGCCAGGCTCCGTTGAGTGATTCCATGACAGTTTTGTCCCTGGAGGTTGTGTCTCATATGCGTTCCTGGAGCTCTACGTGTACTGCCTTGGCGAACATTTCTTCCGTGAGCATGGTGACGTCCTCATTGTCGTGTAGTCCCGTGTCGTGGTCCGATCTTCGAGATAGCGCGTCTGCTTGGACCAGCGTTTTGCCTGGCTGGTGGACCAGTTTGTAGTTGAATTGGGACAGGAACAGGCTCCAGCGTGCTTGCCGTCGGTTCAGCTTTTGCACACTGCGGAAGTAGGTAAGGTTTTTGTGGTCCAACAAGATTTCAACGGGCTCTGCCGCTCCATCAATGTAATGTCGCCATGCTTCCAGGGCTCGAATGATTGCTAAGAGCTCTCTGTCATAGATCTGGTAGTTGCGTTCGGCTTCGGTGAAAGATTTTGACAGGTAGGCACACAGGTGCCACAATCCATCCCCCCCTTTTTGTCACAAAACTGCCCCAGTTGCGACCTTGGATGCGTCACATTCGATTTGGAAGGGCTTTGTGGGGTCCGGCGTGACAAGGATTGGTGCCTCCATGAATTGTTTCTTCAATGTGAGGAAGGCGTTATTACATTCTTTGGTCCATTCCCAGCGTGTATCCTTCCGGGTGAGGTTGTTCAATGGTTTCGCGATGTCCGAGTATCCTCATATGAACCGGCGATAGAAATTGGCAAAGCCTAGGAAGCTTTGCACCTGTCGTACCGTGGTTGGCGTCTGCCATTCACGGAGTCCTTCCAGTTTGATTGGGTCCATCGAGATTTCGCCTGGTCGTATTATGGCGCCCAGGAATTCGACCTCTTGTTTGTCAAATTCGCATTTCTCGCCCTTCAGGTAGAGATCGTGTTCCTGTAACCGTTGTACAACGAGGCGTGTCCAGCTTTGAAGGTCTTCTAAATTGTTGGAGAAGATCAGGATGTCGTCCATGTAGATTACGATCCATCCTTCCATGAGGTAGTCCTTGAAGATGTCGTTCATCATGGCCTGGAAGGTAGCGGGCACGTTGCACAGGCCAAAGAACATCACAGTAGGTTCAAAAAGGCCTCGTGCGGTCTTGAAAGCTGCTTTCCATTGGTTGCCCTCCTTGATCCGAACATTGTTATATCCAGCATGTATGTCGAGTTTGCTGAAATATTTCGCTCCTGTTAGCTTGTCGAATAGGTCGGAGATGAGGGGCAGGGGATATGTGTTCCGGACAGTTCCTTCATTCAGGTATCGGTAGTCTTGTACTGGTCGTAGAGAGCCGTCCTTTTTCTTCACGAAGAATAGCGGGGATGCCATGGGGGACTTTGAGGGTCGCAGGTAGCCTTTGGCCAGGTTTTCGTCTATGAATTTGTCCAACTCTTCCCTTTCACGTATCGACAAGGGAATGATTTTGCAATCTTTCGGGGTAAAGTTCGGTTTCAGGTCAATGGCATGGTCCCAGGGTCGTGGGAGTGGCATTCGTTCCACTGATTTCTTTTCAAAGACTGTTCGCAAGTCCTGGAGGTAGTCTGGAAGGATTTCGTCTAGCGTTTTGACTGGTTTGCCCTCGTTGGCCTGTACTGCTAGGTTAGTAGACATGGTGGCACGTCTTACTGTCGGGTCTTCTCGGCTCTGGTTCCATAGGTTGGTCAATGCTACGTTGGGTGGTCAGTCCCACCGATCGTCATTGTCGGGGTCTTCCGTAAGCTTCCCAATGTATTGTGCGACTGCCTCCCTGTCTTGGACCTCTCCAGGAGGTAGTCCCCACATGGGGATGTTTGGTGGCGGGTCGTGTTTGGATTGGTACTCCTTGATGGCTTGCTGCTTCTTGATGACCTTGGGGTCGAAATCGAAGTGCCCAGTTAGCCAGTCAACCTTGGGGTTGTATCGTCAAATCCAAGGCATGCCTAGGATAGCATCGTCGCGTCCCAGATCGGCAACATAGAAGTTGGTTGGCAAGGGATGTCCTCGGACAACGAAGTTTGCTTCGACTCGGTGGGTGACTGATCCGATCGTGTTGACACTGTCGTCGGCGTTTCTGAAGCGGATCTCTTTTGGCAGTCGGACGGTTGGCAGGTGGTATCGTTCCACGATTTGTCGATTGATGATGGTGGCATCTGCGCCTGAATCGAAAAGGGCGCGGATTCCGACGACTTTGGGTCCACACTCGACATAGCCAGGGAGGAGATACGCAAGTCTTCGTTGCTGTCCCAGGGTTACAAACGAGATAGTATAGTCCCAAGTCTTGGAGGGTGCTGGCGTCGGAGCAGCCCCTCCGTTCAAAAATCCTGTCCAATGTCCATGCCAATAGCGTTTAGTCTGATGTCCGATTCAGTGTCCTCCTCAACCTCCTTGACGCGGTTGTCGTCTTCTTTGACAGCCCACGTCTTTGGATCCTTGTGAGGCTTTGCGGGGCATTTGGCGGCACGGTGGCCTACCTCGCGGCAGTAGAAGCAGCGATTCTGTTTGATGAGCTCTTGCTTGGTCTTGTCGTCTAACTTTCCGGTATTGACTGCGCCCACAGAGGCGTCCTTGCCTTTAGGCACGCTCCGTGTCTTTCTTTGTCGGCCCTGCGAGGCATCGACTTCGCGGTTGAGGAGATAGGCCCGGTTGAGCTGAATGGCCCGGTCCATGAGCTCATCCATGTTGGTCGGTTGCGGGTACATGAGGGCGATCTTGTCTCGGAGGAAACCAGGTAACTTGGAGTTGTACCAGGCCATCTGCGCGTGATCTTCCATGATTTGTCCCTTGATGAAGAGCCGGAGGATTTTGGCATTGAACTGATCCAATGGTTCCGAGGAATTGTAGTGCAGGGTGGCCAGCTGGGTGGCAGCGGTCTGTACCGGGTCTTGTTCTCCGAACACCATGAGGAAGTCTTCGCGGAAGCGTTGCCAGGTTCCGAAGCCCCGAAGGTTGTTGTTGTTGTTGAGCAGCTGGGCGGCATTGACTCATGCTTCAGCCCACCACCGAGCATCGTCTCAGAGGTAGGATAGGGCTGTGACAACTCTTGCTTCGTCCGTGGGGTAGTCCTGGGGCCAGCTTTGGAACAAGAGGTAGAGGTCGGTGAGGAATTTGTTGGCTTTGGCTCTGCTTCCAGTGAACACCTCGGGTTCCTTGACCTTAGCCTTATGTCCTGCTGCCGGTGCTTGAGCTCCTATTCCTGGGAGCGCAGCTCCCGCCGGTTGTCCTCCTCCTGGTGGGCCTCCTCCCCCGCCTGGGGGTCCTCCTCCTCCTCCACCTGGTGGGCCTCCTCCACCTGGCAGGCCTCCTCCTGGGGGTCCTCCTCCGCCGGGCTGTCCTCCTCCTGGCTCGTCTTCATCGTCTGGGGGTGGTCCGTTGCCTCCTCCCCCAGTTGGGAAGGCTGCGGTCTGGAACGCCTTCGCCTGGCTGATTACTAGTTGGGGCCCTTGGGATACGGACATTGGTTCTGGTTCTGCTGGGTAGTCTGATTCGAATTCTACTTGGGGGAAGAGGGCCATGTCTGGCAGGTACGATTGATGATAAAGTGGGATGATCACATTTGACTTCATGCCCACTGATACTATACATATAGCAGCCTGGGACACTGCTTCAAATGTAGTTTGATTGTGCTAATGGTTCAACTTGCACTAGCAATTGCATTTCTTCACCTTGGCAAATTTGTGTCATGTCTGATGACCATGTTACAGTCCGTGCCAACCAGGTCCGGACTTCCAGAACTCCATCCAGACTCTGCCCGGACTTTCAGTTGTCCTGTAACACCTAGATTGTTCCAGCCCATTCCACTTCTAAGTACAAGTCTCAGCCCATCCAGTTCCTTCTCGTTCTTTGTGATCGTACTTACTCATTCTTTAACTGGGCTTCCGGTCGAACCGCAATGCACCCCAGGACTCCACCAGGTTCCGCACAGATGAGCGTTATGTATGTCACACCCAGTTGGCTCACACCACTCTGCAGTTCCACATGGAGGGCCAACTGAAGTCCAACCTCTGGACTTTGCCCCTGACTCATATCTATGATTAGATTATAAGCACTGAGCTAGCCGGCCTTATGCCTCAGTTTGGATATCTCGTTAACCCTCCATTACTGCTCTGTAACTCATCTGCTTGTACTCCTTCTCTAATCTACCTCCTTCTCCATCATCCTTCACCAGACTTCCGTCCGGACTCTGACCTCAGACCTCCATCCAACCTCTGTCTGCCTTTGTTTTTCCCTGGCTCTATTCCGTTCAACTCTACCTCTCAACTCTTCTCCATTCCAGAGTTCTGCCACCCCCATCTGAAGTCCAAAGACTTGGCAGATTGCTCAGGGTGTTGCTAATAGCTTTGCCAAGTCTTCACTCTCTGGTGCGCCTGGAATCCTCCCATCCTCCGGACTTCCTTTCTGGAGTTCCGCTTTTCCACTTCTCTGCTTTCCCAGACTTCCACACATGATCCTAACAGACTATGACCATTCAATAGAGCTCAGGATTATGAATCTAAGGGAATATTATATCCTCTCAGATCATGCCAGCCAGTACTTATTTTGCACTTTTACTGGATTATATCTCTCAGATCTGAGCCAATGTAGGACATGTTACACATCAAAAGAAAGCCCTTACATGCCTCTATCACATGGTGCTGCTTATGTGTCTTCATATGTGTCTTTGAGTGTACAGTTGTTATTATTCATCTAGATGATACCAGTAATTCGCATTTTTCAACATCTTAAACGTCATCAATTCCCACGCTCTTTGTTGCATTTTGTTTGTATCGTAAATGCACACAAATCGCGATTGGTTTGAGGCCGTTTGGTGAAGAACTGGATGAGCAGTAAGCTGGACAAGATGTGCCACCAGATCACTTTACCAGTACTTATCCAAAGGGGACTAGTGTTTCGCATTTTATGCCCTCTCAAACCTCATGGATTCCCACGCTTGTTGTTGCAATTTATTTGTATTCAAAATGCGCACAAATCACATTTGGTTTGAAGCCATTTGATGAAAAACTGAGTGTGCAGTGAGCTGGACTAGATGTGCCACCAGATCACTGTATTAGTATTCACCCAGATGGTACCGGTATTTCGCATTTTACGACCTTTTAAACCTCATGGATTCCAACGCTCTTTGTTGCGCTTTGTTTGCATTCAAAATGCGCACAAAATGTGATTTGTTTGAAGCCATTTGGCCAAGGACTGGGTGAGCAGTGTGCCGGACAAGATGTGCCAGCAGAGCACTGCTGAGCCAGCCAGCTGCCATTTCCGGAGGGGGCAGATAAGCAAAAAAGCGCCCAGATGGCCAGGAATGATCTTATCAGAGGCAGAAGACATGATATGGGGAGATAAGAAGCAAGGAAATCAAAGGCCTGATGGGGCAGTGGTAAGTGTGGGAGACCGGATTGCCTCAGTCCTGGAAGTCCCGGGTTCAATCCTGGCCCATGCCAAATTAAAAAAAGTCGACCACTGGCTGCGGTGGCCCCTAGGGATGTGGCTGAGAACAAACAAAGCATAATAAAATGGCACGATACGATGAAACAGCATTTCGTGCCATTTTGCTTGTGCTTTGTTTGTTTTCAGCCACATTGACCACTCTTACTGGATTATCTCCGTCAGTTTTTCTCCAAAGTGGGTGATGTAATATACCGTTTGAAAGCTCTCGCTCTCCCCTATCCGCTGGTGTTATTTTTATGGCAATGCGATCATTTATGAGGTGTCTATTTGAGTATTTCTCCCAGTCAGACCAGTGTTTCCCCCTTTACTACCCCTAATGGCCTCCAATTTCCGCGCGTGTGGGTGCGTTTTGTTCGCGTTTTGAACGCGCACAGATCGCGATTTGTTTGGAGAGATTTGGTTCAGAACCGAGTGCGCAGTGAGCAAATCACTGCTGAGACAAACACTTTGGCAGTCCTACTGGATTATCTCTCTCGCTATTTCACCGAAGTGGTGCATGTAATATACCGTTAGAAAGCTGCGGATTATGCCCATCTGCTGGTACAACTTCCATGTCTTTACTCTCAATATTGAATGAGCTACCCATGCAACAATACTATTATACCTGAGCTGTGTGATAGAAGCACTTATACCGGTCCAATAGGAGCTGGGGGTAATTCTGCGATATTATAGATGGATTCAGCTTCAAAACACCTTTCTAACGAGGTATTAAACTCACCATTTGGATAGCAACTGCCCAAGTTATGAGGCAAAGAAGTTTCAGCCACAGCAGAGTAATAGGCAGTTAATCCGGATTCTTGCCCTTGTTAGCTTACTAATTGACTGATATCAACACTCCATAATAAGCACATTCTTAATACTGTTACTCAAAAAAATTTTCATTCTAGTTGACCCACTAACAAACTCAAGAACCCGGAATTACTGACTTTTATATGGAAGTAAAGCCTTGAGATCATGTGATCCCAAGCCAGGCATGTGCACCGCTCCAGAGGGTCAAATAAGCGCCCATGATGCGCCATCATAAGTGGTAAGTAGTGGTAAGCCAAGGGTAAGTAGTGGTTGAAGGGCTAACCCTAAAATTTGTAGTGGAAACTGCCCCTAACCCTGGGCTGGGTGTTGGTGGGTAAGAAATGTTGTATATGGCGCTTATTTTGAGACTTACTTGGATTAGCTGGGTTTGAAAATATTTTCCCACGGGGATCGATTGGTGTAACGCGACCTGGCGCAGAGGTCATCCCATAAGAAACGATTTCTTCGTTCCTCATCAATCGTAATCTGCTGCTTTCCTTTAGCAGGGGGTGTATCTGGTTCGAATTCGCTTTCCGTTTCCGGTTCGGGCCACTGTTTGTGTGTGGAAGCGGGTGAATAGGGGTCTGGTTCGGTTTCTGGTTCTGCCCGCTGTTTGCCTTTAGCAGGGGGTGTGTCTGGTTCCGGTTCGCGTTTGAGCGAGGGGCCGGCTTGAGGTATGGGGTCTGAAAAAAGTTCGATGGGTACGAGCGGGGATGAAGTTGTTGAAGTAGGGCTAGCGAGCTTGACTTGTCTTAAGGGTACCGTGGGCGAAGATTGAGCTGATACTCGGGGGTGCAGGGGGAATTCTCGGGCTACTTGGTTGGTCTTGCGAGGCGGTTGTTGAGTCGCGTTACATTGGGCAAGGGCTGCTCGCTTATTCCGATTGGGGCAGGGTTTTTTTTTTTTTTTTGGATCCGGGGTATACTACTATACAACGTCTACTGGTAGACTATACGCAGTGCTTTAACAGCTGCTTGCAATATGCGCGGGGTTTGAGGCTACCGCTCGCAAGCCAGTGAGGACTACTCAGGGTCTGGGAGACACCCAATTGTGATGTCCGCTTTGGGGCGTGGTGGTGTTGGAAAGTGAGCCCGCATTTCATGGCGAGCTCACGGCAGGTCATCGAGATTGGGGCAGGGTTGCCACTTGCAGAGGAGTAGATCCTTGCGTCCTAGGTCGTAATTGTCCTTCTTGCTATTGATGTTAAAGTAGTGGAATGTGTTGTAACAGGGCAGGTCGGGGTCTCCTTGGTTCATGCGACGTCCTCAGTAAGGGTAGTAGTGAGGGATGGCATGAAGATGGGGTGGAATCTCGGAAAACCACTCGAGGATGAGGCTCTTCGCGGTTACTTGGTTTCCAATCTTCTGTGCGATGTAGGCGTGGACGGGGTCGCAAGGGTGGAGAGTCTCAAGGATTTTGTGGTTTATGCCGATCTGTTGTTCCAACCACTCAGAGAAGTGGAGAGCTCGTCGTTCCGGAGGTGGGTAAGGCAGTAGTCTGGCCAGACGGTGGTATGCCTGGCTGAGGTGGTATGCAGCGTCCTGAATATGAAAGAGTGCCTCTTGGTCGACCGTTGGGTCTGTCTTGAATTCTTTGTATATGGCGCGTGCCAAGTTATGTCCTGTTCGTATCTTGTCCTTTAGATACTCAGTCGTGTCATTAGGAGTGTGATCGGGTGACTCCTCGTTGTCAGCTATGTTTCCTGAGCTGGTTCCTTCAATGGGGTCTTCGAACGTAGCCTGGTTCCAGAAGATGTATTCGTCTGGCGAGGTAGATGGATACGGGGTCGGGTTTCGAGGTCGTGGTATTGGGCTCGAGCGATCGTGCTCGTCCCTTGGGCTGCTTTCCTCGTCGGTGATTCGAGTTGCCAGGGCGGGCAAGGTGCGTCGGATGAGGGCAGGTAGCCTTCGAGCTATCCTCCTCAGTTGGTGTGTCCCTACACCAGTGTTGGGTGGGGAGTCCAGAGCTTCGATCTAATGTTATGATAACACTGGGTTGAAGCTATCGAGCTTACAACCACCAGGTTATAAATAACAAGATCTTATTGTCCTAGGTAGTACAAGAGTAAAGCCGAGGTAAAACGAGGAGATCGAAGCTGGGGCTGCTGAGCGGCGCCTCCTGGGTTTATATACTATGGGGAGGAGGCTTAGTAAGCGCCGGGACTAGTCCATAAAAGGTAGGCATGAGGTGTCGCTGATGTGGCAGCAACGTGGCAAGTCCAAAATAGGAAGGCATGATGTGGCGCTGATGTGGCAGCGACGTGGCAAGTCCAAAAAGGGAGATGAGTCCGAAATAGGAAGTGGTGATGTGTCGTCGACATGTCGACGACGTGTCAGAGCACGCTGCGCTGAGTATGTCTGTAAATAGATAAGCCTAGTACCATGATGAAGAAAGAGACGAGAAACGAGGCGACGCATAGCTCTAAGGTGGTGTAGCCGCCGCGCAATAACCGGTCAATGTTAGTACGGTCCGAAAATGATAACACTCAGCAGTGATCACGTACAACACCTTGGTGAAGCCGAATTTCGAGCAACTTCGATGTGCATATGTTATGCAGTGCTTGGAGAAGTATGAGGTGCAGAAGAACAAGAGGGAGCTTGGGGTACTCTAGTAGGATCTATTGCTGCTGTCACTCCTGTACAATGCATTGGTAATCTACCCACATACACTGTGCAATATTTTCCTGTAGTGCTGTGGCTCAGTGCTCTTCCTGACAGCTGACTGGTCCAGTGGAAAGAGAACCCTCCCCGATTGGTGGTACACCTTGTAGATGACTAATCCCATCTGAATCCCCAAGCTGTTCCTCTAAGTCAACTGGATTGAGCTCTACGAGCATGTTGTGAATTGCGGCAAGTGCGAGGGGGATTCAAATTTGGATTTCGAGGCTGAAATCTGGTGGATTTGATAGAATACCAAATCACTCCTTGAGAACCCCAAAAATGCGCTCAACAACGTTTCGAGCCTGTGCATGCCGGAGATTAAACAACTTGTGTGCATTTAATGGACTATTATTGATGTTAAAGTGATTATTTCAACAAAAATAAATTAAATGCTCCTACCGGACAGCAGCTCGGCCCCATTCCTTTAGATGGTAGCGTACTTTCTGGTAGGGTGTAATGAGACTGTCACAGATCCCAAATCCGGCATCAGCAATGTAATATTTGCCTAATAAGATGCAGACAAACTCAGTGCACACCATTAAAATCACAAATAAATTGGCTGACCTTGGGGAATGTGTAGATCTGTTAACCGTGCATGTGCAAACATTGTGCCATCTGCTGCTGCTCCTTCCCATCCACTGGCAAAGTAGATAAAGCGGAGATCCCACGTGCAGGCAGCCAGACAGTTCTGTGTTAACTGTTCCTTCCGATCACGAGCCCCCTCAGCTTCTGCAGTTGAAGGGCAACAGGGAATGTGAGTCCCATCAATGGCTGCCACTGCACTGTCAAAATATGATGCAAATTTTGGGTTCTGTGCAAGGAATGGGTCAAGGGGGCTGTTGGCAGAGGGGAGATGGACATATTTGGTGTAGAATGGGGGAGATGAGATGATGCAAAGAACCCGTTTGAAATATCTAAAATTCGCCGTCAGAAATACTCACAGTCCATGGGTTATCAACATTACTTGGATATAGTCCCATTTGCGTGTTGAAACCGCTCACCGACATGCCGAATTTTCAGTCTGGTAATGCACATATATAGAAATATGGCTGCTTGCTCTTCAACCATCATGTTACGGGAATTCTTGAGGCCACAGGCTTGGAGTTCATCTATAAACACAACAAAGACATGCAGCCTCATGCCAAGCTTGTTTTGAATGTGCTTGGGATGCCCGTGGATGAGTTCTTGTACCCATGCATGGCCGGAGAGCCGAGATGTATGATAGAGTTGTTTTCAGTAGTGAGGGCTTGAGTACGAGAGTATTGCCAAGAACATAGTGAAAGAAATATAGGTGCAGATACTAATCAGCAGCAGCTGAAGACGTCTCACTCGAGCGTCCGCTATTAATACGGTAGCAGGCATTGCGGGCGGGACACGGTAGTTGTGTCTTCAAGAAGCTAGCCTCCCCAGGCCGTTTGGGTGCCTCAGAGAAAGTAACACTGTTGTCACTCTTTGACTCCGCATCGGTCGGATTGATTCAACTGAGCATCTAGCATACCATACAAGGGAATCACCAATAGGCTATCGGCGTATTGCGTTGTTTGGTGTGTTGCTGAACAGGCCCTTAGGGCTTGGCAGGCCAGCCGTAGCAAAGTATGACACGCTGATGCGTGGTGCGGAAGGGCCAGGAAACTATAACTGATGCCCTTCGCTGCCAGATATCTGTTAGGACGAGCGGGAGGGATTGGCAGAAGTTGATGAGGGGAGGAAGGCGGCACTCTGTGGGAGCGTGTGCTGTCGCTGTCCCACCGATGAGCACTCTCCCACCCCTTGCCTGTTTGGGGACAATAATGTGTGCTTGCGTTTTGGACCCATTGTTGTATTTTAGAAGATTTGCAAATATTTGCCCGCCTCCCTGTGGATCCTAGCCGCATGCCCCAATGTCTCTCGGCCTTACCTCCATGTCAACGTTGTCCCCCACTTCCTCATGCAGCCTTCTACCCTGAGACCCCCAGGGGCGACTCGGACTACCCTTTGCGACCATGCCCCAATGGCCTCACCCTCCTCCACGTGCCGCCGCACAAAGCATGAATGCACTGCAACATGACAGCCAACAAATGCACCAGATGTGCCTTAAAGGTCCCCACACGGCTGCGCACCACCTCACGAGGCCATTCTGCACACATGGATAACCTTCACTGGCCTCCCGAAGCTTGCAACCCTGACCTTTCACAACACCACGGGAATAACCTTGCGCCCACTGATGTGCCGCCATGCGAAGCACAAATGTGCCGCAATATGCAGCAAACAGCAATGCAATGGTTAATGGACACATTGGAAGGGCCTTGTGGGCCCAAATGTGGCCACATACTACCTCATGAGGCCATTTGGCACACACACATGGACCCCACCGGCTTTCTGGAGCTCTTGACACTGACCTTTGCAACCCCGTGCAGACGACCTGGTGCTCACCAACACGCTGTCACACAAAATGTGAGCTCGCGCTCACTCGCAGGAAGGGTACCACAATGCCCTTCAAGCACATCAAATGCGCCTCAAGAACTAACATGTGGATGAACACCACCCACCACCACACAAGGTACAGTTCTGCTACACTTGGCAATGAGCATCTGGATGTATGCATCTGGCAATCTGTGGGGGCATCCAGTGCAGGCTTTGAGTATCTCCCCAGAATCCATCTCTGTGCATGACTGCAATGCTTTGCCCAAGATAAGTCCCACACCCCCTCTCCTCCAGCAGGGGGCTGATTTATACACGATTCTTGGACCTATCGGCTACCACCTCTCTGCTTCACCCTCGTACATGCTGACCTTACCTTCGTGAGCACCTGCTGTATTGTTGCCAACAGGCTGGGTCCCATAAGGTGATGCACACCATTGCTTTTCTCACATTTCACTTACTAGCTCTAATGTCCTCACCATTGTCCTTCTGTCAAGCTAGATGCCCAAACACCTCCATCTGTGTGACAATATTCCTGCTTCTTGGCTTACCCTACCCCTGGATGTATTGGATATTGCTGTGGTAAGCACGGACACTTGAAGCCACGACATAGTGTCACTAACCCCTGTGCTTTTGCTAGCAGTATCCACATCTCCACTCACCATTGTCCCTGGTACAGAAGCAAGATCAAACTGCCACCACACAGGCTTCAGAGACACAGTTGCTGTTGGCTAGCCAAGTCGCTGGGCAAGGCTGGGACGAGTGCCATTTAGATATCGGTGTCTGTAGCTTACTAGTAAATGGTACATGTTTCACAACTCAACTGCCTCCAAGCCTCTGCTAAATAGTGTTGCAGAGTCCTGTCTATTCCTGTCTTTTGTATCCAAACTGAAGGACTGAGGACAGGGACAGGGACAGGACTGCCCAGACCTTCGAGGGACCGGACAGGGACAGCAGTCCTTGCATGTTCTAGGACCGGTCTGGACAGGTTAAGGACTCATATCAGTCCAGGACAGCATTTAACCAGTCTTAACCAGTCTGGACCAATATGTACAAAGTGTGTACAATAATTATATCATGACTCATAAGGAACTTTCAGTATTTATACATCAGCCTTAGAGCATATACATGTGCATAAAGGATTAAACTCTAGTAGTACTGTACTACAACTTACAAGGCTATTGATTATTGGAAACTACAGTCTGACATGCACTATCCTCCCCTTCAACATCAGACTGCAACAGTTCATCCAGCTCAATAAGATCCTGATGCTCATGGGCCTGGTGTGTATTATGATTGATGAGGAACGAAGAAATCGTTTCTTATGGGACGACCTCTGCACCAGCTCGCATTACGCCAATTGAGCCCGTGAGAAAAATATTTTCAAACCCAGCTTATCTAGGTAAGTCCCAAAATAAGCGCCATATACAACTTTTCTTATCCACCAAAACCCAGCCTGGGGTTAGGGGCAGTTTCCACTACAAATTTTAGGGTTAGCCCTTCAACCATTACTTACTCATGGCTTACCACTGCTTACCACTTATGATGGCGCATCATGGGCACTTATTTGACCCTCTGGAGCGGTGCACATGCCTGGCTTAGGATCATATGATCACAAGGCTTTACTTCCATATAAATGTTGGTAATTCCGGGTTTGTGAGTTTGTTAGTGGGCCAACTGGAATGAAAATTTTTTTGAGCAACAGTATTAAGAATGTGCTTATTATGGAGTTTTGATATCAATGCATCAGTCAGCTAACAAGGGCAAGAATCCGGATTAACTGCCTATTACTCTGCTGTGGCTGAAACTTCTTTTGCTCACAACTTTGGCAGTTTCTATCCAAATGGTGAGTTTAATATCTTGTTAGAAAGTGTTTTTGCAGCTGAATCCATTTATAATGCCATGGAATTACTCATGGAGCTTAGTAGACCTGTATTAATGGTTCTATCACAAAGCTCAGATATAAGGGAGTTGTTGAATGTGTAGCTTATTAAATACTGAAGGTAAAGACAGGTGAGTTGTACCAAGGGATAGGCATAATCCGCAGCTTTCTAACGGTATCTTACATGCACCACTTTGGTGAAATAGCGAGAGAGATAATCCAGTAGCAACGGAAAGGTAGCTGCCTCAGCAGTGATCCGCTCACTGCGCACCCAGTTCTTAACCAAATCTCTCCAAACAAATCGCGATCTGTGCGCATTGTGAATGCAAACAGAATGCACCCACACGCGCGGAATTTGGACGAAATTAAGGGGTAGTAAAATGCGGAACACTGGTCTCCCTGGGAGAAATACTCAAATAGATGCTTCATAAATAATTTCATTGCCATGAAAACATTACCTGCGGATAGAGGAGAGCGGGAGCTTTCAAACGGTATCTTACATGCCCCACTTTGAATCAAAACCGACAGAGATAATTCAATAACAGTGCACCCCAAAGTGCAAAATAAGCGCCCTAAGAGGTGAAATAAGCGCTGACTGGCACAATTTACTTACCTGAGCTATCGTGCTAGCCAGCGCTTTTCTTACCATCACATGACTGCCTTTTTAAACTGCCCATCTCAGGGATTGAACCTGGGGCCTCCGGGATTCAAGCAATCCGGCTACCCACATTTACCACTGCCCCATCAGGCCTTTGATTTCCTTGCCCCTTATCTCCCCATATCATGTCTCCTGCCCCTGATAAGATATGTCGCTGCCATCTGGGCGCTTTTTTCGTTATCTGCCCCCTCCGGAAATGGTAGCTGGCTGGCTTAGCAGTGCTCTGCTGGCACATCCTGTCTGGCTCACTACTCACCCAGTTCTTGGCCAAATGGCTTCAAACCAATCGCAATCTGTGCGCATTTTGAATGCAAATAAAGTGCAACAACAAGCGTGGGAATCGAGACAGTTTAAGAGGTTGTAAAATGCGAGGTACCGGTACCATCTGGGTCAATACTAATACAGTGATCTGGTGGCACATCTTGTCCAGCTCACTGCTCATTTAGTTCTTGATCAAATGGCCTCAAATAAATCGCGATTTCTGTGCATTTTGAATGCAAATAAAGTGCAACAAAGAGCGTGGGAATCCATGAGGTTTGAGAGGTTGTAAAATGCGAAACACTAGTCCCCTTTGGATAAGTACTGGTAAAGTGATCTGGTGACACATCTTGTCCAGCTTACTGCTCATCCAGTTCTTCACCAAACGGCCTCAAACCAATCGCGATTTGTGTGCATTTATGATACAAACAAAATGCAACAAAGAGCGTGGGAATTGATGACATTTAAGATGTTGAAAAATGCGAATTACTGGTATCATCTAGATGAATAATAACAACTGTACACTCAAAGACACATATGAAGACACATAAGCAGCACCATGTGATAGAGGCATGTAAGGGCTTTCTTTTGATGTGTAACATGTCCTACATTGGCTCAGATCTGAGAGATATAATCCAGTAAAAGTGCAAAATAAGTACTGGCTGGCATGATCAGAGAGGGTATAATATTCCCTTAGATTCATAATCCTGAGCTCTATTGAATGGTCATGGTCATCAGACATGACACAAATTTTTCAAAGTGCAAGTTGAACCATTAGCACAATCAAACTACATTTAAAGTAGTGTCCCAGGCTGCTATGTGTATATTATCAGTGGGCATGAAGTCAAATGTAATCATCCCACTTCATCATCAATCGTACCTGCCAGACATGGTCCTCTTCCACCAAGTACTGTTACTCATAAAATTTTTCATGCTAGTTTACCCACTAAAAAACTCACAAACCCGGAATTACTGACATTTATATAGAAGTAAAGCCTTGTGATCATGTGATCCTAAGGCAGGCATGTGCACCGCTTCAGAGGGTCAAATAAGTGCACAGAATGCGCTATTGTATGTGGTAAGTAGCAGTAAGCCACAGATAAGTAGTGGTTGAAGGGCTAACTCTAAAATTTGTAGTGGAAACTGCCCCTAACCCTGGGCTGGGTTTTGGTGGATAAGAAAAGTTGTATATGGCGCTTATTTTGGGACTTACCTAGATAAGCTGGGTTTGAAAATATTTTTCTCACGGGCTCAATTGGCGTAACGCGACCTGGCGCAGAGGTCGTCCCATAAGAAACGATTTCTTCGTTCCTCATCAATCGTAACTGTGGACACATCTGGCTTGACTTCTGGTTGAACACTGCACCCATCCATGCACTCACGCTCTGCTCCTTGTACGACCCCCTCCGGTACAGACTGTTCTTCCATATGTGCTTGGAGGTGTCCCACAAGGTGTTGTTGTCTCCCTCAGCCTCACTTCTGTAGTGGCACACCTGGCATTCGTAGTGCTGCAACTGTGTTTCCTCCTCTGCTCGGAGCACAGTCCTCACCAGTGCAAATATGTCAGTGCCCACTGGACCCCAGGGGAATGTCTGTGCATCCCGTGTGTGCAGCATCTGCCACACACTGTCTCACACTTGTGCAGTGGATAATGAAATATTATCTGAGATGGTCTCAAACTGTGCACTAAGGGTCTTGAGCAGCTGGTTGTCACCAGGCACAAGGCTGTCCCACTTCTCCTTTGACTCCTGGTACACTGACAGCAATATGGTAAATAAGCTGTCAATGCACAGCTGTAGTTGGCATTGTCCCACTTGAACCCAACCAGCTGTGTGCTGCTGGCTGGCACCTCAGTCCTTGTCTTCTTGGACACGGTCTCTGCCTCAGTGTCACCACTGCACTTGCGCTTAGTGCCCTTGGTGTCCAGCACATTGTTCACAACACTCAGTGTCTGGGTGCCCCTGGCTGCCACATATCCCTCTGCCCTGGGCTGCACAGGCTCAGTTCTTGTTCCCTTTTGTGATTTCTCAACCACCTGCCATGTGCTGTCACTCTGGACATCCTCTATGGGAAATGGGTCACTGCTGGTCCACTTCAGGGCCTTGTGGATGGTCTTGGGCATAAACCTCTCTCCCTTCCATTTTCTGAATGAGTGCACAAGCTCATTTCTGGTAATTCCACTTACCTTGGGTGAAATGGTACCCAGATACCGCAGCTTAGTGATCTCATCCAGCAGTTCCAGCTCCCTGAACTCCTGCCGCAGACTCCCAGATATTCCCCCTGTCAGCTTGCTTGGATCAAATGCCTGCACAATAATTGTCCCCTCATAGGTAGACCCCCTGGACAGACAGGTGTATATGGACATATGGACTGGTGGGTCCTGCAGTTCTGGAGGTCACATACATTGGCTGGCCGGGTCCTGCCCTGGGACCCAAAGTCTGTCATGGCAAAGTTGGGCACCACACACACCTGGTCCCTGGAGATGGACAGCATTTTCCCATTGGGCATCTTGCACTTGACCTTTCTTGACTGGTGGCTCAGAGGGACCACATTCTCTGGCAGACCCTCCAGCTTCACAGGGGTTGGTGCAGCTGTCAACTTCACAAACAGGGTCTCAAGTGCCTCCTTGTCCTCTGAAATTGGCCTCGACTTCCACCCCACAACCACACCCTCTGCACCGTTGGTCACACAGCACTCTGTTGCCTCATTCATCTTGATCATCACTGGCATGCCTATGCACACACTGAGCTTGCCCGGAAGATGCTCTGTCTGGGCAGGGTGCAGGTCCCACAAACAGCTCTGGAGGTCTTCACTCAGGATATTTGTAGACCGCCTGGGGTTGACAGTGTTCCTTCTCTGCTTCTTGGGGGCATCCTCATCTGCATCTGCAGCCAGCTTGTCCACAAAATAAAATGTGGTCAGAGCCTGGCCGGTCTCCCTTGCAAACCGTGTGCACCCCAGCTCATTGATCTTGTCTCTGTGGGTGTTCCATGCAGTAATAATTGACACATTTCTGAATCTGGGCTGGTTCAGCTTGGGTTTACCTGGACCTCTCCCTGCCACCCGTGACTGCAGCAATTTAATATCTGCAGGTGTGCATGCCTTGTACCTCAGATTTTCCAGTGCAGTGTGCAGCTTGGCATCCTGGGGGCCCTGTGAGCGCTGCCGCATATTTTCACGCAGAATGACCACAGTGGTGAACTGGTGCCAGAGTGCCTTTCCAATTGATGCCTGCTGGTCCAGATGGCTGTGTGTTCTATGGATCACCCTTCCCACCTTGTGTGAATATAGTGCATGGCCGCTCATGGCTGGGGGCAGCTGTGCAAAGTCACCAGCAAATATCATGTTGATCCCCCCAAATGGGCTCCCATCATTCTTCAGTGCAGCACACATCTTGGCACATATCTTGTACACTGCACTGCAGTCCACCATGCTGATCTCATCCACAAACACATACTCCACATTCTGGAGCCGGGCCCGCACCTGGAGCAGAGTTGCAACAGAGTCTGAGGAGTGGTTCTGCCGCAGACCCAGCATGGAGTGGTATGTGGACCCTCCAATGAGTGCTGCTGCTGAGCCAGTGGGGGCCATGCACATGAACCTGAAGCTCTCCTGGCACTGGGCAAAAAAGTGGGTGAGGGCCTTGATCACCTGGGACTTGCCTGTGCCTGCCATGCCCCCCAGATACATCTTCAGATGCTCACCATTGGGCTCTACAGCATGGTTGGCAACTATGCGGAATGCACGCTCCTGCTCAGCATTGAGACTGAACTCAACTGCTGTGCTGTCAATAAGTGCCTGTGCTTCCTTGTCACCTGCCTGGAAATTCTTGCTCATGTAGTAGGACTTGTCAATGATCTTCACAGAGTCCACCTCATTATTGACTGGCTGTCCACTTTGCTGAGCTGGCTTCTTGAGTGCTGCTTGCGCCTCCCTGGCATCCAGGATCTCCTGCCGCTTGTTGGCCAACAGATTCTTCCAGTCAGCAGAGCTCATCTCATCACTGTCTCATCACTGCTGGTGAATCCTGAGCATCATTGCACTCATATTTGATGTGGAAGAATTTCATGACCTCCTGCTGCCGCTCAGTAAATGCATGTGCCCTGAACACATCATCCCACAGAGTGTCCTGGTCTGGTCTGAGATCAGAGCCTGAGCGCCACGGCTTGAAGAGGGTAAGCATGGTCATGCAGTACTGCTCACGGTTGCCACTGTCTTTTCTGGGCAGGGCACCTCCAATAAAATTGGGCACATACCCCTCACATTCAGGGAGAATCTTCACTCTGTGGGTGGTGTGCTGGGGGTGACTGTCAATATATCTGAGATATTTGGATTTCCTGGTGTTGACTCTCTGAGCCTGAATATCCTCTTCATGATGCACACCAGTGATGAGCAGCTCATCCTCAGACTCCTCCTCCTCCAGTGCCAGACCAGCACCCTCCTGGTGTGGATCCTCCTCCACATTATAGTTGTCCTCAAACTCAGAGTCTACCTCCTGCTCCACATGCATGTCCAGCTTTGGGCCCTTGCGCTTCTTGGGTGTCCGCTGCTTTTCGGACAGTCTGATCCAGTCATAGAGTGACATGTCCTCGCACTCCCTTGGCCGCCCAATGTAGTCCTGGACCGGAGAGAGGGCCACAATCCGCTGTGAGCTCTCACTGTCCTTGACCAGACCCAGCATGACCTTTGTGGTACCCTCCTCTGCAATGTGCACAGAGTCCCCCCATGCACGCATCACCTCATACACATATCCCCTCCAGAAGCATGTTCTGAATTTGTGGCTCTTGTAGTGGTCTGGGTGCTTGAGCAGATACATGGCTGCCATGGGTCCCCCAATCTCAGAGGATGCGGTGAGTGAGTTGACTATTTTGGTGATCAACGACCTGGCCTTCTCTCTGGTGCTCTTCTGGCTTCCAATCAGTTCCACATTCCGCTCAAACACTGCCTGGATGGACTGGAACATCACATGAGTCTTCAGAGGGGTCTTGGTGATGTAGTCTGCAACATAGGCAATCACTGATTTAATGGCAGTCCCAGAGAGGAGACTGGTGACATCAGTATTGCTCTGGAGCAGATATGTGACTGCTGGGGTGACTGTGTTCATCCATGCCTCTCCCTTCTTCATGATCAGTGCCCCAGACTCTGGGTCAACCACAGTCTCTGGGTGTGTGTCTCTGGGAAACTGGGCCTTGCACACCCCATTCCTGTCAGTGCATCCACGATTGTCAAAGTCCACCTTGTCTGTCTTCTCCGACTTGACAGAGGCACGGCATGTGTGGCGGTTGGACAGGTACAGAATCTCATCCACTGTGTGTCTGAACCTCTCCCACCATGAGCCATATTCTCTGCATCCCTCACAGCCTGGCTGCTCAGAGTGGGGGCATTTATTTGGAGGTGGCTCTGGGAGGGTCTCAGTGGGAGGGATGCGGGTTGGGTTCTTGTGCTCTTCCTCCTGGATATGCTCACCCACACTCTCCATGGTGCCTGTCATAAATTCCCCAGTATGCACACTCTCCAGATACTCGACCATCGCCCTCTGGAAGTCTGAGGAGGGGTCCATGATTTTATCTCTGATTTCCTGGGGGGTCATTGCATTCTGGATCCAGATAAGCATGTGCATGTGCAGAGTGAGCCGCCCCTGCTGCTCCACTGTCCCATAGTACCCTGCAGTCTTGCCATACAGCCCTGGTCTGTCCAGCCCCACACCCAACACATGTTTAATAAACAGCTCAACCATCATCTTGAAGAAGCGTGCACCAGCCACCGGGTTGTTGGCTATGAGCCGGAGCCGCTCATCCTTGCCCCTGAAATCTGGCACAAATGACCGGTTGGTGTCTGCAAAATAGAGCGCAATGGGATGCTTGACATCTGCAGGGGCAAACGTGACAAACCAGGAGGGGGCTCCAAGATAGGACACCAGGGACCAGATCTCATTCCGCATGTATTTCTTGCTGGTGATTGAGCCCTGGACCTTGTAGTTGACATGGTCGAGGTCATTGAGGATCTTGAAGCATGCCTTTTCCTCCTCTGTCTCTGGCTTCATGCTGCCCTTGCTGAGCCTCTCAATGATATCTGTGAGAGTACAGTCTCTGATGTTCATGAGCCGGTTGGCAATATCCCCAAATTTATTCTTGTCAGCCAGGAGGTATCCAGCAGTGGTCGACTTTTTGATCTGCTCGTGGTTGAGGGCAACCAGGGGAAATAAGGGCTCAAGCTGGAAGCGCTTGTCATGGTACATGAGCAGCTGCTGCTTTCTCTTTTCCTCTGAGACTGGCCAGCATCCAGTGCCTGCATTGCTCAGACCACCCATGCCATAGGGAAACAACCAGGGGAACATCTGGGGGTAGAGTTGTGGATTGTGGTACAAGCTCTCTGGTTCTGCAGCCTGGCCTATTCCAAGGACCTTGCCTCCAGATTTGAAATGCTCAACAGCCCTGGCAGTGATTTCATGGGGTCTGACTTGGCCCATGTGCTCGAGACTGGCACCAGTAAGTCCATGGACCACAAATGGGCACTCCCCGCCCTCTGCACCCTCCTCTTCTTCACTGGCATTGACTGCAGAGGACTCTGGCTGTATGGACCCACCTGCCAATATCTAAACTCAAGTGTATGCCGGGACATCTGTAAATGGCATTAGAATAAATGAATGCTTGCAATAAGTAGAACAGCACTTACGAAGGGGCCATGGTCTTCCCTCTCTATCGGCCCCCCATGAAAAGTGGTGGGCCAATCCAGCATTGAAGCGGACATCCAAGTATTTGTGAATATCTGGATTACGTCTTGCATATTCACGGGCATCATTGTCGGTCTTCATGGTGAGGCGGCCGGATCCAGACTTGAACGACAGAGTAAGATGGGAGAAATAAGCCCCCCCTGAAGTGGGAAATTGGGTTGCCAGATACTGATAGTAAACCTGTTGTAACGTTGGAATGGCAGTATAGAGCTCCTCAAGACTATTGAGCTCAGCACTCCGCATCTAACGAGGATAAGCGACCACATAGGTTTGCAGGGCCCCAAAATGGTCCTGTGGCCATAGGTCCTGAGAGTGTGGGAGAGGAGGGTCAAAGAAGTATGCTGAGCCAGCCAGCTGCCATTTCCGGAGGGGGTAAATAACAAAAAAAGCGCCCAGATGGCTGGGACATATCTTATCAGGGGGAGGAAACATGATATGGGGAGATAAGGGGCAAGGGAATCAAGGGCCTGATGGGGCAGTGGTAAATGTGGGTAGGTGGATTGCTTGATTCCCAGAGGCCCCAGGTTCAATCCCTTGGGTGGGCACTTTAAAAAGGAAGTCATGTGATGGTCAAAAAAGCGCTGGCTGGCACGATAGCTCGGGTAGGTCAATCGTGCCATCCAGCGCTTATTTCACCCCTTAGGGCGCTTATTTTGCATTTTGGGGGGCACTGTTATTGAATTATCTCTGTCAGGTTTTGTGCAAAGTAGGGCATGTAATATACCGTTTGAGAGCTCTGGCTTCCCTCTATCCATCTGTGTTGTTTACATTGCAATGCAAGCATTTATGAAGTGTCTATTCGAGTATTTCTCTCAGGAGGACCAGTGTTTCACACTTTACTTGGTGGAAAAGGGCCATGTCTGGCAGGTACGATTGATGATGAAGTTGGATGATCACATTTGACTTCATGCCCACTGATACTATACACATAGTAGCCTGGGACACTGCTTCAAATGTAGTTTGATTGTGCTAATGGTTCAACTTGCACTAGCAATTGCATTTCTTCACCTTGGCAAATTTGTGTCATGTCTGATGACCATGTTACAGTCCGTGCCAACCAGGTCCAGACTTCCAGAACTCCATCCAGACTCCGCCCGGACTTGCAGTTGTCCTGTAACATCTAGATCGTTCCAGCCCATTCCACTCCTAAGTACAAGTCTTAGCCCATCCAGTTTCTTCTCGTTCTTTGTGATTGTACTTACTCATTCTCCAACCGGACTTCCGGTTGAACCACAATCCACCCTGGGACTCCACCAGGTTCCACGCGGATGAGTGTTATGTATGTCACACCCAGTTGGCTCACATCACTCTGCAGTTCCACGCAGAGGGCCGACCGGAGTCCGACCTCCAGACTCTGCCCCTGACTCATATCTATGATTAGATTATAAGCACTGAGCTAGCCAGCCTTTTTTGACATCTTAAATGTCATCAATTCCCACGCTCTTTGTTGCATTTTGTTTGTATTATAAATGCACACAAATCGCGATTGGTTTGAGGCCGTTTGGTGAAGAACTGGATAAGCAGTAAGCTGGACAAGATGTGCCACCAGATCACTTTACCAGTACTTATCCAAAGGGGACTAGTGTTTCGCATTTTATGCCCTCTCAAACCTCATGGATTCCCACGCTTGTTGTTGCAATTTATTTGTATTCAAAATGCGCACCCATCGCGATTTATTTGAGGCCATTTGGTCAAGAACTAAATGAGCAGTGAGCTAGACAAGATGTGCCACCAGATCACTGTATTAGTATTCACCCAGATGGTACCAGTATTTCGCATTTTACGACCTTTTAAACCTCATGGATTCCAACGCTCTTTGTTGCGCTTTGTTTGCATTCAAAATGCGCACAAAATGTGATTTGTTTGAAGCCATTTGGCCAAGGACTGGGTGAGCAGTGAGCCGGACAAGATGTGCCAGCAGAGCGCTGCTGAGCCAGCCAGCTGCCATTTCCGGAGGGGGCAGATAAGCAAAAAAGCGCCCAGATGTCCGGGACAGATCTTATCAGAGGCAGAAGACATGATATGGGGAGATAAGGGGCAAGAGAATTAAGGGCTTGATGGACCAGTGGTAAATGTGGGCAGCCGGATTGCTTGAATCCCGGAGGTCCCGGGTTCAATTCCTGCAATGGCCACTTTAAAAGGGGAGTCATGTGATGGTAAAAAAAGCACTGGTTGGCACGATAGCTCGGGTAAGTGAATCGTGCCAGCCAGCGCTTATTTTACCCCTTAGGGCGCTTATTTTGCACTTTGGGTTGCAGTGTTATTGAATTATCTCTGTCAGTTGTTGTTCAAAGTAGGACATGTAGTATACCGTTCGAAAGCTCTTGCTTTCCTCTATCCATCTGTGTTATTTATATTGCAATGCAGTCATTTATGAAGTGTATATTTGAGTATTTCTCCCAGTCAGACCAGTATTCCGCACTTTATTACCCCCTAATCTCGTCCAAATTCCGCGCGTGTGGGTGCGTTTTGTTCGCATTCTGAGTGCGCACAGATCGAGATTTGTTTGGAGGGATTTGGTTACGAACTGGGTGCGCAGTGAGCACATCACTGCTGAGGCAAACACTTTGGCAGTCCTACTGGATTATCTCTCTCGCTATTTCACCAAAGTGGTGCATGTAATATACCATTTGAAAGCTCTTGATCAGCGCTATCCATTGGTCCAACCCGCATGTCCATACCTCCAATATTGAATGAGTTGCACATTAAACAACACTCTTATACCTGAGCTGTCTGATAGAAGCACTTATACCGGTCCAACAAGAGCTGGGAGTAATTCCGCGATATTATAGATGGATTCAGCTTCAAGACACCTTTCTAACGAGGTATTGAACTCACCATTTGGATAGAAACTGCCCAAGTTATGAGGCAAAGAAGTTTCAGCCACAGCAGAGTAATAGGCAGTTAATCCGGATTCTTGCCCTTGTTTGCTTACTAATGTATTGATATCAACACTCCATTAGATGCACATTCTTAATACTGTTACTCATAAGATTTTTCATCCCAGTTGGCCCACTAACAAACTTAAGAACCCGGAATTACTGACATTTAGACACAAGTACAGTCTTGGAATCATATGATCCCAAGCCAAGCATGTGCAGCGCTCCAGAGGGTCAAATAAGCGCCCAGGATGCGCCATCATTAGTGGTAAGTAGTGGTAAGCCAAGGGTAAGTAATGGTTGAAGGGCTAACCCTAAAATTTGTAGTGGAAACTGCCCCTAACCCTGGGCTGGGTGTTGGTGGATAAGAAATGTTGTATATGGCACTTATTTTTAGACTTACCTGGGTAAGCTGAGTTTGAACTCAAGATTCCCACGGGCTCAATTGGCGTAACACGGTGTGGTGCAGAGGTCGTCCCATAAGAAATGATTTCTTTGTTCCTCATCAATCGTAACGAGGGGCGGGTCAACACTGTACACGCCATGAAGTTCAGCAACCCAGCACTGGTCACTAATCCAGTGCCACCTCCGCCTGCAGCCCCTTGTTGGCGGAACAGCATGCGTGCTACCAAGTGCACCTGTCTCAATCCAGGCACTAAGGCTGACAACTCAAGTCTGGATGCTGGTGGGTCTTCACAGACCACAGGTACGTCTGTAGTCCATCTCCATATTACTCATTGCTCACCAGAGTCCAGATGCTACAGGTAATGACACCTCTGTCCCAACTACCGACATGGGTGATGATGGCGACAATGACGACAATGACAATGAGCATGAAGACAACGACGTAGCCATGCAAGATGACCCACACGGTGACCCCGACTTTATGCCCTCTGGCCAGCCCAAGCCACCTGGGGTGCATCGTCAGGGTCAGGGACCTGCTCTGTTGTCACCACGTCAATATGCCAAGGTCTGGGCCCATTCTCGGGACAGCAACGGTGGCTCTGATGCAGGTAAAGTCCTACTGCTGGGTGTGCACTCTGTTGCTTATCCACTGGCACTTTCTAGATGTTGAAGAGGGGGAGCTGGAGTCGTCACTGGGGGGTAAGTTCTTGTCAACTTTGGCTTGAGTCCTAGAGCTGACATACATCTCTAGACAAGGAGACCATGCTTGAGGGTGAATGCACACATGTTGATGTCAGTGCACGTACGTGTCCACATTGTCCCCACTCTCTGCTCTCTTCTTACACATGTTGCAGCCCACACCAAGTTCCTCCTCAAGCTGTCTCTGCCCTATCTCAAGAACTTCCTTGCACACATACAGCAGGATGTTCAGGACCTTGGCGACAACTGGGCCACCCTCACTGTGGCCCAGCAGCATGCATTACGGACAGTCCACCAGGTCCTCCACCAGTCTGGCCGCCCCGTGCAGTTTACGTCGGGATATAGTGCACACCTCACTCTGCTTTGGGACTTGGTGATGTACCTGCAGCAAAGGAACAACTTCCACCATCTCCAGGTGCAGATGGTGAGGAGTGAGTACATGCTGGCGATTACTGCAGCCTGGACTTGGCTTGACGTCGACATCCCTTCACTGGCTTTTGGGCTGTTGAAGCACCAAGGTATGTCTCCTCCCCCCTTACCCCTCCCCCTACCTGACAGAGTCTGATCGTTGTACAGTTGTAGAGACTGCCCACAACAAGTGGTTGTCCAAGCTGCTCGCCGACATCCGTCTGCAGCTCTCCAAGTGTGCACTGGACGGCACCCCCCTCAGGTCCAGTGACTACCTCAGCCTTCCTGTCATTCAGACCTACACCATCTTACCCAAGGTGAGCGTTCCACGGAGCGCTGGCGAGGATGTCTGGAACACCACCGTTGTCCAGCTCCTCTGCCTTGCTCTTGCCGCATTACTCAAGTACCCCAACAACCAGAACTGGATGCAGGCGGCCTTTGTACGCCACATGCTCTCTGCTATGGGCAATGCGGACATTCTACTCATCCCTGGGGTCTTTGAGTGCTTCCAGCGCATACGTCCCAACATCTTTGGGTCTGCCAGTGCCTGCATGTCACGGCTCTCCCTGGAGCATATGGCCCCCTTTGCAGAGGATTTGGTGAGGCAGCCACTGACCAAACAAGGATCCCCTGAACACGGTACTCTGGCGGAGATCACGGGCAACCTGGAGACCTTATGTGACCTGTGGCGGAACTTTGGCGGCTATGGATGCAACATACCCAGTGAGTTGTCCTGTTGTATCATGTTACCATCAGACCCCTGATTACATTTCTCAGCTCTTCCTGGCCACCCCATTGGCTCAGATGCATATATGGATGCATTCAACTCAGCGGCAGCGGCACTTGCCACGTTCCTAAGGGAGCTGCTCCCTCTTCTCTCTCCCACCCTTCCTACCCCTCTTAGCGCCATGCAGCAACATGTCCACATCAACAGGGACTTCCTCCTCCCCTTCCATCAGCATGCACCAGAGGTTGCCAATGCCTTCTCCCCCCACAGTTGTCTCTCTGCAGACAACATCAACAAGCCTGGGGTGGTCGCCAGCCTCTGGTGCCTCCGTGGTATCTTCTACCGCACCCGCTTCTCCTCTGAGCACCCCCGGTCCCTCCTCTTCACCGACTACCCTGCCTGGCAGGCCAAGTACTTAGAGCTCTGTGCTGACCCCCAGGTTGCATCCTTCAACCAGGGGAAGGACCGCTACTTCTGCAATGCCTGGGCCTATGGGCAGGCTACCACACGCTCAACCGAGTATGCTGAGGCCTACTTTGTCCAGGAGAGTACTTGGCTGGCGGAGTTTGATGGCCAGGCCCCAGAATGGTCAATGCCATTCAAGGATGCCTATCTCTTTACCCAGCGTAAGGATGGCAAGGGCCACAAGCTGCTGCCCCAGCTGGGGTGCTCACTGGTATGTTGATCACCGCTGATCTCGTCTATGCCGGCAAGGTCGCCATGCCTTCCCCAGCTGAGATGGGTGAGATGGTGTATCTTCTTGATAAGGGTGTAGGCAAGTGTCTTCAGCACTTTTGTTTATTGAGTAAGAACAGTTCTGAGACTGATACCGTACAAGTACTTGGTGCGAGAGGGCCATGTCTGGCAGGTACGATTGATGAGGAAGTGGGATCATTACATTTCACTTAATGCCAACTGATACTATACACACAGCAGAGACAGTACTTCAAATGCAGTTTGATTGTGCCAAGGGTTAAACATATCACTATAAATCACATTTTTTCATCTTTAAAATGTTGTCTCATGCTTGGGACCCATTATGATTGAGTAGAGCCCAGAATTATGAGTCCAATGAGGTGCTATATACTCTCAGATGATGCCAGCCAGTGCCCATTTTGCACTTTTACTGGATTACATCTCTCAATCTGAGCCAATGTAGGACATGTTAGACATCAAAAGAAAGCCCTTACATCCCTCTATCACATGGTGCTGGTTATGTGTCTTCACATGTGCTTTTGAGTGCATAATTACCAGTACTTATCCAAAGGAGACCAGTATTTCGCATTTTACAACATCTTAAACATCATCAATTCCCACGCTCTTTGTTGCGCTTTATTTGCATTCCAAATGCGCAGAAATCGCGATTTATTTGAGGCCGTTTGGCCAAGAACTGGGTGAGCAGTGAGCTGGATAAGATGGACCACCAGATCACTTCATCAGTCTTCACCCAGATGACACCAGTATTTCGCACTTCACGACCTCTTAACCTGCCTCAATTCCCACGCGCTTTGCTGTGCTTTATTTGCATTCAAAATGCGCACAAATCACGATTTATTTGAGGCCATTTGGTCAAGAACTGGGTGAGCAGTGTGCCGGACAAGATGTGCCAGCAGAGCACTGCTGAGCCAGCCAGCTGCCATTTCCGGAGGGGGCAGATAAGCAAAAAAGCGCCCAGATGGCCGGGAATGATCTTATCAGAGGGAGGAGACATGATATGGGGAGATAAGGGGCAAGGAAATCAAGGGCCTGATGGGGCAGTGGTAAATGTGGGCAGCTGGATTGCCTTAGTCCTGGAAGTCCAGGGTTCAATCCTGGTCCATGCCAAATAAAAAAAAGTCGACCACTGGCTGCAGTGGCCCCTATGGATGTGGCTGAGAACAAACAAAGCATAATAAAATGGCACGATACGATGAAACAGCATTTCGTGCCATTTTGCTTGTGCTTTGTTTGTTTTCAGCCACATTGACCACTCTTACTGGATTATCTCTGTCAGTTTTTCTCCAAAGTGGGTGATGTAATATACCGTTTGAAAGCTCTTGCTTTCCTCTATCCATCTGGGTTGTTTGTATTGCAATGCAACCGTTTTTGAAGCTTCTATTTGAGTATTTATCCCTCACAGACCAGTGTTTCCCCCTTTACCACCCCTCAATGGCCTCCAATTTCCGCGCGTGTGGGTGCGTTTTGTTCGCGTTTTGAACGCGCACAGATCGCGATTTGTTTGGAGAGATTTGATGAAGAATTGAGTGCGCAGTGAGCAGATCACTGCTGAGGCAGCTACCTTTCCACTGCTACTGGATTATCTCTCTCGCTATTTCACCAAAGTGGTGCATATAGTATACTGTTCGAAAGCTGCGGATTATGCCCATCCGCTGGTACAACTTCCATGTCTTTACCTTCAATATTGAATGAGCTACCCATGCAACAATACTATTATACCTGAGCTGTGTGATAGAAGCACTTATACCGGTCCAATAGAAGCTGGGGGTAATTCCGCGATATTATAGATGGATTCAGCTTCAAAACACCTTTCTAACGAGGTATTAAACTCACCATTTGGATAGCAACTGCCCAAGTTATGAGGCAAAGAAGTTTCAGCCACAGCAGAGTAATAAACAGTTAATCCGGATTCTTGCCCTTGTTAGCTTACTAATTGACTGATATCAACACTCCATAATAAGCACATTCTTAATACTGTTACTCATAAAATTTTTCATCTTAGTTGGCCCACTAACAAACTCAAGAACCCGGAATTACTGACATTTGCACCCCAGTACAGTCTTAAGATCATGTGATCCTAAGCCAAGCATGTGCACCGCTCCAGAGGGTCAAATAAGCGCCCAGAATGCGCCACCATAAGTGGTAAGTAGTGGTAAGCCATGGGTAAGTAATGGTTGAAGGGCTAACCCTAAAATTTGTAGTGGAAACTGCCCCTAACCCTGGGCTGGGTGTTGGTGGATAAGAAATGTTGTATATGGCGCTTATTTTGAGACTTACTTGGATAAGCTGGGTTTGAAAATATTTTCCCACGGGGATCAATTGGCGTAACGCGACCTGGCGCGGAGGTCGTCCCATAAGAAACGATTTCTTTGTTCCTCATCAATCGTAATGTGCTGCAGTTAATAAGGCCACAGCACGCACTGATCACGCCGCAAAGGCGGTAGACTGGTGTCCACCAGAAATCCCTGAACTCGGAGTACCAACTCCTCTGAGGGGGTGGCTGCATCTGCACAGTGATGAATAAGCACCAGTGTGCGCCCTGCCTGCTGCTCTGCGATCTCCGTGTGGTCTACCATCCGTGCCGGCTGTTTAAACGTCAGTATATGGAAAAGAGGATAGAACAGATTACTTACATCAATAAAGCTTCGCAGCTGGTCGAACGGAGGCTCAGACTCCGTGCACTGGTTCATCCAGTCTTGGAGCATTGCCTCTACAAATAATAAATGAGCATTTTGAATGGGGACCACCCAAGGTTCACTGACGGTACTTGGGGGTGTTGGCATACAGATGGGTGAGCACAGACATGGTGGGGCAGAATGAAGGTGTGAGAGGCCGTGCAATGTCTCTGAGAACTTTGGCTGACTGCACATGCCAAGTGCGATGGCCATGCGCTATTTTGGTGGAATTTGCAATACAGCCATCCATTGCAATGGAGACTGTGTTCCAGATGTGTACATAGACCAAGCGGGAATCCACAAGGTGTTCTGGAGCTGGCTTTCTCATTTGATGGAGCATCACTGCAGTATTTGCAAATTGGACTCTAAGAACCCATGTCTGCATGTCTGACCCACGCACTGCACTTTCTCCCTGCAAAATCCATCTCTGCACGATGTGCACATAGATGTGCATACATTTTGTTCTGCTTTCTGCACTGCAGAGCAGCAACAGAAATGACTATCTTACATTATATTCTAGGATGAGGGATAATAACAAATGTCGGTTGGTGGACTTCGCCGTTGCACACTTGGCGATTTGAAATTTCAAATGATGACTCCATTGCTCCATTGCTCTCTCCATCAAAGCAAGGGAAGACCGAAAAGTCAACTGTGCGTGCCCGCTTTGGCTTGCCCCTCCAGAATATTATAAAAGCCTGATCCAAGGAATGCATCCCCCAGAGTCCTCCCCTCCGAGTCCTCACTGTTTCCAGCCTTCTCATTGCATAACTGCACTCAACCCCAAACCCGTCTCTTCTCTCCCCACATTCCATCCACTTTGCTGCCACTTGGTGGAAGAGGGCCATGTCTGGCAGGTACGATTGATGATGAAGTGGGATGATTACATTTGACTTCATGCCCACTGATAATATACACATAGCAGCCTGGGACACTACTTTAAATGTAGTTTGATTGTGCTAATGGTTCAACTTGCACTTTGAAAAATTTGTGTCATGTCTGATGACCATGACCATTCAATAGAGCTCAGGATTATGAATCTAAGGGAATATTATACCCTCTCTGATCATGCCAGCCAGTACTTATTTTGCACTTTTACTGGATTATATCTCTCAGATCTGAGCCAATGTAGGACATGTTACACATCAAAAGAAAGCCCTTACATGCCTCTATCACATGGTGCTGCTTATGTGTCTTCATATGTGTCTTTGAGTGTACAGTTGTTATTATTCATCTAGATGATACCAGTAATTCGCATTTTTCAACATCTTAAATGTCATCAATTCCCACGCTCTTTGTTGCATTTTGTTTGTATCATAAATGCACACAAATCGCGATTGGTTTGAGGCCGTTTGGTGAAGAACTGGATGAGCAGTAAGCTGGACAAGATGTGTCACCAGATCACTTTACCAGTACTTATCCAAAGGGGACTAGTGTTTCGCATTTTACAACCTCTCAAACCTCATGGATTCCCACGCTCTTTGTTGCACTTTATTTGCATTCAAAATGCACAGAAATCGCGATTTATTTGAGGCCATTTGATCAAGAACTAAATGAGCAGTGAGCTAGACAAGATGTGCCACCAGATCACTTGATCAGTATTCACCCAGATGATACCGGTATTTCGCATTTTACAACCTCTTAAACCTCATAAATTCCCACGCTCTTCATTGTACTTTGTTTGCATTCAAAATGCGCACAAATCGCGATTTGTTTGAAGTCATTTGGCCAAGAACTGAGTCAGCAGTGTGCCGGGCAAGATGTGCCAGCAGAGCACTGCTGAGCCAGCCAGCTACCATTTCCGGAGGGGGCAGATAACGAAAAAAGCGCCCAGATGGCAGCGACATATCTTATCAGGGGCAGGAGACATGATATGGGGAGATAAGGGGCAAGGAAATCAAAGGCCTGATGGGGCAGTGGTAAATGTGGGTAGCCGGATTGCTTGAATCCCGGAGGCCCCAGGTTCAATCCCTGAGATGGGCAGTTTAAAAAGGCAGTCATGTGATGGTAAGAAAAGCGCTGGCTAGCACGATAGCTCAGGTAAGTAAATTGTGCCAGTCAGCGCTTATTTCACCTCTTAGGGCGCTTATTTTGCACTTTGGGGTGCACTGTTATTGAATTATCTCTGTTGGTTTTTATCCAAAGTGGGTCATGTAATATACCGTTTGAAAGCTCTCTCTCTCCTCTATCCGCTGGTGTTATTTTCATAGCAATGTAATCATTACGATTGATGAGGAACGAAGAAATCGTTTCTTATGGGACGACCTCTGCACCAGCTCGCATTACGCCAATTGAGCCCGTGAGAAAAATATTTTCAAACCCAGCTTACCCAGGTAAGTCTAAAAATAAGTGCCATATACAACATTTCTTATCCACCAACACCCAGCCCAGGGTTAGGGGCAGTTTCCACTACAAATTTTAGGGTTAGCCCTTCAACCATTACTTACCCTTGGCTTACCACTACTTACCACTAATGATGGCGCATCCTGGGCGCTTATTTGACCCTCTGGAGCGGTGCACATGCCTGCATTGGGATCACATGATCACAAGGCTTTACTTCCATATAAACTTCAGTAATTCTGGGTTCTTGAGCTTGTTAGTGGGTCAACTAGAATGAAAATTTTTTGAGTGACAGTATTAAGAATGTGCTTATTATGGAGTGTTGATATCAGTCAATTAGTAAGCTAACAAGGGCAAGAATCCGGATTAACTGCCTATTACTCTGCTGTGGCTGAAACTTCTTTGCCTCATAACTTGGGCAGTTGCTATCCAAATGGTGAGTTTAATACCTCGTTAGAAAGGTGTTTTGAAGCTGAATCCATCTATAATATCGCGGAATTACCCCCAGCTCCTATTGGACCGGTATAAGTGCTTCTATCACACAGCTCAGGTATAATAGTATTGTTGCATGGGTAGCTCATTCAATATTGAGAGTAAAGACATGGAAGTTGTACCAGCAGATGGGCATAATCCGCAGCTTTCGAACAGTATACTATATGCACCACTTTGGTGAAATAGCGAGAGAGATAATCCAGTAGGACTGCCAAAGTGTTTGTCTCAGCAGTGATCTGCTCACTGCGCACTCAGTTCTTCTTCAAATCTCTCCAAACAAATCGCGATCTGTGCGCGTTCAAAACGCGAACAAAACGCACCAACACGCGCGGAAATTGGAGGCCATTGAGGGGTAGTAAGGGGGAAGACACTGGTCTGACTGGGAGAAATACTCAAATAGACACTTCATAAATGATCACATTGCCATGAAAATCACACCAGCGGATAGGGGGGAGCGAGAGCTTTCAAACGGTATATTACATCACCCACTCTGGAGAAAAACTGACGGAGATAATCCAGTAAGAGTGGTCAATGTGGCTGAAAACAAACAAAGCACAAGCAAAATGGCACGAAACGCTGTTTCATCATATCGTGCCATTTTATTATGCTTTGTTTGTCTTCAGCCACATCCATAGGGGCCACTGCAGCCAGTGGTCGACTTTTTTTAATTTGGCATGGCCCACACTTACCACTGCCCCATCAGCCCTTTGATTTCCTTGCTTCTTATCTCCTCATGTCATGTCTTCTGCCTCTGATAAGATTAAGATCTGTCCTGGCCATCTGGGCGCTTTTTTTGTTATCTGCCCCCTCCGGAAATGGCAGCTGGCTGGCTCAGCAGTGCTCTGCTGGCACATCTTGCCCGGCACACTGCTGACTCAGTTCTTGGCCAAATGACTTCAAACAAATCGCGATTTGTGCGCATTTTGAATGCAAACAAAGTACAATGAAGAGCGTGGGAATTTATGAGGTTTAAGAGGTTGTAAAATGCGAAATACCGGTATCATCTGGGTGAATACTGATCAAGTGATCTGGTGGCACATCTTGTCTAGCTCACTGCTCATTTAGTTCTTGATCAAATGGCCTCAAATAAATCGCGATTTCTGTGCATTTTGAATGCAAATAAAGTGCAACAAAGAGCGTGGGAATCCATGAGGTTTGAGAGGTTGTAAAATGCGAAACACTAGTCCCCTTTGGATAAGTACTGGTAAAGTGATCTGGTGACACATCTTGTCCAGCTTACTGCTCATCCAGTTCTTCACCAAACGGCCTCAAACCAATCGCGATTTGTGTGCATTTATGATACAAACAAAATGCAACAAAGAGCGTGGGAATTGATGACATTTAAGATGTTGAAAAATGCGAATTACTGGTATCATCTAGATGAATAATAACAACTGTACACTCAAAGACACATATGAAGACACATAAGCAGCACCATGTGATAGAGGCATGTAAGGGCTTTCTTTTGATGTGTAACATGTCCTACATTGGCTCAGATCTGAGAGATATAATCCAGTAAAAGTGCAAAATAAGTACTGGCTGGCATGATCCGAGAGGATATAATATTCCCTTAGATTCATAATCCTGCACTCTATTGAATGGTCATAGTCTGTTAGGATCATGTGTGGAAGTCTGGGAAAGCAGAGAAGCGGAAAAGCGGAACTCCAGAAAGGAAGTCCAAAGGATGGAAGGATTCCAGGCGCACCAGAGAGTGAAGACTTGGCAAAGCTATTAGCAATGCCCTGAGCGATCTGCCAAGTCTTTGGACTTCAGATGGAGGTGGCAGAACTCTGGAATGGAGAAGAGTTGGGAGGTAGAGTTGAACGGAATAGAGCCAGGGAAAAACAAAGGCAGACAGAGGTTGGATGTCTGAGGTCAGAGTCCGGATGGAAGTCTGGTGGAGGATGATGGAGAAGGAGGTAGATTAGAGGAGTACAAGCAGATGAGTTATGGAGTAGTAACAGAGGGTTAACAAGATATCCAAACTGAGGCATAAGGCCAGCTAGCTCAGTGCTTATAATCTAATCATAGATATGAGTCAGGGGCAAAGTCCAGAGGTTGGACTTCAGTTGGCCCTCCACGTGGAACTGCAGAGTGATGTGAGCCAACTGGGCGTGACATACATAACGCTCATCCACACGGAACCTGGTGGAGTCCTGGGGTGGATTGTGGTTCGACCGGAAGCCTGGTCGGAGAATGAGTAAGTACGATCATAAAGAACTAGAAGGAACTGGATGGGCTGAGACTTGTACTTAGGAGTGGAATGAGCTGGAACGATCTAGGTATTACAGGACAACTGAAAGTCCGGGCGGAGTCTGGATGGAGTTCTGGAAGTCTGGACCTGGTTGGCACGGACTGTAACATGGTCATCAGACATGACACAAATTTGCCAAGGTGAAGAAATGCAATTGCTAGTGCAAGTTGAACCATTAGCACAATCAAACTACATTTGAAGCAGTGTCCCAGGCTGCTATATGTATAGTATCAGTGGGCATGAAGTCAAATGTGATCATCCCACTTTATCATCAATCGTACCTGCCAGACATGGCCCTCTTCCCCCAAGTTTGTTTGGAGAGATTTGGTCAAGAACTGGGTGTATAGTGAGTGGATCACTGCTGAGGCAGCTACCTTTCTGCTGCTACCGGATTATCTCTCTTGCTATTTCACCAAAGTGGTGCATGTAATATGTCGTTCGAAAACTGCTAATTATGCTTATCCATCGGCCCAACTCCCATGTGTATACCTCCAATATTGAATGAGCCACACATTAAACAACACTCTTCTACTTGAGCCCTGTAATATAAACAGTAATACCGGCCTAATAAGCTCTGTTAGTAGTTCTGCGACTGTACAGATGGATTCAGCTTTAGAACAACTTTCTAATGAGGTATTAAACATGTCATTTGGATAGAAACTGCCCAAGCTACAAGCAAAAGAAGTTTCAGCTACGGCAGAGTTATAGACAGTAAATCCGGATTCTTGCCCTTGTTTGCTTACTAATGTATTGATATTAACACTCCATTAGATCCACATTCTTAATACTATTACCCATAAAATTTTGAATCCTAGTTGGCCCACTAACAACCTCAAGAACCCGGAATTACTGAAGTTTAGACCCCAGTACAGCCTTGAAATCATGTGATCCTAAGCCAGGCATGTGCATCGCTCAAGAGGGTCAAATAAGCGCCCAGGATGTGCCACTGCAAGTGGTAAGTAGTGGTAAGCCAAATGTAAGTAGTGGTTGAAGGGCTAACCCTAAAATTTGTAGTGGAAACTGGCCCTAACCCCAGGCTGGGTTTTGGTGGGTAAGAAATGTTGTATATGGCGCTTATTTTGAGACTTACTTGGATTAGCTGGGTTTAAAAATATTTTCCCACAGGGATCAATTGGCATAATGTGACCTGGCATGGAGATCATCCCATAAGAAACGATTTCTTCGTTCCTCGTCAATTGTAACATATTTGGTGCTCCTGAGTAGTATACCAACCTCCATGTAGCGACCCTAGCCCTCATCTTGACCTCTTGGTCTTTGGGCTAGATAAGCTGTTGTTTGTATTTGTTAAGTCTGTGAATATTAACTTGGTCTTTGGGCTAGATTTGGTGTGAGAACCTAAGCTCAGGCATTGTGAGACCTTTGTCCACTACCCTGAAGAGAAATTACTCTTAGTTTACCTGTGTCTTGTGTTGTACACATGTTGTGCTGGACCTAGCTCCATGACACCAATGATAGAAAAAACCTTTCAATATGGTATATTTGCCTATATATGGCATACAAGTGCTCACAAAATGTTGAACTTGTTCCTTTGCCTTGCCCCTGTTGGCTAGTATCTTGCATTCCTGGGTCCCTAGTCATTATCTTAAATAATGTGTTCTTTGGTTCTGAATATATTCTGAGGAGCAGTTTTATATCTTTCCCTCATGGATGTGTAGGGCCAGAAATAGGTGCCAACCCTAGTGTAGGGTTGGACCCAGTGCCTGACCAAGTTTGCTACTGTGCAACTTCAGCAGTGACTAAGCATCCAGCACTATAGCTGGATTTTTGTTTAGCTAATCCCTACATTCCTCTTCCTAAATTATCACAGCAAGGTAAAAACAAACATTTTGATACCACTATACTTATCTTAAATAATACTACCCCATAGTATATACTATCAATTGTGTTATGGTACTCTTTAATGGGTGCGTATCACACAAGATCTGTACAACCTTCCTCAAATCCTCCATGCATTGATAAAATGAGCTTTCCAGTTTGCAAACATCTACAACTAATTCCAGTTTGAAATGGCAAGTAAAAATTAGGTATAGGATGAGGAATCACAATTGAATTTTTTGAAATAGGATTATGATAAAATATAGCAAACAGTACCAACTGCATCCCGGCCCCCCCTCCCGACATAGAAACCACCAACGTGCCCATTGTGATAGCAGTGTTAGTCACCTACAACCCCAAGCTGACTTTGACCCTTCCTCCTTTCGTTTCTCCATCTGACCCTCAACACCGCCATCACTCTGAAACCTTCCCAAGATGTCCCATATTGCTTGCGCATCCGACCTCTCTGGCCCACTCATCATCAGCGAGACCGTACCGAACCGCGGAATCCGGGGTATGTTGACCATATACGCTCGCGCAACTTTGAGCAGCTCGGGATCTTTTGGCGCTGCAACCAGGGCAATACGGAGGCTATGTAGTATGGCTGCGAGGATCCTTGCATCTAGTGACATTTTAAACAGGACCGGCAAGCGCGCAGGCGGTATTTGCTGCTCCACAGTGTCAGCCGATGCAGCATAAACGAGGTGACGACATAGGGCACTCACTCGTAGTACTTCCCAGCGCTCTTCCTCGGTGGTCAGCGAGTTCCACAAGCTCGTGAACGCCACTAGCGTTTGAGGGGGCTCGCGCTTCGGGACGCCTGAGCTACCGTTTTGGCCATCTGAAGGTGCAGATGGGCGCATGAAGAGCTTTTGTGTCCCATCGGCCCTGAATATCCCTCCCCGGGGTTGAAGTTCTTCACGCGTTGTCTTAGCCTCACGAAATGGTTGAGACGGTCGTGGCGGCTGGGTCGACGGCTCAGTGCTAGACGTGGCTCCGCGCTGCGGAGGCGATGAAATGGGGACGGGGGGATGGGGGGACGACGTTGGCTGACTAAGAGGCCGTGAGGAAACTGGCGTGAGGAGACTTGCGCGTTCTTCAGACCCGCTCGAGGTAGTAGGCGGAGCAGACGGAGGCTCTATAACTCTGATAGGAATACGGCGCCGTTTCAGTGGAGTCGCTCTGGGCGTTGCCGATGAGGTTTGGGGTAACGTAGAGATATCGATTTGGGATCTCTGGACGTACGTTCGCAAGCCTTGCCACGGAGGATTGGTACATGGACGTACCTGTTTTGATGTAACGGGTATCGCCTTGAGGGCGTCCTGCACTTTTGCAAGCTCATTTTTGGCTGCTTGATTCGCCGGGTCCAGCCTGAGGACCTGGGCGAAATCTACAAGGAAGTCAACGGCGCGGGTTATATATATAGCAAGGGATAGCGCCACATACCGGCCTCAGCGTAGCGCAGTTTTTGCAAAGCTACGCGAGCCTGTCCCCTCCTGAATAGTCCCTTTACGTTTTTTCCATCGATGTGGATAGCCGAGTCGCAATCTCTTTCCGCATCCTCGTTCCTGAGAATCGCGGATGAGCAAGCTCGGACGGCGAAGTTGCTAGGGACGTTCACGCGCGTACTTGCCAAGTTTGAGGTATGCCGCAGCACGGTTGAGAGGGTATACGGGGTTGAAAGGGTCTGCAATGAAAGCGGCGGTGTAGTGGCCGATAGCTCTTGGATAATCCCCAGCCTTGAAGGCGTCGTTACCCTGCGCGTAAAGGCTGTCGGAGCAGGTCTAAAAAGCGTAGACAAGGTTGCGCACCTTGTCCTTTTCTGCTAGCGCCTTGGCGGACATGAATTCGCAACGCCTTGCGTTCTTGTGCGAGAGGTGAGAAAGCGGGAAGGGAGTGGATGGGGAGAGAGGCGCGAGGAGGACGCGGCGGTGGCGCAGACTCTGGCTGAGAGACGCGAAGGGAGTCTGAGCACGTGCCCCCGCGCTCGGGGAAAATCAAGGGAAAATTCAGGCTTGCATGTCGGCAAGCTCGCCTTCGACTTCGTCCCTCCGAGCTAGTACTAGTGACCCCGAGCTCAGACCGCCGTCTGCGCTCGGCCGACGCTGCCCTCTCGACGACCATGGCCGCCTCCTCCAGCTTGTCCCCCGCGTCGTTCAACGACCACAACACACAACTCCAGGGCTCTGCTCTCAAGGCCATCCGTGCTTCTCTCGCCCTGCCCGCCGACATCCCCTTCCACCGCTCCGTGCATCCCGACTTTGCGAAAGAGCTTGACCAATGTTCTGCGCGCATCCTGTCGATCACGAACCAGCTGCTCACTCTTGCTGGCACTACCACCAGCTCTACGGATGCCCGTGCCAAGGGCAAGGCTCTTCTGGGGTGTCACGACGATGTCGCGGACCGTTTTCACTCCCTCGTAGTCGACGTCATGGACCAGCTTCTCGAGCGCGCCGTACACCCTCTTCCTTTCTAGCCGTTGCTCCGCGTCTGAATATATCTTCAGGATATTGGGCTCGATGAATACCTCGGTCATTCAAAGGCTCCTGCGATCGCAATAAACGCTGCAACAGTAACTGCTCAGAAAGTACGTCTCAGACTCGTGTCCACTCTCGTCCTACTCATTCCCATAGCCAAAGAAGAACACAGCTCAGTCTGGCCGCCTGGACCCCGCGTTACAGCACGCATCGTACCTCCCCAAACCCCAACTCACCTTCAAGAGAAAGGTCGACAACACCAACGGCACCTTGTGGCAGCCCACCCTTCGCCACAAGTATAACGCCAAGGTGCCTTTGGGTTACAACCTGCAGAAGAGCGATGGCGTGGAAGCGGAGGGCCCCTCGAACTCGTAAGTGTTTCCTTCCACAGCTTCACCATGATTTTCCGCTCAGTCCATCTATTCGTAGACTTCATCCGTACCACTATGAAATTAAGCACATCTCCTACCCTTCCCGCATGTTCACATCAACGCCCCCCGTCTCTCCTCGCTCTTTCGACGACACGCCCTTCTCGTGGGTCTCTACCCCGCCCGAGTTCGCTACCATGCTCGACAAGCTCCGAGGAGCGGGTGAGATCGCCGTCGACCTCGAGTACCACAGTCACCGCACGTTCGGAGGGTTCGTATGCCTGATGCAGATTAGTACGCGGGAAGAGGATTTTGTGGTCGACACGCTCTCCCTTAGGGACGAGATGGAGGAGCTCAACGAAGTCTTCACCGATCCGAACGTCGTCAAGGTCTTCCACGGTGCACAGAGCGACATCGTATGGCTCCAACAGGACTTTAACCTTTACATCGTCAACCTGTTCGACACCTACCATGCGTCCAAAATCTTGGGTGCGTCTTTACCCTACCCTACCTATTCTCCCCTTGACTGCAAACGGTAGACTTCCCTAGACACGGTCTTGCCACGCTGCTCGAGATGTATTGCGACTTTACTGCCGATAAACGATACCAACTCGCTGACTGGAGAATAAGGTAGGCGGGCCTCTAATGATGTTTACGGTGGGATTGTTCTTATTTCTTTCGTTCTCGCTTAGGCCCCTTCCCGCAGAGATGCTGCAATACGCTCGTTCCGATACGCACTTCCTCCTATTCGTTTACGACAACCTCCGGAATGCTCTGCTCGACCGTGCCCAATCCCGGGCTCAATCCCCCAGCTCCTCTAACAATACCCCCACTCCTGAGTCTGTGTTACCGCCCGCGCACACACTCGTCCGGGAGGTCCTCACGCGGTCCGAAGAGACAGCGCTTCGCGTGTACGAGAAGGAAGTATACGACTCCGAAGGGGGGAGCGGGCCCGGTGGCTGGGACACCCTCGCGCGCAAATGGAACAAGGCCGCTCTCATGTCCACGTCTTCGGAGCGCGAGGGCGCAGTGGCGAACGTTCAGCGGGAAGTATACCGCACCGTGCACGCCTGGCGTGACCGCGTCGCGCGCGAGGAAGACGAGAGCACACGGTGGATGTTGTCCACACCATCTTGGAAGGACGAGTCGCTGAGACGAACATGCCCACAGATACGTGCTGCCAAACCACTACCTGTTCACGCTGGCCGAGCGGACGCCGGCCGACATGGCGGGCTTGCTGTCCGTGTTCCGCCCTGTACCACCCGTCGTCCAACGGCGTGCAAAAGAGCTCCTAGACGCCATTCGCGAGGCGGTCCAGAGGGCGCTCGGTATGGGCGGCTCCGCTGAGGCGTATCCAACGGGACCAAAGCCCGAGACGGACGTGGCGATATCCACTGCAAAACCGGAAGCCGCCGCACAGGTGCCGAGCGCGGCGACGCCGCTAGATTCGCAGGCTTCAACGTTATGGTCATCGGGTAAGTCTTCCATCTCGTCCAGTTTGGTGTGGGCGGGCTTGGCGGGCACCACACTCACACGACATGCACTGGCAGCCGCGGCGATCACAGCGACGTCATCGAGGCTTTTTGGGAGCACGTTGTGGGGCAAACACCAGTCTGACTATCCCATCGCGCCTTCATTGGTCGCGTCGCGAAGCACTTTGTTCGGTACACGCCCGCAGGTACGTGCACGTCGTGTGTGACCGCAGTGGTCTGAATTGCTTACGACATCGACCCTAGAATTCGCGATCGAGGGCGGTCGCCAGCAGACGGTCGTTCGCGGAGACTGCAGCGCGCATCCACCGGACGCTAGTGATAGCGCCGACGGTGCCGAGGGCAGCTGAGGCGAAGATCAAAGAGGAAAACGCGCTGGAGAATACGGGCGAGGACGTCCTCAAGACCGATGACGGTGTGGAGATTCCGTTCGTTCCTGCGTCTGCGCGAGGGATCAAGCCGGAGCCGGTGGACGACACGATAGTGGTGGTGGGACAGGCGAAGCGGAGGAAACGCAAACGGGCCGGTGAAAAGGGTGGAACGACCGATGCTGGTTCGGGAACTGGGGCGGTGGAGGAGGCGGGGGAGGAAGGGGAGATGGAGGTATTCGATTACGGGAGCGTGTCTAATATCCTGGACGATGGGTCGGACCATGAAAGGGAGGAAGTGGGAGGTGGGAGAAAGAAGCGGAAGCAGGGCAAGGGTGAGTGTGGTGGGACATTGCTGCTAGGGCTGCGACCTGGTCGTTAGCGCGACACAGATAGTCATTGGTGTCTGTTCGGAACTGCGCTGACCACGAATCGACAGGAACAGCTACGTCGTTTTATGGCAACTTCCCGGCGCCGCCGAAGGCGCACAGCGAGGTGAAGAGGGGGAACCAGTCGCGGACGTTCCGGTGAGGGTACCGTGTAGGTGTCGGTAGTGGTTGTGTATGTGTAGCGTATGTCAGTCATATTGGTGACGGCGGCCGGGGGAGAGACGATGATACTTGGATAATGTAGGAAAGGCTTGTGTCTCGAGACGATCGGCGCAGTGCTCCCCCGCCAAGCCGCGTTCCCCCAGATAGACGCCCGTCCCGCCCTGCCGTGGCTCGAGACGCCCGGAGATGCCGAGATGCCGAAGACGCCGGGGCCGGCACACGTCCACATTTGGACAAGGGGAGTGGTTCGGGCACACGACCTCGTCTCGTCCTTTCGTTCGTTCGTCGCGCGTCCCGCCTTGGCGTTCTCTCGCCGCCCCGCCCGACTGCTGCCCTCTGCCGGGTCCGCACTCGTCGCACCTGCACCCGCGCCACAGCGCCAGAGCTGCAAGATATTAAATCCACCCCGTCCGGACGGGCGCGCAGCAAGAACTCGAGAACTGCATGCCGTTCGCGTGCGCAGCTCTGCACGACGGCCCGCATCCAGCTCGCGGCCGAGACGCAGGCCGTGCCAGCAAATTGAGGGCTTCCTCCGCGCATAGCGAGCGCTGCGGTGTGGGTCTCCCTCTCTCTGTTCCCTTGCACCGGTTCCTGATCGCAACTCAAGATCACCAGCGTCTCCAGTAGCCTGTTAAGAATCCTGCTCTATATCTGGCCCCGCCCCTCAAACCATCCGCTCCTTCTTTCGTCCGTCCCATGCGCACACGACCTCCATGTCCGTGGCCACCTACATTCCTCTCACTCAGATCTCCCCAGACGAGTTTGCTTGGACGCCAAGGCGCCCTCGCCCACCCCTCCTTCGCGCCTACTTCTCCCGTAGACGCGCTGTATACGCCCTCATAGCCGCCACCTCCCTTCTCACCGTCCTTGTCTTTCTCAAGGTCTCAGCCGGCCACGAAGATGACCACGATCTGGATGACCTCGAGGACCTCGAGGACCACTACCATCCGTCCTATATCGCCATCCCTGTAGCAGACTCTCTCCCCCCTGCCGCTCGTCCCAAACTCAGGCCAGTACGGGACCTACCTGCGCACTGTCTTGACGCGTACTACCAGTCCGGCCAACCCTGTCACGACTCGGCAGGTCCGACCCCTATGGATGTGCTTTGGACCTGGGTCAACGGCTCCGATCCTCTCTTTTCCGAGACAAAGGACCGCGTCGTAAGTCAGCTAGCCCCGGACGATCCATACAGACCTATCAAGAAGAACAGTCCCTCCCGCATGTTCCGGTGTGTCACATCCAGCGCTGATGCTCTGCACGTAACTTGACGCGTTGTCCACCACCTCAGCGACCATGACGAGCTCCGCCACTCCATCCGCTCCGTTCTCTACAATTTCCGTTCCTACACTAACCGCTTCCGCATCCTCACCTCCGATTTCTTTTACCCGACCAATGGCGACTCGGACCAGACCTTCCCCGATCCCGGCCCAGGCTACTGGCGGCTCGGCCTGCAGCCCCAGTGGCTCGCCACGGACAACTCAACCCAGTGGCGGGACGGCAACGTGCAGCTGTCCCTCACCCACCACGCGCACGTCTTCGACCCGTACAACGATACTATATTTAACAGGTACGCCACTTGCTGCTTGTCGCGGCGACGGGAGCAGCTTCATCTGACGGTGACACCCACCATATGCGCAGCTACGCGATAGAGTCCCAATTTAGCCACTTCCAAGACCTCTCCGAATCATTGTACGTGCCTCTCTACTCCCATCCGACCGTCGGCAGGGCAGCTCACGGGCGTGCGCAGTATCTACATGGTCTGTCCGGTATCGTGTTCGTTACGCACCGAAACGTCCGAGCTAATATTGGACGCGTCTAGAATGATGACTTTTACCTGATGGCGCCTTTGACGCCGGTCAGTTTCTACACGTCGCGTGAGCACTCTTTCATTTCCGGCCTCGGGACCGAGCAGCTCACTATCCGGACAGCGTACGGCATCGTGATGCGTCTCGATGATACCCTGCGGGTATCTCCAAATAAACCCACGACGAAAGTGATGGGTGAATGGCGCAGCATGGAACAGTCCAACTGGTTACTGAGTACGTACCACCTACCTACTAAGAATTCCGTCCCAGCCGCTTATCGCTGTCGGACGTGGGACACCATAGGTAACCGCTTCGGATCCCGTCACCGACCTTATGTCATCCACGAAGCCAAAGCTACCTCTTTCGCGATGCTTCAAGAGCTCGCGCTCATCTGGCCTGAGGAGATCGCCAAAACCGCAACGCACCCCTTCCGTGAGACCGTTCGTGGCGAGGGCGACTTCTACCAGATGTTCGTGCACGCGCACTTCATCGTCGAGCGTGCGCGCGAGGCTATGCTCTGGACATGGGTGGTAGGGCGTGTGGGTGGCCTGGACGACAGCTGGGGTGCAGAGGAGGCTTCGCTTGCGTGGGGCGAGCTAGGAGGACTCGAGACAGGGGACGATGCGCACGAGCTGCACATCGAGGCGTACCCGCGTGAAACCCTCGACCCCGAGCGCGTGAAGGCGACACTGAGCGGGGCTGGATACGACCCTAACACCCGAACCAAGTATCTATTCTGTCGGTCACATCTTCCTTCTACATTTCTACATCCCCTTTGTGTACTAACGTCCCGACCGCTCGCAGCATCACTTGACGGCTACGCATACGGCCACTTCGAGAAGAAGGGCAAGCACAACTGGGCCTCGTTCGCTGCGGACGACGTACGCCCGCAGTGCACGATCAAGCGGGATGAATGCTTCGACATAAAGAGCATGGACGGTAGGGCGCTCACCGCGAGCGAGGTGTTCAAACACATTGCGTTCAAGAACCCGCAATGCGGTGACTGTGGTGCGTAAATTCTCTAGACATGTCCGAGCCCAGTCTCATGGCCTTGTAGCTATCATTGCCCTCGTGAAAGCCAGCGGGCCTTTGGGCTTGTCTGCCTTCCTGCCTTCGCAAGAACGTCGCTTATCCCGTATTGAGCCCACCTTTGAAGGGTCGATTCCCCACCTACCCCTTGTCAAAGACTGGCACGATGGAGAGTTTGGACTTCAAGCTGTCATGAAGCACGCCCGTACAAGCAGCGTACGTGACTGGTCGCTCATGCTGATGCAACGATATCGATACATTATCGGTACGTGCCTAACGCAACCATACTCGTCCCTGGCTATCCAGGCTCATGCAGCGACGCGACAGGTGCGACACCCTCGGTATTTGAAATGATGATGAGTCTCCCCCAGGTACGCAATGCACTGGAGTCAATCGACCGCAGAGAGGACCTTGCTTTGCTCTGCGTCAATGACGATCTCGGGAGGGACAGCCCGGAGGTCGGAAAGCTCTTCTTCGATTGGCAGGAAAAGCGATGGCCACAGCCCGCCGCCTGGGAGTCGGATGCTCCCTCCTTTTGAGGTCCTCTCGTCCTCCATGGCTCACCGTTGCCCCGTTCCCTAGCTGACACTGTCGTTCTCGCGTATTTTGTATCTTTATTTGTCTTGCATGCTTTGCGCACCACTCGTCTTGTTCCGCAGGATATCCTCATTATCTCAAGCACCGTTATCACCTTCCTTCCGTAATGCTAGCCACAGCACTTGTACCCATCTCCACTAACGCACTCTTACATATCACCCACAACCGTATTGTCATACGAGGAGCTGCTCCATCGTACATTGTGCCATAATTGTATATTGATCCCCAAGAAGCTCCCTTTGCATGAAGCGTTCCACGGCTCCGCAGAAGTACGTACGGTGTGTACGCCTTCGATCCTTCCTACACCCACGCGCGGCCATGCCTCCCCGCCTCTCGATAAGCGCTGACGGGTGTATACCAAACTGCCACTGCGCACACAAAGTATCACAACCTCGCGTGCGCGCGCGGCCCCGGGGCGGACAGCCCCTGGATCGGGGATACGATCTGCGTTGCGGAAAAGAGCAGCTTGCCCGTCTCCTTGTCATACACCTATGCTCGGCGTCGTCGGCGTGTGAGGTGCGCACACGGCCGCCCACAACCAGGCATTTGCAAATGAGAGGAACGAGGGAAGGATGTGAGTGACTGTGGGATCCACAACTGCTTTTTGCCATGATGATTTGCATGGACGTACCTCACTGCGCGCGGCGGCCATGCGCGGTTTGAGCGAGAGGGAGGTGTTGACGAAGCGGAGCGTCGTTCCTCTGCAAGAGCATGATGCTCAGACTACCGAGAGCGCCCGCGCGGCGAGTGTACGCACCGGCTCGCGGGAGCATGCCACACGATGTTCATGGACGTCGAGAAGCCAGAAGGGTCAATGCCGGTCACCACACCGAGGGCGAACAGCGGGGAGAATGTCGCACTAGAGCATTGGAAACGCACGTCAGCCGATGCCAGACGAAGAGGGCCAGATTCCACGACGGTACCACGCACAGGTCGATGAGGAGCGTCGCGCACGGCCCGGCCAGGGTGCCATGCACATTAAGCATACCTGGGCGGAATACGTCAGAGTACCCTCCACGCCCTCGTTCAAGAAGCGGGCCTGCCTTGTTCCACGACGACTTCGCACACCGTCAGGGCCTCGAAGTCGTCCGGATTGGTCCTCTTCGCCGACGCCCCTGGCGATTGACGGATCTTCGCGTCCGAAGGCTCAGGCCCTGCCGGGAGTGCTAGTGGGCTGGCACGAGTACGACCCCTTTCTCGAGGCCTCACGTGCACTTGCACCAGTCTCAGCCCTTTCGCTTGGTCGTTGCCGAACGTGGTGCTACCGGGGCGGTGCGCGACATGAAAAGCGAGGATGTTCTGTAAGAGCTCGACGACGTCAGTGCCGAGATTGGTCTGTACCGCGGAAGCGTCGTTGTTCGGGGCCGGCGCTCTAGGGAAGGAGCGCAAACGCTGCAGGCGGTCTTCCAAAGGCATTTCTCGAGGACACGTCTGCACGGCAAACAGGCGTTGGGGCCTAGTGAGCCTATCGGGGATTGTGCGGGGCTGCGCTGCTTGCTGCTCCTGTGCAGAAACACGTCAGCAGACGGCCTGGATTGACTGTGCGCAGACCTAGGACGACTCGGAGCCCGGTCTGCTGCGCGCTGTGGTCGATGGCAAAGAGACGCGTACCGGTAAGGAAGTAGGAGTTCCGGAAGCTATGGGGTAAAAGACGATCAGATTCGGCAGACGTGGGCCCTAGGGTGCTCTGGGGCAGTAAGCGCAAGCGTGGCAGAGAAGAGGGGGATGAAAGGGAAAGAAGGACGCATGGGATGGGCCGCCTTGGCAAGGCTGTCGCTGCTCTGAGCCAGCTGAATGCTGACAGCGAGCTTGAGCTTGTTTTTGTACAGTTCGTGAGAGCGTGCTCGTCTGTGCCCGTCCCCGTCTCCGTGCGTCGGTGGGCCCACTCAGCAAGACACCAAGACACATGTCCACCGTTCCCAGGCTGCCGCAGGTCACCGGCACGACAAGAGGCGACCGCCCACAATCACAAGGCTGGAAAAACATAATACGGAGACGGGGGTCAGCATCGTTGTCTGGTCGAACGCTGATGCCGTCAGCAACCTCAGCACGCTCCGTACTTGCTGTCCAGCGGCGACGTCTATTTCTCCCTTCTCATCTACAACCAACTGCCCGACTTTCGATCCACGAAGAGCAACGAGTCACAATAGCATTAGGAACGAACTGCGCGCGAGCATAGTCCCAACACGCCGAATAACGAGTTAGACGCGTCGGAACGAGAGTATGTAGTATGGAAGCGCGAAAACGTCAGAAACCCAACGAGTCTAGAAGAAAACCGAGGCCCCATCTGATATGGACATTGTGAGCCATTGTCTCGTCATGTAGGGATCAGCCCGAGAGGCCTCACCGAATCACATCCCACCATCCCTTTGGTGCCCTTTGTCAGGCGTTCTTGAGGTCGAGGAGGTCGATCTATGGGGCCATGCCGTCAGCGGGGAACGTAATGAGCACAACTGCGTACATACGTTGGTCAGTGACACCCTGCGCGTCCCAAGGTGGCGGGTATCCTACGGTAAGGACTGGCGCGCAAGTGTTGTGCTATGCAGACGATGAGATCGGCGAAGCTCAGGTCGGGGGAGGCATACCTACTTGGCAAGCGAGAGGTCGCGAGCGTCCAGTGAGGTCTTTGAGCCGTGGTAGACGATGTTCTACGCATCAGGAAGCAAAGGTCAGTTTCTCTATGCGGAAGGAACACAACCATACTACTTACAAAAGCGATGGACCTAGAGCGCGTTGGCGTTGCGAAAATCTGTCCAACTAAAACTTAGTCAGTTAGTAACAATAGGATGTCTATCTAGTCCTAGTCTAAGCCCCAGAGTCCCGGAAGTCGTCGCCAGATTTCCAACAGAGCCAGAGCCAGTGTCGCCAAGTCAAAGCCATGTAGGTAGTCATCCAAGTGTCTAGCTTCCAACCATCGCAAAGTGAGGCATCCGGTATACCATCGCCGCCGCCTGCGCCCGTCTCCGTTCCTCTCGTCTCCTTTGATCGGCCGTCGGCGGTGCGAACTTTCGAGTGTCGTAAGCCGGATTCCTGGAGATATGTATGGCCTTAAATCGTTTTGCTAATGGGTTGTCCTCCTGGGTATTGTCGAACACGCGTTCCTCCGCCCAGCCATCAATATGCCGTTTAAGTCCCGTCGCGCCGCCCGTCTTCACTCGAGGGAGAAGCCGTGGATCCCCCCCGAGACATCCTGCGTTCTTCAGGGTCGCGGTCCTATGGTCGACGCCAGCGCCGATCGAGGCCGACTTACCCACAAGAAATTCCGTGCCACTATAACCATGGGCGACGTTGATGCCGGCATGGTCCGCCCAAAGCCTCATCCCGATGCCAGTGTCGCCGTAAGCCATTGTTGCCTGAGCAAGAGTCATTGTCGCCTGAGCTACAGCAGTTGCCTGAGACAGTGCCGCCGGAGCGAGTGCTGCCTTAGATAGTGCCGTCCTATTGGCCATCAACGCGGTTGGTCCCGATATTTTCCTCCTCGCTTCCGTTGGTGTCGTCCTCATAGTATGAATAGGCATCCTCCCCAAAGTCTCCATCGGCACCCTTCCCCCGCCGCCTATGAACATCCTCATCGAATCCTCCGTCGGTGGTATCCTCATATTCCCTGTCGTTGTTCTTCCCGTCTGCATCGGCATCAACTCCCGGATCCTCCTCGGCTCGGGTACGCTCCTCAGGTTAGCTCTCACCACAGGGTCTGTCCGCATACGATCAGCCTTGATTCTCGTCGGTGTCCTGATCCTCGCGTCGGCTTTGGGCTGCACCTGAACTGTACTCGAGCCCATCATCCACGCAGATGACGGAAGCTGAACGCCGGGAGGGCCGCCTACGGTTGCAGCAGGCCATGGGATGGCGTTGACAGCGGGGGCGGCGTGGCGTTGGGGGGTATCGGAGGTAGGATGAACAGTGGTAACAGCAGGAAGAGCAACCTTGGGTGTGGTGGAGGGAGCGTGGGCAGCTAGATTGACAGCTTGGGTGATGGGCCGAACGGCTTGGGCCACGGGGAGGATAGTTTGTACGGCTGGGAGCATAGCCTGGGTGGCGGGGAGGATGGCTTGGGCAACAGGGCGAACAGTCTGGACGACGGGGCGAACGGTTTGAACGATGGGGTGGACAGTCTGAAAGACGGGATGGACAGTCTGAACGATGGGACGAACCGCTTGGGCAGCGGGGCGGACAGCCTGAGTTGTGGGGCTGGAGACCTTCGCGACCGAAGCGCGCTTCTCGGGCACAGTGGTGGAAGTAAGGATGTTCCAGTCGAAGGTCTCCAGAGGGCGGATCGGGGGAACCCAGTCGGCAGGGAGCGCAGGGCAGGCAGGAGTCTTGGCCAATTCCTCCGTCTCCTCGAAGCTTCCGAAGAGCTCGGTCTCCCAATCCTCGTCGTCGCTAGCATCAACCACCTTGGGAAGGGGTAGAGTAGTCAGTCTCTCCTCCCACTCTGCGTGAACTTGAAGGTAGTAAAACGTACATCGACGATGTGGTCGACCTGCATGCTCTCCTCCCGCGCAAGGGGCACCTCCTCGGACATCCCGTACACGTCCTTCCCGAAGGTGGGGAAGGTGGGGAGCGGGACAGCCGAGAGGGTCGGCGTGGGAAGGGAGAGCGCAACATGTCCACCAGGGACGGGGACGAGGACGGCAGCGAGCGCGCCGGTAGTAGGGTCGACGGAGTAGGTGTAACCAGTGAGGGGGTTGTAGAAAGGCATGGTGGAAGAAGTAATGGTAATAAGACTGCGCAGCAGCTTAGAAAGTGTGGGGAGTGTGGGTGTGTGGTATGTGGTGGTGGTAGGAGGGAAAGGTAGGTGGGGACGGCCAGCCGCGAGAAGCGGCTTCGAATGGCCCGCGGCGAGCGAAGGCGGATGTCCGAAAAGGAAAGTCAGCCTCCCGACCTGCCTATCCGGACATCCGCTCCCCTGCTTGGTCCCAGTTCGAATCTAGTCTCGGTGAGCCAGTGTAATCTTACATCCGTGTGCATGACCAAGGATCTCGGTTTCGCATTCGCCTCGCAATTTCGCAAGTGCCAATATAACCAATTCCACTAAACGATGAACAACCCATCAGAACGCGGGTCTCAGCGCCCCAAACAAGGTTACGAGCCAAGTTCGCAGCGCGAGCGCAATATTACAGCGTCTGATTAAGCGGACTCGACGCATCAGCTAGTATAGCTAGAAAGTCAGAGTCGTTAAGAAGCCTGCATACTAGTATTCGCACGTACAAACCGCTTACCTCGCACACTCAGGCCTCAAGCGTAGCCATCCTTCCCTGGTACGATACCATATACGGGCCCTCCCTTTCCAAGCATCTTACGCAAATCGCCCGCCAACCTCGCAGGCTGCTCGAATGCCGCAAAGTGTCCACCAGCGTCGTGCTCCGATTCGAATACGACCTTACCGATCATGTGCACCCACCTACACACGATGAAAAAAAACGAGTTCAGTGCTTCTGTTCCTCATACAACATGCTTTGGATAATATACGGCGACGTACGACTTAGGCAGGCGAACCGGCTCGCCGGGGAAGAACCCCACACCGAGTGGGGTGGATGTCCATCGCGTGCCCTCAAAGAGATCGTGCTCGTTCCCGTCAGTGAGTCCGTAGTACATACGCTGCGGTGCGGCAGGTCCCGCGCGCGAGAACCAATAGATGGAGATCCACTCCAGCACTGTGTCGTATACGCCATCAGCAGCATTCCGTACAGCGCACCCGTTGGGCAAATTTTACCTTCGTCCTCAGTCCATGGGTACTTGTCTACAGCCTTGTGCAGTTTCTCATAGATCCACGCCAGCAGACCCACGGGCGAGTCTGCAAGACTGTAACCGAGCGTTTGTGGTTTTGTGGCTTGTAGTACGAAGTATCCCATGCCCTTCGTTCGGAAGCGCGTAGCCACTGCGAACTGTTCTTGCATGCGTTTGTTGAAGGGCGTGGTAAGCATTTCCAAAAAGAGTAGAGGGTTGGAGAACAATGTTGGGACACGATAGCTGTATTTCGAATTAGGATAGCGCGAGGTCTGTAAAGTTGAATATTTACAAGGGCATGTTGGTGTGCCATGCCTTGATGTGTTTGTTCCCATAGGCGTTGGTGGCATATACACCAACCTACTCACGCAAAATAAGTATCCGCCCTGCTGAAAACATATTCAAACGTACTGACAACGTGACCCAAATCACCTCCCTGATACACTAACCAGTGGTCAATCCTAGAAATTGTAGTAAATGCGGCTTTGTAGGGATGTACCCACCGTATTCATCGTATCCAAGCGATAGCATCAACTTGTTGACAACCTTGTTTGCAGCGTCAGCTTCTCATTCTGGCCTAAGTTGATTTTCTACGAGCTCACCTCCGCGTACTGGAACCCACCGAACCCTGGCTTGCTGGGCGCTTCTGAGAAGCCAAAGCCGGGGAGACTCGGTGCAACGACGTGGAAGCTTGGGTGGTCTGGCGACTCGGAGGTGAGAATAGGGAGAAGTTTTCGAACTTCGAGGAAGTGACCGGGCCCTGGAGAAGGCAGATGGCGTTTAACGGGTGCATATTTGAGCCAATTGAAAGGACTGACAGCCGTGCACGAAAAGCAGCGGAACGGCATTCTCTACCTTGCTCTTCTGGTGGACAAAGTGAATGTTGAGCGACCCAAATCCGTCTACTTCAATGTCGGTAGTGAACTGGGGGAGCTCGTTGATAGCTTTTTCGGCCTTGCGCCAGTCGAACGAGTCTTTCCAGTAGGCAGTGAGGCGCTTGATATCTGCGAGGGGCACACCGTAGTCCCAGCCGGCGTCCTGGAGCTCGTCGGGGAAGGTGACAAGTTCGAGCTTTTTGTGCAAGAGTTGGATGTCGCCATCAGGAACGGCGACGGTGAACGGTTTTGCCCAGCTACCCATGCTGGTACAGAAGCTGATGCAAGTCGAGAATGAGAGCTTCCGGAGGTGTTTACTCGGCGAGAATGGGCGAGCAGAAGATTATATACGGTCTGGTCGAATCACAAGCGAGCAGTACTTTGCCGGAGACGATAGACCGGGTGTGGGTGTGGCGGACCTCGGAGTCGGCGGTCGTTACTAACACTCGCGGGCATCAACGACCAGCCCGACAGAAGCGGGTACCGCTTGACTCTTGACTTTGGCTGCGCTCGCGTTGATGGAGACACACGGTTCGACTTCGTACTATAACATGCTTTCAGCGAAAGACATACCGAGGACCACGGGCGTATGGCAAATAGACGAGATTGAGAGGCTGCAACAGGTAAGTACCCGACTCGTAAGTGAATAAATTTACTCGTGCAAGGCCAAGCTCTAGTCACGCCGCTCGCCCATCGCCAGGGATCTCTGATCCAAACGTGCTTCTCTCTCTCTCTGATCAGGCGCCCCCGGCCGGCGTTTGCCCGACGACCTACGTACAAACGTCGAAAGCATACCGGTCTTTTCAGTCTGTTTGATCACAGTGGCCAAATCCCCGCGCTGCCTTCCTTAGCTTTCAGTCGCCATATCGTACTTGCGCCGACGCCGACGTGTTCTAGGAAATAGGACAAATCGTAAACCTCCGGGGTCTCCGCCATACGATCGCGGCAAGGCGGCGACTGGGCCGAGCATGCGCGATATCGACGAGGCGGCCAACCTTCAAATTGCACGTACACAGTAGCCTCTTGCGCAGTATGTAACTTGGCAATTCCCTATCCATTCCCCGCACGTCCCACAGCTTCCCCGAGATTGGCTTTGCGAGGAATTTGGCCGCCGAGAACATCATAGTGGCGTGTCCGTAGGATCACGACTGCGAATGATCTTCGAGGATCCGCTGACCACGACCTCTTCCCTGGGCGAATATAGACGGCGCAACGGGACTCAAATGTCATCTTGGAAGGTCGGACGGAAAGACAGATGTTGGGTAACATTCACGAGGGCTGTAGCCTATCCGAACAATGATCCCAGGACCTCCACGAACGCGGTATATTGCAACACCCAAGAATCCGGTACACTGCCAGCGACGAAGAAGAGCAGGACGGGCGCATGCGCCAACGCTTTCTCGAAGCTCACACGTACCCATCCTTACCTGGCACAATGCCATACACAGGCCCTCCCTTTCCAAACATCTTGCGCAGATCATCCGCTAGCTTCGCCGGCTGCTCGACCGCCGCGAAATGTCCACCAGCATCGTGCTCTGACTCGAACACGATCTTGCCAATCATATGTGCCCACCTACACAGAGGGAACGAGTTCAGCAACCACTGCAAGCCGGAAGATATGTGAAGACGTACGACTTGGGCACCCGAGCAGGGTCCTTGGGAAAGAACGCGACACCCAGCGGGGTGGACGTCCACCGTGTGCCATCGAACATGTTACGCTCGTTCCCATTAGTGAGCCCATAGTACATATGTTGAGGCGCGGCGGGCCCCGCACGCGAGAACCAATAAATTGAGATCCACTCCAGGACTACGCAGTGCAGTGTAAGCGATTGGACGCCTGAGCGCGAATTTGCGGAGCGTCGCTCACCTTCGTCCTCAGTCCATGGATAGTTATCCACAGACTCATAAAGCTTCTCGTAGATCCATGCTAGTAGGCCGACGGGCGAGTCTGCAAGACTGTAGCCGAGTGTTTGAGGTTTCGTGGATTGCAATATGAAGTACCCCATGTCCTTTACTTGGAAATGCTGAGCAGCCGCAAGCTGATTTTGCATGCGTTTGTTGAAGGGCGTGGTCAGCAGTTCCAAAAAGAGTAGAGGGTTGGAGAACAACGTCGGGACACGATACCTGAAAGTCAAGTTAGCGTAGCGCGAGGAATGTGAAGAGGGATATTTACAAGGGCATGTTGGTGTGCCACGCCTTGATGTGTTTGTTCCCATAGGCATTGGTAGCAAAAACGCCGACCTAGACATAAAGTGAGCCTCATATCGACTAAGGGCATACCCAGGACTTACGATATGACCCATATCTCCGCCCTGGTACACTGACGAGCAGAAAGGTCTTGGGCGTCGGTCAATAAACAGTTGGGGAGCAAGCTCACCGTATTCGTCATATCCAAGGGAGAGCATCAACTTGTGGACAACCTACGTGGCAAATTCAGTTTTATACAATGTATCAGGTGTGGCTGGCTACGAACTCACCTCGGCATACTGGAATCCGCCGAACCCTGGCTTTTTGGGCGCTTCTGAAAAACCAAACCCAGGTAGGCTGGGCGCGACGACGTGGAAACTCGGATGATCTGGGGATTCTGCAGTGAGGATGGGGAGGAGCTTGCGAACTTCGAGAAATTGGCCGGGCCCTAGTATAAGCAGATGTGAGTAGGCGCGTATACTTGATCGTTCGAAGGACTGACAGCCATGCACAAAGAGCATCGGAATGGCGTTCTTCACAGTGCTCTTCTGGTGGACGAAATGGATGTTGAGTGACCCAAAACCAGCGACGTCAATATCAGTAGTGAACTGAGGGAGGTCGTTGATGGCCTTTTCCGCCCTACGCCAGTCAAACGAATCCTTCCAGTAGGCGGCGAGGCGCTTGATATCTGCGAGCGGCGCGCCATAGTCCCAACCAGCGCCCTCGACTTCGTCGGGGAAGGCGGCGACCTCGAGCTTCTTATGAAGGAGCTTAAGGTCAGCATCCGGGACGGCGACGGCGAATGGCTTGGCGCGGATACTCATACTTGAGCGGTATACCCAGACAACCACGAGACGAGAATCGAAGCGTTCTAGTGTTTACCGTAGAAGCTCGAAGTTTATATACAGTGGCATTAGAACATGGCATGCAAGCGGCTGCCACCGACGCAGAGGGGCGTGGGTGGCGAGGTTCGGAGTCCGCAGTCGATACTTGGTAATGTCATTCTTGGGTTCTGGCGGCCCAATGCTGGATGTATGCTTCGTGCATCAGCGGCCACACCTCCACCTGATCGTCCCAGACTCCAAGGCAAGTAAGCCAGGAGTAACGATTGATGGGAACCGCCTAAAGTGCTCGATTCCCGCCGCCCGCCGATACAGGCCATTAGGTCCTGGGGCCTGATAAGGCGGGACTGCTGAGTATCTCCCATCAAAGTCCACAAAATTGTGACAAATCGTCAAGGTCTTGCGCATGTTCAAGCCATCTCTGCTTACTTAGGTGGAACTCGGGTGCCTCTAGACGCGGGGCGGCGCGCCGCCTGTCCTGCGCGTGCACGGGCAGCGCGGGCGGTGGTGGAGCGCATGGCGGCGCGAGCTGAGGGCTCGCATGCGTCCGGGGGAGGCGCCCACAATGCATTTCTGAGACGTAACGCTAAGACCTGAATGAGAAATAAAAAGAGATAGACTCGACAGATGGAGAAAAGAGGAAATGGCGACCACTGCCTGGGCACGAGCCGCCCTCCAGCGCCGCCGACACGGGTGGGTTCGGGACTGGCGCGGGGGAGGGGAGGGGACATCGAGCATGCTGGTGTTGGTGCTGAGCGCGGCGAGAACCCGGTGGCTGCTCATACACACACACTGTGCAGGAACCCGTTCGTGCTAGTTCCGGCGTCGGGAAGGAGGTTGTGCTCGATGGGAAAGAGGGCGGAAAGGCGCATTCAGATCTGGCGGTTGTTGTCGCTGGGCGGGGTGGCGGAGAAGCGAATGCAGGGGGTGGATGAGGTCAGACGACAAGAGCCAGAGCCAGAGCCAGAGCCAGAGCAAGAGGTAAAGTCGACAGAGGAGAAGCCGAGGACATGGGAGGACGCGTCTGGACGCGCACAGACTTGTGCCGTGGTAAACAAGATCAATTGATGCCGAATAAGAAATCCCGCTACCGTTAGGTAGAGGGTCTTGCAGCTGTTAGCAAATCGATAGGCCCCTGAAAACATTTTAGTACAAGTGAGTTCGTCGGCGCAACGGTAACAGTATAATATCCGCGTCGGCGCCCTACCTAAACTCCTGTGCGCTATTATTCATCGCAGGGGCCTATCGCTCTGCGATAATACAGCTGTTTAAACAGTTGTATCATCTTTGGCAATATTGTGCACACTGTATCGCTTGCAAGCTATTGCGAGAAGATTATAATTGATCCTGTGTAGATACGAATTCGGCGGCAAAAATGTGATGTGTTTGCGCGCAAGCGCTGGCCACCATGCCAGTGTTTTGGTCTGTTTTGTTGCTGTGGCGGACGCTCGCGCTGGTCGAAATGGCCATCGAGCTCGCTGTACACGCCTGCCCGCTCGCTGTCGTACACGATGGCCAACGTCTTCGCCTCCTTCCACAGGACGCTCCGTCCTTCTTTTTCTTCAAGGCTTGTGAGGCAATGCCGCGCTCCTCCGCCCATGCGCGCTCTCCACGCGTCCCCAGTTGGTGCGTTCCCGTGCTGTTCTAGCCACTTAGTCCGCGAACTTCAGACTCACGGCTCGAATAGCGCTCAAGAAAAAGCAGGATGCTCGCGCGTTGGAGGCAGACGACCTCTTCGGCGATGAAGACGACGACGACTCTCTTTTCGGGGACGATCTCTTCGGCAAAGTGGTCCAGGGGAAACAACCAGCCGCTCAGGCCACACGCGTCGACGCCGTCAGGTCGACAGACATCCCCCCTCATAACCTTTCTGTCCCTGCTCCTCGCGACTACGACAGGAATGCGCGGTTTGAGGAGATCTACCAGTTCGTCAACGGTGTCCTAGCTGACAAGACTGAACCTTCTCGTCAAGTCCGGTCCGCCGCATGGCATCATCTCTTCTCGCTCGCTAGCACCCCGGAGCAGCTCGAGCGCGTGACGGAACTGCTCCCAAAGTGGAGAGATGCGCGAAGGTCATTTAGGCCCGCCACCCCGGTGCAATTTGCTCGTGAGTGCCTCTCCCAGCTTCCACCCACACCCATGCCTATCCAACCCGCGCCCCCGGCCTGACATACGTTTAATGTAGGTCGGTGCGAGGAACTACATTGCCCACAGCTTGGGCTGAAAGTATTCGGTGACCACTCCAAGTACGGCCTCGATCTGTCTCTGGAGGCCGCCCGCCCTCTACTACACTCCCTCCACCTCAAGTACCCCCTACAAGACACCATCACCCTCACCGCACTCTTCAGTGTTTACAAGCTTCCACCAGTCTCGTCCGATCTCGTTTGCAGCGCGCTCCTACTCACGGCGTGCTTTAAACACTCCTCCGAAGAATCTCTTGCCGTTGCCCGTGCCCTCGTGCCCTCATTCCAGCAGCTACTTGAAAAGACACAGCCGGCAGCGCTAGCGTTGAGCACTGAGGATCATGGCAAACCCGCGGACAAGGAAAAACGCTGGCTAGCATGGACGCTGAAGAAGATCGAGAAAGCGCTTCAGAGGCAGGAGCTCGATTTCTCATGGCTCAGGCAGTGGCGGGTCGCGAGCGGGTATGCCGGATATACCGGCCTAGAGTGACGGGTTATTATATGGTACGCTTGCGTTAATGCGATATAATACTTTTCCTGCTCCGCACGGGAGGCCGACTGTTCGGCCCCCGACCTGAACCTGACCACGTACCTGCCGCAATCTTCCTGTAAGTCCTTTGCCTATGTTTAGCTTGACCAGCCGAATGGTACCCGCGATGCCCATAGTGTTGTCTCAGAATTGAGTCACGCGTCTCAATGTGCACCAGTGCAATAGCGTCTACGCCCGTCCCGCCGGAATATGCGTCTAGAGAGCCACAGGTCTCCGGCCACAGCCCTCCTCCGATATGACAAGTCTCCCGGTGTTCCAGTCTGCATCCGGTGTGTCAAACCCGTCCATCGCTGCGGCGCTGCGCTGAGCACTGATGACTTGGTTCTTCCTAGTATGACCTTAGGCGGGCGCACGCCCTATGGCATCAGGCAGATTGGGTTCTGTCTCTGTCTAGGAGAGAGCTAACAATATCGCAGAGCCATGTTCTTCTTCCCGTCTTGTCCTTATAGGAGCGAGTAAGTCCGATCTTCCGTGCTTGCGCGCATGTGCCTCCCGAGCATAAATCACTAGGGCAGCTCGGATGGCTTCCCGATAGTGCTTGCGTGCGTTCTCCCCACCGACCCTCGACCCTCGCATGCAGACGGGATGGCTCCTATCGTCACAGACTCTGAGCAACCATTCACGCTTTCAATCCCCCAGTCTCACTTAGATCTTCTCAAGAAGAAACTCGAACTGGTTCGGTTCCCCGACGAACTTGACGACGCGGGCTGGAGCTACGGCGTACCTCTCTCTCACATGCAGCGGCTCGTTACGCACTGGAAAGATAGATTCGACTGGCGCGCCGCCGAAGCCGACATCAACCTCCTCTCTATGTTCACGCGCAACGTCACAGTCGACACCTTTGGGACCCTCAACATTCACTACGTACACCAGCGCAGCGAAGTCTCGAACGCCATTCCCTTGCTGTTCGTTCACGGATGTAATTGCTCCCGGCGCGTTCCGCTACTTTAGCCAGTGCTGACGCCTTGGTGCCACACACGCGCAGGGCCCGGTCATTTCCTCGAAGCGCGCAAACTGCTTCCCTATCTATCGGCAGCGTCACCGGTGCACCCGAGCTTCCACATCGTTGCCGCCAACCTGCCAGGCTTTGGGTTTTCCGAGGCACCGACGAGGCCAGGGTTTGCGACGCGCCAATATGCTGAGGTAAGTACTCATAGATCATGTCTACTCCTAACAGCAGGATGACGCGGGTAGGTCCTGAATAAACTGATGCTCGCGTTAGGGTACGAAGAGTATGGTCGGTCCCATTCTTAGCCCTTCCAGTTTATATTTATCAAAGCTAATCATCCCGGTTAGTGTATCAGGGAGGCGACTGGGGGCACGCTGTGAGTATTTAATGGAGTTCCTTGAATGCTTTCCGAAAGCGAATATGGCTGTCGCGCAGATCGGCCACCATATAGCCACCATTTACGGACACAAGCATCTAAAGGCCTGGCATTCAAACCTTCCAATGTGCGTCTGATTCCCTGCATCGTGGTTTGGGTGGGTTTCCTGATACCACTCTTACCTGAACCGGACAGTCCAACCAAACCGACACTCTTCGCTCATCCTCTCGCGTTCCTAAGGGACTTGTTCCCATATAGCAAAGCGACGCGAGAAGGGCTCGGTCGGACGGCCGAGTATCGCGCCAAAGGGATGGGATACCTCGCAGAGCAGTCGACCAAGCCCCAAACGATCGGCTACCCCATCGCAGACTCCCCTGTCGGGCTTCTGGCATGGATATACGAGAAACTTGTCGAGTGGTCCGACAGTTACCCTTGGACAGACGACGAAGGTGCCGCTTTCTCATATTGTTGCGTGTGTCCGTAAAAAACAGAGAGGCTAACGGTCTCATATGGGCAGTCTTGGAATGGGTGTCAATTTATTGGTTTTCTCGGGCTGGCCCCGCTGCGTCGCTCCGGATTTACTACGAGATGGCGGGTGGAAGCAGCGGTCTCGAGAAAAGTGCAGCCAAAGGGGCGAAGTGGACGTCCGTCCCCCTGGGACTATCATATTTCCCTCAAGAGCTCTTCCATTTGCCAAAATGGTGCGCGGTTCACCGTATGCTTTGTCTCGATCCCGCGTTGGCTTCATGCCGGCTCTGCAGGTGGGCACCTACACTGGGGAACGTTGTATACGCAGAGCAGCACGACGAGGGCGGACACTTCGCAGCGTATGAACAGCCTGAAGCGCTGGCCGAGGATCTCCGAAGGATGTTTGGCAGACGAGGACCAGCCTACGGCATCGTGCACGGAAAAGATGGGTATGAATGACAACGCAAGAAAAAGACTTCTAGACTGCAGGCATCGAATTCGGTGCGGTCGAAATCGGCGTGAGGGTAGTGTTCCTTGACGAGCTCGATGACGTAGTGACCGGGGGTTCCTATAGTGATATGGTTTGACGTACCCCCTAAGCATTTCGAAATGCAACATGGCGACGAGCTTGTCTTTGGCGTTGCAGATGGCTACGCCAAAGTCACCTTTGCCGGCAAAGTTGCCGCGCTTTTTGCTGAAGTTCAGGAACGCGACATCCCAGGAGTCGTGCCCGAACTCTGATCTCGCTGGGTGTGGGCAAGGTAGGTGAGGTAGGAACGATTGGGTCGAACTTCAAGTGGGCGTTGAGGCATTGAGTTGGAAGACGGCAAGCCCTGAAAACGTAGTCGGTAAGCATATTATCTGAGCAACGGAAAAGGATATGAACAAAGATACTCGCATTCAAACTGCTGAGGGATCTTCTTGATCGGCTCGATGAAGTCGATCACCTCCTGAACAGCATCGAGGAGCATAACGGCGAGTGGGGGAGATGGACGTGGAAAAAGAAGAATGCGCTGACCAGGGCCAAGGGATTTGAGAGCTATAAGCTCCGCATTCGACAAATGAACGACCCTAGGGGGGAAAGCTCGTAAGTTGAATCGACGAGGGGGAAGGACCGGCGGTACTCGCTCTTGCCCGTGTCCGAATTTTGAGAAGGGCCAAGGCTTTCAGATAGATGATATTATCGGAACAGTTTCGCAGACAAGGTTCGTCGAACGCCAAGTGGTTTGTGGGCGCGCGGGGAGAGGGAAAGACTGCCACGGCCAGTCGCAGGACTTAGCCTACGTTCTAGGACGCACATCAGCAAAGTGTGCGAAACTGTGCATAGTCTGGCATTCGACTACGGGAAATGTATTCCCTGCCTCGAAAATGGACTCTGGCATTTCAATGCCTCGTCTGCCTTCACGTTGCCTAGTGAGGCAATTGATAGCATAACGTTTGCCTCGCAGGGCAAAGGGATACAATAACACATACCTTACTAGATAATGGATGGCATTCCATTTGCCTTGCGTGGGAGCAGATTGCCTGGACTTGTTGGCGCGATAATGTAATGTACTACGAGGTTTTATTCAGAATTCAAAGTCAAACCCATTTCGGGGCTTTTCGGGCAGAGAGAGGAGAGCCATAAGCGCCCAAACACCGCGACACGCCAGCAAGCTTCATTTCTTTCGGTGACATCATCTCTCTGTCTCAGCCTCTCACTCTACCTGTCAGACCTGAGACATGTCCAGCGGACTTCTAATCACGCTCGGCACCCTATATCTTCTCAGAAGGGCAGAGCTCGACGGCTCTTCGTTCTCCCTTCCACCACCACCACCACCACCCAGGACTCTCCTACGGTAAGAGACCCGATTCCTCGGCCTTGTACATAAGTCTAGGTACGTGCACCCTAGTATTTGAGGGCCCAATGAGGTGTTACTGGTGGTTAGCAGCACATACAGTCGCTTTTTTACTGTCCCGCTGACTGTATGCGCTTTTTAGATGCCCGAGCTCCCAGTCTACCTCGGAACTTCTCTGAGTCGCTGCGGTAAGTTCATTCCAGTCCCTCGATCTCCCGTGGCTTGCACCTCAACCAAACGATCCCGGTATTCCTATCTCAAAAAGGTGCTCCGAAAGGTAAGTTACTCATTGAACATCAAGTTGACACACCCGGGTCGTATCATTAGCGGGATGGTCTCAGGCTCATAGTAGGTGCCTCACGGTGAGCGGATATCGGTTTAGCACAACTGACACGCACCAATAGCTAAGTACCTCGAGAGTTGGTATGCAAATGTGCGCTACGGCTGATTTAGCATAGAACACGGCTCAGCCCTTCGCGCTTTATCCCATATAATATATTTGTTTTGCTTTCTCAGGCCCGGTGTGAGATATAGTTAAAATGCGAGCAAATGATTGCCTTTGTATGGCAGAATAGTTGCCTTGTCATGCATACTACTACCCGGCAATGTATTTGTCGCCATGCAGGGCGAATATGGTATTCCATGAGCTGTCCGGGCGGTTGGTAGGTAGGGGAGGGCTATGGATGACATGGGAAGGCAAAGAAATATAAAACATTGAGTGAGCGGGGCATAGCTATAAATTGAATCACGTAAAATTGTGAGGATGGCATTTCCTCCTGGGTATGCATAGCTATACCTGACTATGCATTTTGGTAGGCATAACTTCGCACAATTTGCTGATGCACCCTACTCGCACGTCAGCCTATGTCCATGCCAATTATCGCGATATTTACTTACTTAATTCTATAGTACTCAATAATTCCTAATCACTAGTACGACGATGCGAGTTTCGCAAGGGATCTCACCTCTGTCTAGCGAGTTCTCATCCAAACCCACTCAGAGTTTCTCATCAGCAAAACCGCGACCTTAAGACAGCGCGCCGCAGCGTGCTACGAAGGAGGCAGTGCCCCATAGGCGCTCGTCCCGCCGGATGAACCACCTGCAGATGCACTACACCACGCCGTAGTACATCGTCCCGGACGATGTACTCTACTAGACTTTCGCTGTCGCCTACGATTGATCTATAGATAGATGTATTTTTTGGTCCAATAGATGAGACGCATACCTATCCATATATACACTTGCGGAAATACCTCGGGCGATCTACAGCCAGCTACGGGGTTCGGCCGGTTATAGGTGATCATCGGACTTGATTTGGAAGTACGACCGGAAAGGAGAGGAAACACAACAAGAGAACAGGGAAGGGTCACAGGTAGTAGCCTATACCCTAAAGATGTGCGGCCAAACTGTAGTGGCTGTTGAGGGGGAATTATATTAGTGCTGGTGGATTTCGAAAGCCAGTAATGCCGGCAGCCCTATTCCATTTCCGGTGAATGACGTCACTTCTACTGTCTTTCCTCTGTGACTGTGCGACAGGCCATGGCGCAACATGACAGCAACTTGGCTTCGAACCGGAACAGTCTCGCGCCGCACAACTATAAAATGCCCTCAACCCCCGTGAAAGCACAAACGCGCGACTTGTCTTCTACTCCCATCATCCCCGCAACCCCGGGCCCATTGGAGCAAGCTTTCAGCCCATCCGGGTGAGCGGTTCCCCCTCTGTACCCCGCCTTCATAGTTTCCTGTCAGTCCCATTTATATGCGCATATAGCCACTTTCGATGGGCCTCGCACACGGATCGACCGCCGTAGGCACGGTTTACAGCTCTAAGGTGAGTCCGAAGCAGGGGCCTAGTGCCTGGAGTCCGATAGCTTTACTCTGCGGTGCTTTATTACAAGGTACGTCGCGCATATAGTCAACTAAGCTACCTTTTTGCAGCCACTGTTCTTAACCTCATGGTGACACAGGTTGCGCTCCGAACCATTGGTAAGCGCTAGTATACCACCGTTCTTCTTGACCTCTTGCACACGGTTCGAGTCATCCTCTCGCAAGCGCCTTCCTCGCTATGAAGCTAACCGCTATCGAAGACTTCGTGTCTCGCGCGGTTTGTCCTGTACGTAGGGTACTGGTAGCCAGTGAGCAGTGTGCCCCTTCGCGACCGCGGTCTTCTCTCGCCATGCCTGCTAGTCTGTAGGTCCCTTTATTACACTTGTATACTGCTCATTAGTACTACAGCCTACTGTACTCAGTGTTGTTGCCGTGCATATATGTAGTACGGTGACCTAAATATAATGTTGTTGATTTTATATTACTTAACTTGATGTGCAATTTCTGAGCTCAATGGGTGTAATAGATATTTCTATAGGCAGAATACGGGCATATACCTATAGCATACGACTGTTGTAATACAGAGGCGCGCGGGGGAGTTCATAGGGACTTGCAGGGTATTATCGGGCGACTAGTGGGTGCCCTGTAGGGACTTGGCAGGTCCGGGCGCCTGCTCTGTAAGGGCTTGTCAGGTGGTGGCATGCGGACTTACAGCGTAAGAAGAGTTACTATGGCATCTGACTCAATCCTAGTAGAGTCCGCGTACCTACCACAGTTTCGCGTCTACCCCTACCATGTCTATAAGTACCTACTGACTCTGCATTAGGCTGCAGTTTCTCCGGACGGTTTGCTGATGCTGAGGCGCCTGAAATGCGTTCGAAGTCAAGATCGTTGACGGGAGGTCAGCGAGGTCGGAGCTCCAATCGAGCAATCGGAGTCTCGAACTGTGACCGTAGACATCGCGGGGTGCAGTGGTTCATTTATGAGGTGGCTATCGCCTAGTGTAGCAAGAAATAAGTGCCTCTCTCGGAGACACCAGGCCCTTCGGTCCGAAGACGGGCATATACGTCAACTGAATGATTGAGCAATAAATTTTGGCCTTCCTGTGGATTGCAGACTCTCCTCACACTGAGTGGGAGCGGTGCGCCTTCAACACTATCAATACCGACACTAGCGGTATCATACTGATACAACGCACCATCTACTCAAGCTATTCCCCGGGCCTCATGAGTCATCCCAAAATTCACTCGGGGGCCGCTAAAGAAACTGGTCCGGCCTCGCGCATCGCAACCGAAGCGCAGATTCGCTTCAACGACCGCGCTGGAATTCAAACAGAATGTCAATATCAATGACGGACTTCTCCTTGAAGCCCGCGGTCGTGGGACTCGCGGACGGGCTTGGGCCTCGCCATGCGAAGATGACTAAGTCAAAGTACCGAGCACTTTATTACACGAGGTGCCCCACCGTCAATCCAAACTCTTCCAAGCTTCAAGGAAACTAAAGCGCTATTAATAACGATGTCGACGACGGACCTGGCGTCGGGTCCCGAACAGCCGTTCACCCTCTCCGTCCCCCAGGCCGACATCGACCTACTCAAGCAAAAGCTCGAGCTCGTCCGTTTCCCCGACGAACTCGACGGCGCCGGGTGGACGTACGGCGCACCGCTCGCAGACGTGCAACGACTCGTTAAGCACTGGGCGTCCGGATTCGACTGGCGCGCCGCCGAAGCCAGGATCAATGCGTTGCCCATGTTCACGCGCGACATCGCCGTCGAGGGGCACGACACGCTCAACATCCACTATGTGCACCAGAAGAGCGAGGTTGCGAACGCGATCCCGCTGCTCTTCGTTCACGGATGTAAGCGGTTTGACTTTTTCGGGATCTTCGGATGGGAAATGAATCATGAATGCTGACCGCGGCGGTCGCTGGCCACGCTTTACAGGGCCCGGTCACTTTTTGGAGGTGAGGAAGCTGCTACCGCTCCTGACGGTGGGCGGGGCCGAGTTCCCCAGCTTCCACGTTGTCGCAGTCAGCCTCCCAGGGTTTGGTTTCTCAGAAGCGCCGAAGAAACCTGGGTTTGTAGGACGGCATTATGCTGAGGTACGAGCTTGTGTCCTTAATCCTGTGGTTTGAGTAGACGACGACTATCGGAATTCGCAGGTGCTCAATAACCTCATGTTGTCACTGGGTTACAAAGAGTATGGTGAGAAAGCGGAGTGTCTGCAAGACATCTTCTGCAGCTCATGATACTTCGTTCCAGCATACCAGGGCGGGGACTGGGGACACGCGGTGAGCTAAGCATTTAACACAAACACGCCTTTGCCCAACTAATCCTCTTGAAGCTCGGCATGTGCGTGTCGACCCACTTCGCACACAAGCACTTGAAGGCGTGGCATTCTAACATGCCCCTGTGCGTTCATAGTACCCTGTGCTGTTCAAAGTAGATATTCAGTTCATCCCAAAAACCAGCGGACGTAAGCCGACCTTCTGCGCACATCCGATCGCATTCCTGCAAGATCTGCTCCCATACAATGCAGCCACGCGCGAAGGCCTCCGCGCCACAGCCGAATTCCGTACCAAAGGATCCGGATACTCCGCCGAACAAGGGACGAAGCCGCAAACCTTGGGCTACAGCTTGGCGGACTCTCCTGTGGGACTCCTCGCGTGGATCTACGAAAAGCTAGTAGAGTGGACGGACAATTATCCATGGACAGACGACGAAGGTGAGAGGCATTTGTCCCTACCACCGCGCCGCCCCCACGACTATTGTTGATCGCTGGCCGTGCTCCCACTACCGTAGTGTTAGAATGGGTCTCGATCTACTGGTTCTCCCGCGCGGGCCCGACGGCGACGCTCCGGATCTACTACGAGATGATTTCTGACCGAGGTTCGTTGGACGGTGTCAAGTGGACGTCGATTCCACTCGGGCTGTCATACTTCCCTGGAGAGCTCTTCCGTCTTCCCAAGCCGTACGTCTATCTACCTTTGACCCGCGCGCATATTCTGGGAGAAGAGCTGACAGTGGCCGTGACGGGTCAGATGGGCACATACGCTAGGAAAGGTAGTTCTCATGAGCGACCACGACAAAGGCGGGCATTTCGCTGCGCATGAACAACCTCTGGCGTTGGCTGGGGACGTGAGGAAGATGTTCGCCAAGGGTGGGCCTGCGTACGGTGTGGTCCCGGGAAAAGATGGGTACGCTTAGCTGGAAGAGTGTCGATGGATTGTTGGTACCGGTGTTGTGGCCTCCATCCATACTAGTTCATACTGCCGTGTCTTTGTGTTTACTCGTAGCGCACGACCTATCCAGCCCCGGAGCAAAGTTGGCGACGGAGTATGCGCGACTCCGAGCGAGTCGAAGGAAGTCCAAGTGTCACAGGGTATGTGCCAACTACTGTACGCCGGCAAAGGCCGTTGGGTACGGCTATGACGGCGCCGAGCCAAAGACGCGCGACTGCGGAGCCGCACGGCGAATGCCCTGCACGTTAACCGAGGCTCGACTCAGCTCTCGACCCACGTCGACGGGCGCACACACTTGCTCGTCCTCCTTGACGTTGAAAGCGGGAGTACTTGGACGTTGCGGCCGAGGTTCAAGAACTTCATGCAAGAACTGAACATCGTCGCCTTATCACCCAAGCCACGTGGGTCTATAGCAGTGGGTGTTCATGACACTTCATGTAGAGATACCGCAAGCGCTCGTCATTATAATGCCACGCGCTGTTCTATGCAGATGTGTACAGTGCTGAGTCTTCCGACCGTCACCCTCGGCGAACAACTAGCTAGCTCAAACTCGGCGGTAGTAGCTCGTCCGGATATTTGCACCGCCTAGTTTGGGCTGGACAGAATTTGAGCAGTCGATGGTCCTTTCCATTGAATTGTGCTCTTCCCTCGAAAATGTAGCTAGCAAAACCATCCTGAACAATGAGCACCACTGTACCAGAGCTCAGAGGTGAAGATTCGTTTATCCATGAGAGTATAACTAACGCCGGCGATGGCCGCTTTAATGAAATGAAAATTTGCTCAAAAGCAGCATCTACCACCCAGGGACCCGTGGATTAGCCTCTCAGTTCCCAGACATGCTTCTTTCGGGCATACGCTACACACGACTCACCTGAATTCCATCACCGTCTAAAGGCTCGCTCAGATCTGCTGGATCCATCGATAAGCTTAAGCAATTGCTCCCGATCCTACTTACTACTGCTCCATCGTTCTGGATATGTTTGTATAGCGGGCCTCCCTCTCTGACCAAGGCCCCGCGGCGAGACCGCCGACGATTTTTCTCTCCTTAACACGCGCCTACCCCCTTCCGCCAGTGCGTACTACAGCGTCATCTCTGCACCGGATTCATGATAACTGATCGTAACGGTCACTAACAGCAACATGCCTCCTCCTGCCCCAATCGCCGCAGCACTAAAACGGATATTAGACGACATCCCTAATCTTGATGTCAAGCACCTCGAGAACACTTATACGAAGACCATCCATGCTTTAAAATATGAGGGCGTAGAGTTAGAACTCGAGAAGGGGGGGCTATCTAGGTCGAAGCCCACGAACATGGGATACATCATTCGCTTGGGGGCTCTCACTCATATCAAATATACAATCTGGCTGTTGTCGCCATCTGACGACGCTGAAAACAATCGTCGAGCTCTCGCGCTGGCCCTCGAGTATCTCATCAAGGAGGCTGGACCCGCCACGGTGTCTCACCAAGTCGATGTAGCAGCCCTCCCGGCCGTATGAGGTGTGGCGGGTGAGCACGTAAACCTGTTACCGTCGGAGCCCAATCCAAATGGATAAATGTTTCTGATATAGTCGAACATATCAAACTCTGCTATATCATGTTGTTACGATCGAATTCAATTGCACAAGTTGTACATGACTGCTGGACGGCCCTGCGATCATTGCTCTTCGCCATCCGTAACGCCCAGTACTAGTAGACCAGGTAATAGTAATATGTTTTCGGTTCCCTATATTGAAGATGTGATATCCAACCTATACTCCTCATTCCCAGCGAGGGCATTGTAGCGTGGATCTAAATTGTGGGCGATACAAAGACACCACGAACACGTCCTACCAAATTGCTGCACCACTCCCACGTGCGGATTAGCGGTTGCAATATCGACACCACTTGGCGAACTCTCCGGGGTGTGGGTCGACATCGGCATACACCAGTGCAACCTCGTTCCTTTCCGACCAACCATTCTGTGATACGCTTAACCAACCATGGGGGTGACCCTTTCCAGCGGTACACACGCTGCGACAATTGTGAGCGCTCATGCTAGATGCTGGTGATAGATACATACCTCTGCCATATCCTCAAATAATTTTCCAACGCAGAACATATCCCATGAGTATGGGTCCATCCGATCCATACCATCCGGAGGGACAACCTGAGTCTCGGGTAGCGAGACAGCACCTTGAATCCCAGGGCTAGCGCTGAGCCGTTGAGCGGTTTCGAAGTCGATGAAGTACATCTTTTCTTCTGTTAGATGCGGATGCTCTTGAACTTCTCTGCTGCAAGCTGCGGCAGTGTTCCCTGAGCAGATGTCCTAAAGCGATAGTATGTGAGCCAAAAGCGGGGCGGCGGAGTACCCTAGATACCTACCATGTGCACTATCCTATGTTCGTGCATGAACTCGACACCCTAGCCGAATTCGTGGTGTTAATGTCCGTAAGACAACATCAAAAGTGAACTTACCTCTATTATTTGAAGAAATATGGCTAGAAATTCAGATAAAGACCAATTCGTTATATAACCGCTGAGCCTATTCATGTCCGTCATATGGGGCATGATGAGAATCGATGGCCGTTCGCTATCTCGTATAACTTCGCAGGGTGGTGTGTGGTTCCGCTTGTCGGGAATTTTCATCAAGTATTCGTAGATCTCGCCTTCGAGGCCATCCTCACGGAGTATCTTCACTACGTAGGTCGGTGGGCGTGCCACGGAAGTGTGATATACGTAGTCCTATACGACGATGTTCGGAAGGGTCAGCGGTTGTACATGAGAGGCAGTATGACACGTCTAAGACTCACTGGCTTTAGCACATCTGTCAACCAGATTCTTCGCCGACGCAGCTCGGGATACGTTTTGAGTAGGTCAGGGATAGGGACAGACGTTTCCCATTCGACGTGTTCGCTCGTGTCGTGGTCAAGCTGCATATCCACGGCCGCCATATGAGGACCCTTATGTTTGTCGGTGGAGTATAACAAGGGTACTATCAAGGGCTTCCTTCAGCCTACGTAGTATCCTTAATGTTGTAGGTACAGGGACGTGGTTTAAGATAGAGGGGGAGAATGATTGGTGACGTTGCTATTTTGGGACTAGGGTCAAATAGGATTAAACATTGCTCATAAAAGCGTTGTGTTGGTGGCTTTGATTCAGCGCTTACAGTGACGCCGCGGCCGCACCTTTCCAAATAGGCTCGTCATTTCTCTGCTTGGCTCCGACTCGGAGTCCTTTTCTTATTCTGGGGGCTGTTGACCAGCGGACCGACTGGCGCGTTGGGGTATAACCCGAAGTGGAGTACTAAGCATCTCAGAAATACTCGCTAGACGCCATACCAACTCGACGATGCTGCCTCGAAGCCTGTAAAGGACGTCATGATCACTGATGTTTGGCAATCTATGAAGTGATGTCGGTATCAGTCGCGCGGGTTCTTTGCATAGTTTCGAAGTGGTCTTGCTCGGTCTACAAGGAATCAATCCGGGCCGTGCCACGACTCTTAACTACCCCGCCATGTCCGCTTTACTACTGCGAAGGACCGAGAGAATCCGTGTCGTCGTCACTTCAATGTATCAGGTACCCGGACGCATTCCGGTGAGTACCGACTAGTTTTGCGATCAAGTTAGCCATCCATGGACATCACTGGAAGCGACGGTTTTTGAGATTGCGCTCACCTGTGTTAGAGCCGCTAGAAGCTGTGCGACTGCCAAGAGATCTACTCCGGAGCGCCATGGCTATTGAAGCGCGCCAGCGGCGGTGTTCGCCCTTAAACAAGAATTCGCGTAGCACACGCGCACAACAGCCTTGTCCGTAGATCATCTGGTACTCGGGCGTCCCGGGCTGTGTATGCTATATCCTACGTTGAAGTGACCCGCAACCAACAACTGCCGCCATACAACGCTGTAAGATGCTCATCTTTACCCTAAAACAAGTCGAGTACAACTATGATTCCCGAGAGAGGCAGTACTGGGGTACTCCGTAGTACGCCGTCCGGTCTCGCGCATTTCGAAATCGAGCATTGCGTCCAGCGTACTACGCTACGGCGAGTGCTGACTACCGGTTTGGTCCGGGCTGGGGCGGGTCGAGGGATAATATAAAAGGTGAGCAGGACGCACTTCTCACCTGCATTCACTTCTTCGTCATTTTCCGGGTTTAAGTTCGCGCTCTCGACCACCCACAATAATTTTTCCCTTCTCTCTCTCTTCGCCACTTAACGACATGTTCGCTTCGCGCCTCATCGTTTTTCTTGCCCTCACGAGCTCCACGTTTGCCCTCTCTGTTCGGTACCCACATGATGCCAACGGCTCTCTCGTCGTCCGTGACTCCTCCCCCAATGATTCCGACCTATTGAGCTCCTGCCCTGGCGGCCCTGGCGCAAGCAACCTGAAGCGCGCTGATAGGTGCACTCTCGTAAGTACTTTCCGTTGCCCAGGTTTGCACGTAAGACCCTTATACTGATGTGGCCGCGCTACAGATTAACATCGTTGACAATCCGAACTCGCGCACATTCGAAGTCCTCGGCGACCCCCAGCTCAAGTGGGTATCTTCTCGGCAGGCATGCTTTCCACTACTTACATGATCTCCCTCTTAGCTGTGGTGGCGCGACGGATCCAGTCACCGTTGAACTCGGTGGCGAGACCACAGTCGGGCAGACGACAAGCGTTAATGCCAACGTCGGGTTCGAGGTCGGAGGCCTCTCTATTGGAGGCGGCGCGTCGGAAGAGGAATCGACGAGCACGACGGTGTCCAAGAAGATCACGTACACTATTCCGCCTGGCCGTCAAGCAGTATACGTCGCGGGTACGGCGCAGAGGTCCCAAACGGGCAATGTCCAGGTCAACTACGGCTCGCGCCAGTTCGGACATTTCATCGTGAGTCACATTCAATACTTACTTCGATCGGAATGGAGCTAACTTGGGCTTGGGGTACCAGTGGTTCACGGGTGCGACCATCACTCGCCTCACGCCGATTGCAAGCGACGTTGTGTTTGATGTGCATGAGTCGGCTTGCGGTGTGTAACGGTGCAATGAGTTAGCATCATTGTAAGCTGACGGCCTGTTTACAGGCACCGACCCTCGCAACCTCAATAACTAGGAACCCCGTTCCCTGAGCAAAGGCGCTGTCATACATATGGCACGTGGTTAATGGGCTTGTTATTGTCGGCTTTAATTTACTCTATCATACGACTCCTAAGCCTAATGTGCTGGTATTCCGTGGGTTGGTATGACGATGGGGCTTACTGTGAGATCGTGCTGTCAGTCTTCTGCCTCGCAGAAGTAAGAGAATTCAGGTCGAAAGTCTTGGTCCGCCTGCCAGGTCGAAGGTCCCTCCCTTGGCCTGTGCGGGAAGTATGTCCAACGTTCTTCCATTATCAAGGGCCGTCGGTAACCTAAACGCCCGTCTAATAGCGTCAGCGTAGTTCTGTAAATGAGCCATGCCTACAACGGCCTCGTCCGCTCCAATGGGTTTACGAAGCAATTTTAGAAAGATGCGAATATGCTGCAGGGAGGGCCAGCGGGATGCGCCGAGCGACTCGGCAAGCTCTTCCAGGATACCTAGGTTCGGCCTTGCGTCGGGAGGGAGCGGGAGGATAAGCTCAAAGGACTCTAGTCTAGGGTGCTGGTCCTGCTCTTGTGCGGTGTTGTGGGAGAGCTGCCTAAAGAGCACAGAAAGTAACTCGAGGAAGGGATCAACGACCCGTGAAGTTTCCACCGGCCGGGCCCCGGCTTGCCAAGGCGAATAGAGGATACGCAGGGTGCGTAAGAACGTCCAGTGTGATGCATTGTCGAGGAATTCGCTACTGTGCGGATTCCAGATTTCCTCGTCTGAATGTCCGGAAAGTTGATGTCGGTATATAATCCGAAACGTAAAGATAACAAGGTGGGTCACGCACAGCCTGGATGTCGGGAACCCAACCCAAGTGGCAGGCGAATCGTTGTATCGAGATGCCTCAAGCGACTAGAATTCGGAGTCGGGGTGAATAGGGCCGACGGTAGTTGTCGGGGATGGCACAGAGCAGGTGGTGAGGACTGGGCCGGAAGGCGGCGACAAGGATTCAGAGGCTGAGGGTAGTAGTGGCCAGCAGTCCGTGGGCGGTATTTAGTCTCGTCATGTAACCTCTATGTTTGCACTGTATCAAAATGCCTTGTGATGCCTCGCAACATACTGTGTGATACCCAAGACGCCATCGGAGATGCCTCATTCAGACAAGTGTCATAGATCTCAAGGAGACATACATTTGAGTATCATAAGAAGGCTATCTGTGACGAACTTGGGTATGGATGCAACTCTGATTTATATTGCCAACTATGACATGAATGCGTAACTCGTTACATCCTCTGAGACCTCTGACAAGGTCTAGTAACTCTTTTGTACCTTGTCTACACCTTCTAGGTAATGCGAAGCCTCTACCGGTCTGCCAGCCTGAGACATTGACAACTATATGCAAGCCTTGGCAATATCCCAAGGCTTGGGCACATTGACAATATGTAGTATCATACGTAACACGGTATACGAGTTCACCCAAGCCTTCGACATATTATAGATCTTACACCTCTGGTAAGTGCATATACCGTCTTACCAGACTCGCGCGAAAACCCCGATGTACTACTAGTAGGAGAGCTGGAGCGCGCGTCTCCGGGAAACACAGAGACATCCGAGTCGGAGTAGCACGGCCCGGAGTCCGGACCGGGGCATGTGTGACGTCATGGATGGGGAGGCGGTGGCTAGCTACAAAAGTACGACCGCCGCTCGGAAATCATGCTCCTTTCTACACACCATCGATTGCGCTTTCACGACCGCGAACAACCACGCCTATTCATCTGACCGCCGTCATGTCCGCCTACACCATTCTCGTACGTACAACAACCGCCTAGCCGACGCGGGCAGGTTCTTACTACTCCGAACAAACAGGTTTCTGGTATCTCGGACGCGACCACCGAGCAACACCTCTCCGATTTCTTCACGTACGTTCCCATGTCCTACCCGACGGCACGTGTGTCCTAACCCAGCGTTTTTCTCAAGCTTCTGCGGCAAGATCACCTCGGTCGAGTATGATCGCGAGAAGCACTCGGCCGCGATCCACTTCGAGAAACCCTCGGCCGCAAAGACCGCGCTCATGCTCAACGGCGGCACCCTCGACGGCGCCCACCTGACCATCACCAGCGAGCACGAGCACCACGACAAAGAGGACGGCTCCGCAGAGGGCCACATTGACCAGACCGACAAGCCCCGCGCAGGCAGTGAGTCGCGTACCCATCCATCCATGGCCATTGGCCATCGCGAGTGCGCACGCTGATCGAGCGGTGGGTTAGTCGCCGCAGAGTACCTCGCGAGGGGCTACACGCTCTCGGACCAGATCCTGCAGAGGGCGATCGAGCTCGACAAGCAGCGCGGGATCTCGACGCGCTTCCTGTCGTACATCCAGAGCCTGGACACCAAGCTCGGCGAGCGAGCGCTGGGCCCCGAGAAGACCATCTCCGGCAAGGTGCAGGAGACGCTGGCGAGCGCGACGCAGCAGGCCAAGGCAGTGGACGAGCAGAAGGGCATTACCAAGACCGCTAGCGACGTACGTCCGCCCAGCAGCCCGTTTTTGTCGCTGCGATCGATTAACACGTGTGTTGTACGCGCAGTATTACACGCGCGCGCTATCTTCGCCGTTTGGGCAGAAGGTGAAGGCGTTCTACACGTCGACCTCGAAGCAGGTGTTCGATATCCACGAGGAGGCGCGACGCATCTCGGAGACGCAGAAGGCGCATGCGCAGGGATCAGCCCACGGCGCGGGGACTGAGAAATCGACCGGCGTAGGTTCGGCCGCGCCGCCGATAAGCCCCGAGGTGCAGACGACGACTGCTGCTGCTGCGGCAACGTCCACGACCACGACGACACCTGCAGCGGATGCGCCTGCGGCGGTGTAATCGTTCGCAATGGCCTTGGCTGGTGGGAGGTGTCGGGGGCAGTGTGTCGGATATAGGCTAGGCTGGGGAGAGAAAGGTAGAATAGGGATAAAGTAGTGTATTTTAGGGATCGCTAGTTAGGATTATACACTCGCCATGCACACCGTCTGTTTTTTGACTTGTCTGGGGCTGCTGGCGAGGATTGGTCGAGGTGGTGGATACTTGCTCCGATTTGGACGAGGAGAGACTTGCGCTCGTCCTCGCCCGTGGGCGCCAAAGCGTACCCCGGACCTCTCTCTCTCTCTCTCTGAATCATCCTCTCTCTCTCTCCCTCAGTCTCTCCCCGAACCCGAGGCGACCCACGCCTCCTCCCCGTCCCCGTCCCCGTCCCCGTCTTCGTCTCCGTCTCCGACAGCGTCCACGCCTTTCTTCTCGTCCTCGAACCTATCTATTTCTTCCGTTCCACTCCTTACTCTCTTTCTTCCACCTCATGGGCCAAGCCAACTCTCGCACGTCTCCCGTATCGCGCCCCCAGCCCTCCTCGTCGGCCGCCTCCCCGACCGCTCTTCCCTCTGCCAACCAATCACCTCAGCGGGATGGCGTAGGCTCGGTGACGCCGCCAACACCGTCATCCAGCAAGACCTCACGCCGCTCCACCGTCCGACGCACCGTGCGTGGTCTCCTCCGCCCACGCACTCAGTCAGACGCCCCGCCCTCATCAACGTCCTCCACCCAGATCTCCTCCTTCCGCAAACGATGGCGCTCTTCCAGGAGATTCTCAAAGGCAAGGGCCTCTCTCCCCAACCTCTCAGAGACGCTCCACGAGGCCGACAAGACACCCGTCCCCTCCGCTACCGCCGTTGACGCACAGGTCCTAGCCGCCGATGACCAGCCCACCGCCATCGTCCCATCTTCCAGTGCGCCCATCCTCTCTGTTGTCCCCTTAGCCTCATGTCCTACTGCATCCCGTTCGTCTCCTGTGGAGTTCCCCGCCGAACCGGACACCGAAGCTGATGCAGCCTTCGCCGACGACCGTTCGTCCAGCGACGACCACAGCCTCTGCACCGCGCCCGAGCAACCATCTACTTCTCTTCCCGACCTCCCTAAGCTAGAAGAAGCGTCTCCGCACCAGGCGCACCCAGAGCGTGTGGCCGAGATCGAGCGCGAGCTCACCGACTTCCTGCTCGAGCGCCCCCACCCCGACAGTCTTTTCGTCGAGGGCAGCTCGCAGGATGGCCAGCCCTCCGACGCCTCCAATGTTCCCCTCTCGCGCCCCGCTTCGTCCCCTGCAGAAGCCCAAGACAGCACCGTGGACACTGCACAACAGCAACAGCAACAGCAACAGCCCGCCCCGCGCCACTTCCCACCCCCCGGTACACTCGTCGTCGTCCAAGGTGTCGTCAACACGAGCGACAGCCCCTCGAGCTCTCACCCATCCCCCTCTCCCTCCAATACTCGCCCCTCCTCCATTATTGTCCCCGTTATGCCCTCGACCGTGCCCGTCCGGCGGCGCTCCTCATCCGTGCCCCGTGCAGTCGCATCCGTGGCGCCCGAGGAGCGGCCGAGCGCGCGGAGCCGCCTCTCCGCGTTCATCCCGCGCCCATCGAGTATGCTGCGCCGTCGCTCGTCGACGTCCGAGCCGGCGGTGTTGCACCACTCGCGCTCGTCCTCGGACGTGTCCAGCGCCGCATTCGACAGCGCCACATCCGAGGACTCCTCTGAGGATATCTCCGACCCGTCCTCGTCTGTAGCAGCCGCAGATCAGCGCGCGAGCGGTGGGGGCGACGGCGACCCGACGCACGCGCGGCCACTGTCGCCGGGCAGCATCGACGTCCTGGGAACGCTCCTAAGGTGCGTTCGCGACTGTCCCCCGTCCAACTCTCTTTTTGACATCGCTGCTCACCCGATCTGTCTCCTATCTAGCGTTGCGGCAGCAGCAACAGCCGCCTCCCTCTTCTCCCCCAGCCTCGGGTTCCAAGCAAATGCCGACACGCCCGCACCCGCGGCCCCCGCGCCTCCCATCCCGCGCCCCATGTCGCCCACACCCACCGCAGGGCTGGGTGGCGGGCCCGCATTCAGCACAGTCCCCGACCTCGTACCCGATGTACCTCCCCTTCACCCCCATGCCTACACCAACTCACCGGTCCCCGCGCCCCAGCGCGAAGGCCGGGAGCGGATCCGTAACGTGTGGGAGAGCTTCCGTGAGCGGCTAGGTCTTAACCGCGCTGCGTCATCCCCAACCTCAGGTGCGGGCTTGGGAGGCGCAAGTAATGATACCAACACACAGGACGCGGGCACGATGCGCCCCGGGGAGCTTATGCTCGCCGAGATGGCGCGCGCGCTCAACGTCGGTCTCGGGCTTACTGGGGATGGCACATCGGCGGGGGACAGGCAGCAGCAGACGGAAGAAGGCACGGCTCGCACTGGCACTGGCGCGGACGGAGAAGGGGTGGGACAGGCGGCGGAGCCCGTCTCTACTCCGTCCGCGAGGTCGCCCCCACCCGAGGACAGTTTCGAGCGGTTCCTACTGAACCTGCAGGCGGACCTGCGCATCGCGCTCTCGGAGAGCGGGGTGGGAGCGGCCGCTTCTGCTTCTGCGACCTCCCCGGCCGCTGCAAATGCCAGTAGCGAGCACCACGCGCGCGGCCCGTCTGCTGAGGATATCCTCGCGCACGCTAGCTACGACCATGAACATGAAGATGGTCCAACCCGCGCGGACGGCGACGAAGGCGAGCTTCCTCCGTTACAAGACGTCTCTGACTCGGAATCTGAGGACGCATACGACGAGATGGAGTTCGCAGGTGAAGACGACGACGGGCCCCCTTCCTCCGAACGCATCGCAACACCCATGCCGCCCGCTCGTGGGCTATCCCCCAGCCCCCGTAGTGGCAGTACTGGCATCGATGCTGAAGACGGGCGTGCTGAGGATGAGCCGCAGGCAGATGCGGACGGAGAAGCCGAGGCCGAACGCAGGCCCCCGGGGATTCACCTCTGGCGACTGTACCGCTTCCGCCCCATCCACGCGCACCAGATTGCGGGCCATGCTGCAGCCACGACGTCCCCGATCGCTCCTGCGTTCCCACAGGGCCAGGCCGCTGCCCCCCACCCCCCGTCCCAGCCCCCGTCTCCGTCTGCTCCTGCGTCTATCCCGGCGGCGCACCCCTCACACTCCACCGCATCCCGTGCAGCGAGCCCGTCCCCGCTGTACGCACCTAGCGCCGCAACAGCAGCAGCCGCCACAGTCTCACCTGCAGCGGCAGACGGTGCGGATTCTCCGTCGCTGTCCGCGCCTCCCGCGACCGATCCGAATGCTAACATGGTAGTGCCCGTCATCGTCGTCGGCCTCCAATCCGTTGAGATGGGTCAAGTCCACGGCCACGCCCGTGACCACACGCATACTCGCCATCGCCATCACGCTCACGCTGACAGCCGTGCACGTAGGCAAGAGTCGGATGGCGCGCCTCCATACGACGACCTGCCATTCGATGATGGCGGGCGCGGCTCCAATTCGGCTCCTGGCTCGGACTCCGATCCTCCCGCGCGGGGGCGGAGCTGGCAGTCGCGCGCGGCGACTGCCCTTCGGAACCTGCGTCCTGGGCGGCGGAACGGCTCGCGCGGACAGCAAGCGGCGGAGGGGAGCGGCTCGCGAACGTTCTTGATCTACGTCATCGGCGGTGAGTCTGCCGTACCCATCTCGTGCAGAGGAAAACGAAGTATGGAATGAGCTGAATGGTCTCTTTCGCAGGGTATTATCCGCCGAACCACCATATGGTGACAGGGCCGGACAACCTCGACTCATACGAGGCGTTGTGGTGAGTCACTACTATTCCTATGGGATGCTTGAGGAACTTGTTGACTTACTGAATTGGACTCAGGGAACTTGCTGAACTGCTTGGTTCAGTAAAGCCACAGGTCGCAACGCGAGAGGACATCGAGAAGTCTGATCTCCAGACCATCAAGTTCTCTGAACTCGAACAATACGAGCGGGAAGGCAGAGTCGCCTCAAATTGTGTCGACCGCGTACGCTCTGCTTATTCGCTATCGCTATCGAGGGAATAGGAACACTAATTCTGCTTCAGTGCTTAATTTGTTTAGATGATTACCAGTCGGACGACGATGTCCGATTGATGCACTGCAGGCATGCGTTCCACAAGGAGTGTGTCGACAAATGGCTGCAAGTAGGGCGCAATAATTGCCCAGCATGCCGGACAAAGGTAAGTGACAGGATACATCATCTTCGTGGCAACACGAAACTGACCGAATTAAACAGGGTGTCTCCACCGCTGATGAGGTTACTCCTTGAAAGCGTCTTGACGTGCCTGCCTTCTACAAAATGCCCCTCCTCAATTTTCTTCATATACGGACCAGTCTTCATCCACTCGGCATCTTCGCTAACGTCGCCCATGTCTCATTCCCCGTCGCCTCTCATTCATCATTTTTGTTGCTGCTGCTGTCGCATCGTCGTTGTCTTTCCCCAAGTGTAGCACTGACATCCAGGTCCCCACACCCTCCAATCTCCCCTCTATCTCTCCACCCCTCCTTCGTAGTAATATCGTCTCCTTGAGGCAGGACTTCGTGTCTCGCGTCTGGAAATACTACCCCCCCCAGCGTACGTGTACATTATTCTAGGATAGAGATATGCAATCGATCCTTCCCTACTGCGCACTCTGCTTGCTTACACACTAGAGTTTTCGTTATCGTGATCGCGAGGACGGATGACTATCGCAATGTTTCGGCCGCTCCCACTCGCTTGGTCGAAGAGGTTTATCAGCTCGACCCTAAGGCCTGTGCCCTACTCTCCATACGGTCAACAACCGCCTTACCCAGTGGTCAAAACAAGAATGTGGCTTGCCTCGAGTTCCTCTTCCATCCACGCTGCACGATCGAGTAGGATGAGGCTCTCGATAACAGGTCCGACGATACATCGCAGCACATGGAAAACCGCGATCCTTCTCTCCAGCGCGCTATCCCCGCGGGACGGCGTTCGCGAGTCCGGCAGCCCAAGCTTCTCCTGCACGCGCTGGGCGAACGTCGCCCAGTCGGTGTACGCGGCGTCGCTTAGCCTCCCCAAGCGTTTCGATCCGCGCCCTTCTGGAACCGCGCTCGCCGTCATGGTGTCCAGGCCGTCCATACTCTGGTCCGGGAAAGACGACGTGGGATCATCGCGGGAAGGGGATCGTCGTTCTGCGTCGAGCACGTCCTGGATGAGCGCCCGCCAGACGACCTTCCGAAGCGCGAGTTTGGCGTCGCGCAGAGTCTCCTCTGTACGGGCCCACTGCGCAGGGACCTGCGCCGCGAGCTGCAGGTGATTGGACGTGAGTGTAATGCTCGATGCGCCTGAAGTACGCAATGCGCGCGAGAGCGGAAAGTCTGCGTGGGCACGATCAGTATCTAGAAGAGCTGCGTACGGCAGGGCATGCGGTTTCCGCACCTCCAGGACGCAGCATGTTGTAGCAGCAGCCAACGACGACCGCTCCCTGAGGCGTCCAATCTCCCCCAGAAAATTGCGCTCGACGTGAGGCGGCGAAGGCTCGGAAAATGTCTGGGGTAAGCGACCCGCATGCGTGTAGTGCGACGAAGAGGACGGGCGTAGGACCTTGTCCGCCGGTGGCTTCTGGCGCTTGAGCGGTCGTAGCAGACTTCTCGCTCTGGATCCAACTGCGTGTCGATTGAAGTAAGGTATCTGCGTCGATCTTTGTTGTGACATAGGTGAGCGATCCACGAGTCCCGTTAAACTTTTCAAGTGGCTCTGTTGTCGTGTGACCGGTCGAGTCGTGGCCGAAAGGAACCCTCTCCGGGCCGACCGGTCTTAAGCCACGTTTGCTTTTTGGTGCATCTCTCTTTGCTGCCCCTTGGGTTTGAACATCGCTAGAGTCAAGAGCTAAAACGTGTAGCCCAAGCGTATCCCGCAGCATCCTGGAGAGGTACGCCTGACGAGTAGTCATCAGCATCGCTGTTCAATATTGAGCTCTATGCAACAATTAAAATTGGGAAGGTGACACACCTGTCCCGCGCCGACATCAGCGACGTGATTTACGTGGCCGAGCGAAGACCCGGACTGTAGCACTTTCCCAATGAGATTGGACATCCGCAAGACTTCATGTGCTTTCTTGGGCGACATTCCAGGAAGGGCGCTCCCGGAAGAGGCGTCAAACACATCTCCGCCTCCTTTGATAGCAGAAAATCGGCTTTGACGTAGTACACGAGGATGGATCTGGGTCACAGAGTCCCGAGGAACAGCGAGGAGACAAGCCTCTTCCACCAGATTGAGCAATGTATCTGGTAACTTGAACGGCGACAAAGGTGAACTAGATACGTCCAACGATCGCCCGAGAGCTACTTCCTTCCAAGCGTAGTTTTCGGAATAGTATCCCAAGATATCAAGCCAAGGTTCAGATGTGCTTGAGGCGTCCTGGTCGTGAAATTGCTCGTCAGCCCATCCCCACCAATTAGACCACTCCTTAGGAGGAACAAATCCGGATGTTCCGAGGTCGTTAGGGTGTAGGCCGAAGAGGCTAGATACGAGTGGTGTTGACAGAAACTGTGCAATACGCGAGAGTCTGTCTTTTGAAGACCTAAACTCGTCCATGATGGCGGTTTGGGAGAAAATCGGCGGGGTAAGAAAGCGGTAGTGTCACAATCTTTGTCACAGCGCTCAACGGTACCCTTGAAGAGAGTCGGGTGGCAAACGGGTTGTCCGATCCCTCGAATCGCATGCTCGGATGAAAAGGGCTGCCGCTCTTGTCGATTATGCAAGCTCTGGTGAAGAAAGCAATGAAGAAACTCCATCTGTAGTTAGGGATGTTGCAGCGTCAACTCCCCCTCCTAAAAAGCTCAAGTATGGTTCTTGATATGAATCTTTAGCGAAGTTTATTTGCTGACCGTGCGCTTTGCTAGGAAGCTTCCTTCACTACCGGCGTATTTAGTGCCCCAGGTACTTGCCGACAATCCCGCATTGCATCAAGGCCGACAGAGGACGACTCCTCACGTCGAGGGTCAATTCGCGGCTTACGTTTACGTTCCCTTGATCGTGGAAAAGGGGACCAGGCTGCACAGGCTTCTATGGCGGATATTCACCGAGGCGAAACGCCGTGTACCAACGTTATACCCGATCGGTTTTTGTCATAATAGTCCAGCTGCAGACCCTTCGCTAGACGGCAAACCAGCGATCGAATTGCATATCTCCCTGTCACGTCCGACGTATCTGAGAGCTCACCAACGCGCCGAGTTCAAGTGCGCAGTGCAAAAGCTAGCCAAGTCCCGAGGAAGGTAAGTAGTTCCTACCCACTTACTTCATTTCAGCAGACTTGACACATTTAGCAGATTTCTGGCGTCTTTCGCAACACTGTCAGAGCTGGCCAACGATGAACACACGCGCACCTTCTTGACTTTGGAGATAGGCGCCGGTCACGACAATGTTAGTCTTATCTTCTCATCACTCATTGTCAACTCTTACTCTTCGACAAACTCACAAGCTTGCAGCTCAAGGACATGTCAAATGAATTGACGCCCACTCTCAAGAATATTCGACAGAAAGAGTTCTACCAAGACCCTCGGTTCCATGCTTCGATCGCTTGGGCTCTCCTCGACAACCTCCCTACTTCTAGCACCATTACTACAGGTGCAGGACCGTCTAAACCTATTTCCGCCTCTCACGAACCCCAGACTGGGACCTCCCCCGACGCGGACGCCTCAAAACCAGCTTCCACTCCCGATTCAGAGTTCCCTACTATACCCCACTTCCCTGCATCCTTGATACCTGAACTTCGTGCTACTTTCGTGCAGGAACTGGTGCGCCCGGGCGTAGGCACATTCGAAGCAGAAGAGGTGCGCGTTCGAATAGGCAAGGAACTCAGCAAGTGGAGATTGGGAGATTAGAATGTCAAATAAGCACGCGCACTACTTTGGCGTAATGATATGAAGCGAACATTCACTGGTCGGAATATACATGGCGTGATCTTAGTCCACGTAGGTAGGTAAACGGTATCACTGTACCGACTCGATGATGCAATGTTACGCGTACCCATCCTTACCAGCCACCACGCCATACGCAGGGCCTCCCTTGCCAAACATCTTCCGCACATCGCCAGCCAGCGCCTCCGGTTGCTCAAATGCCGCAAAATGCCCACCCTTGTCATGCTGGCTTCGTATCACGACCTTGCCTAACGTAATGCCCCAGCTATTTCATGAGAGAAATTTGACTCAGTAGACGTAACGGCGTGCTTTGGATTAGAAAAGACGTACGATTTGGGAAGGCGCCAGTGTTCCCGAGGGAAATAAGACAGCCCAAGAGGGATGGACATCCACTTTGTGCCGCTCAACCGGTCCTTCGAGCCTCCGCCCATCATCTCGTAATAAATTCGGATCGATGCTGCGGGCCCTGCCCGAGAAAACCAGTAGATTGATACCCATTCCAGCACTAAATATGGACTCAGTATGAATGTATTGTTAGCCAGCAAGACAAGCCAGACCACTGCTCACCCTCGTCGTCCGTCCAAGGATAGCTGTCCGTCCACGTTACCAGTTTCTCATAAATCCACGCCAGTAATCCGACGGGCGAGTCAGCGAGACTGTATCCCAGCGTCTGCGGCTTCGTCTTCTGCTCAGCCATGTATCCGCATCCCTTGCTGAGGAAATCGGCCGTCACTTGGAGCCCTTCTCGAGTTGTCTTGTCGTGAGGGAAAATGTTACGGATGGATGCAATCGGATGGGAGAAAAACTTGGGTTTGTCGGATCTATGCCGGGAGTACGGATCAACAATGTGTTCTGCAGAGAGAAACGTAAAACACACAGTGGCATGTTTGATTGCCAGGCCTTGAGGTGTTTGCGTCCAAAATGGGTCGCTAGATGCGCACCGACCTAATATTTACGAGTCTTGAGTGAATCGATAGCAGGTTCTCCAACATGCGTGCAACGCGTACGGCATGTCCCCAGTCACCTCCCTGATATACTAGAGCCGTGATAGCTATCAGCACCGTATCCACGTCGCGAATGTGGACTGATGTTACCATATTCATCGTACCCCAAAGAAAGCATCAGTTTATTCATCAACTACGTGCAGTCCGGTCAACAGCCTGATGATTAGTAGAACGTGATAACTCGACCTTACTTCTGCATACTGCCGTCCTGCAAATCCTGGTTTCTTCGGCGTTTCTGAGAACCCAAACCCCGGTAAGCTCGCGGCAACGATGTGAAAGCTCGGGTGGTCCGGTGAGCCTGCCGTAAGGAGTGGAAGCAACTTTCGAACTTCGAGAAAATGGCCGGGCCCTGCAGAATACAAATTCGAACCAATGCGATCATCAGTGAGTCAGCTGTGAGAGGCCGCAGGGTGTTTGAACGACTCGCATCCATGAACGAACAAGAGCGGAATTGCCTTCGCTACCTCACTCCTCTTGTGGACGTAGTGGATGTTTAACGTGCCAAACCCGTCGACCGCAATGTCCCGTGTAAACATCGGGAGGAGGTTGATGTCCGCTTCAGCCGCACGCCAGTCGAACGAGTCCTTCCAATGTGCAGTGAGTCGACGGATGTCTTCTAGCGGTACGCCGTAGTTCCATCCTGCCCCTTCGAGTTCGTCGGGGAATCGGGCGAGGCCAAGCTTCTGGTTGAGTAGGTCGATCTCGGCTTGAGGTATAGATATCGTGAAGGGCTGTTCAACGCTGGGCTTGTCGGCGGCCATAGTGTTTGTCGTCGTGAGAGGTAAGTGTGTGGACAGGCGTGCGGGCGGAGAATCCAAGTAGATTGGTCAAGAACTCGAGAAAGATGCATTTAATAAGCACGGCGAGTTCCCCAGGAACCAACGCTGCGGTGGGAGAGCGGTCCCACCTGGATCTGGATCGAGCTTCGCGAAGGCGGGCGCAGTGACCTCCTTCAACCCTCGGCGGCAGAGCCGACGCCTCGAAAATAGTTCCATCGACGCGCTGGCACTTAACAGTGTTAGAATGTGGCTAATTTGACCCACCTGGAGGACATGCCCACTGGATATCGACTAAAACGAAGGAGCCATATTGCAAGTTATGACTTACAAATGCAACAAATACCAAGCGGACGGCTGCATATCCGACCATAGAGCGGTAGCCAATTCAACGACATGTTGTATTCCAATGTCACCGCCCACCAGTGATAGCGCTACAGATATTACATTGGGGTCAGACTAATGCACACGGGGTACTTGTACGGTTGTTATGCACGTACCGAAACTGAGTTATCCTGCGTTATCCAAATGCCGTGGAACCCACGACAGATGACAGGGGGTGATGAGACAGGTCAATACGGAGGGCTATATTGCCAAATGCTGAATTTCCGATTCCACCAGGAATCGGATTATCAGCTCTCTATGGCTTGGGCGTTGCACGTGATCAGTCTGCATCCCACCCGACATTCCCCGATGGTCTCCCTCTTTCCTCCGGATATTTCACACGCCCTTCTGCCCTTTGGCGGCTTTTTTCTTCATCTACCACAGTGTCCCCTCGTCGTCGCGTTGCTGGTGGTCTTCGGCTGTGCACCCACACCCTCTCTGGAAATGGTTGCTTTATCTATAGGTGCGCTTTTTGCTCTTTTATTTCGTTTCACCACCTTACACCTTACAGGTCGATGCTCTTGCCGGCGCGTACATCCTGCGCCTTCGGCGTTCTCCAAATATCCACTCGTTTTTGGCACTGTCCCCCTCAGCGCTACCTCTATCATCCACTACAAGCTCTGCGCTTCCGCTGACATCGCTCAATCTATGTCTTCCTCGTCTCGGTTTGGATGCGTCGCTCCTCCCTCGTTTTTACTTGCCCTGGTGTCAACGAAAGAACTCCGCTCGCTCCTCCGCTGCCATGGTGTCATGGTGACTCGCCGCATGGCCACCCGCGTGGACCTAGAGCGTGCGTTGTCCTCTCATGTATGTGGACAGCTTTGTGCTACCCTCGTTTCTGTTTTTGACGTATCGTCGGTCGACGCGTCACCGACCACTCCTACTGCGCCCTCTATGGAAGAGCGGCCCCTTCCTGCAACTCAACCCGATCGTCCTTTTCCTCCCATTCCGTTAAGTCTTACCGCCAAAGCCTCTATAATACGCGATTGGTGCGACGATATTTCTCCTGAAAATGTCTACGAATCCCCGTGCGCTGTATGCGCGCGCCTCGCGTTAACCTCTTCGTTGACTTCCGTCAAAGAGGGGGATCTTGACTTGGCCCCTCTCATCCGGCCAGGATGTGGTGTGACCCGCGCCGAGCGTTCCGTCGTCGCCCGTCCTGTAGAGATCGGTGGCCCCATTCTGTACCCTGCTGCAGTGCGTACTGTTGCCGACGTGCGCATCCTCGACGTGTGCCCGCCGTGTTTGGACGCCGTGCGCCGTGGCCGTTTGCCAAGCCTCGCGCTAGCCAACGGTCGCTGGATTGGGGAGCAACCCCCAGAGTTGCAAGGACTCTCATACGTCGAACAGCTTATTATCGCTCGTCACAGGCACAGCTTCTGCGTCGCCCAGGTCGCTCGGTCTGCGCAGCGTTATCTCGCTGCGAATGTCGTCGTCTTTGGTCAACCTGTCGATAGACTATACTCGGTCTTGCCTCCACATCGAAAGGAGATTGCACAGTGTCTGGCGATCCTCTTTGTCGGCTCTGCAAAACCGTCTGATGAAGACATTCGCCGTACTCCCTTCCTTGTTAGGCGCGATGTCGTTGCGCGAGCCCTTCGCTGGCTGCAACTGAACAATGACTTGTACTCTGACGTTGAGATTTCAAACGCGAACTTGGCCTCTTATGAGGAGGGCCAGCCTCCCGTTGGCATCGTGTACCGACCTCAAAGCACTTCCACCTCCCCTGAATCATTGGCGGTCTACGAAACGTCTAGTGACCGGTCGGTTGGTGAGGGGGAGGTTTCGTTTGTCGTACACGCTTTGCACGCACCCGACCTTGCTCGCATGACATACGAAGCTAAGGTTGCGCTCGCTGTCCGCCACTTTGAATCTGGCAATGGAGTCCTTGCTTATGGCCACTGTTAGGATCGTGCGCGGAAGTCCGGAAAAGCGGAGAAGCGGAAGTCCGGGAAGGAAGTCCGGAGGATGGGGGAATTCCGGGCGCACCAGAGAGTGAAGACTTGGCGAAGCTATTAGCAACGCCCTGAGCAATCTGCCGGTCTTCGGACTTTGGACGGAGGTGGCGGAACTCCGGAACGGAGAAGAGTCGAAAGGTAGAGTCGAATGGAATAGAGTCAGGAAGAGACAAAGGCAGACAGAGGTTTGGATGGAGGTCCGAGGTCGGAGTCCGGACGGAAGTCCGACGGAGGATGAGAGAGAAGGAGATAGATTAGAGAAGGAGTACAAGCAGATGAGTTACGGAGCAGTAACGGAGGGTTAACGAGATATCCAAACTGAGGCATAAGGCCGGCTAGCTCAGTGCTTATAATCTAATCATAGATAGGAGTCAGGGGCAGAGTCCGGAGGTCGGACTCCGGTCGGCCCTCCACGTGGAACTGCGGAGTGGTGTGAGCCGACCGGGAGTGACGCGCATGACGCTCATCCGCGCGGAACCTGATGGAGTCCCGGGGCGGATCGCGGTTCGACCGGAAGTCCGGTCGGGGAATGAGTAAGTACGATCACAAAGAACTAGAGGGAACTAGATGGGCTGAGACTGTACTTAGGAGTGGAATGGGCTGGAACATTCTAGGTGTTACAGGACGACTGGAAGTCCGGGTGGAGTCCGGACGGAGTTCCGGAACTCCGGACCTGGTTTGGCACGGACTGTAACAGCCACGACTCTCAGCCCCAGAGCATATACCACAACTCTGAGTTATTCCCTCGCATGTTTCCGTGGCTTTTTCCTTACAGCGTTGGCGGTTTCGATAATTCAGCCATTTCCACACAGTTGCACCGGGCTGACCAAGTTCGTGCATTCTTATTTTATCCTGACCGCCGCTTCCAAACAGATCGATGCTTCGTCTTCATCGTTTTTAATCACGATCAGATCCGGGCGAGTGCACAAGGCGGCTATTTGCTAACTGCGCGTAAAGACTTTCATGCTGTGGCGGACCGCATCCTTTCCCTCGATCGTGACGCGTTAGATGCTTTGGTGGAGCGAGGAGCTGAGGGTGGGTACTTACGTCCAGAAACTCCAGCGGAGAAAGAATGTTTTGAGTTAATGTCCTTTGTTGACCATGTCGCTGGGCACATTAAGGGCTCTAATACGTCTCGCAAGTACTAACGAAATGAAATCAAATCTCTCATCTATGCTAAGGGGGCCCCTTTATTTTTCATTACGTTCGCACCCACCGACTACAAGAACCCTTTGTGCTTGTACTATTGCGGTGAGCGAGTTGATCTGTCCGATCAGCTCCCAAAACTTCGCTCAAGCGACGATCGTCTCCGAGCTATCGCCAGCAATCCCGTAGGCACGGCACGTTTTTTTGACAAAATGGTGTCATTGTTCATCGACCGTATCCTAAGGTATGGACATGCAAACGACGGGCTGTTCGGTCCAACCGAGTCTTACTATGGTACGGTGGAGGCCCAAGGTCGCTTGACCCTGCACCTCCACTGCGTATTGTGGATTTGAGGTAGCCTCTCTCCCCAAGACATCCGCGATCGCATTTTAGCTGATGAAGGCTTTGAGTTGCAGCTACTGCAATGGCTCGATGACTGTCACTCTGGCAACTTTTTGTTAAGTTCTGCGCAACAGTTGGCACAACGGTTGGAGGACGAACACATTGTTCGTCTTCCCTCGGGTGACCCGAAGGTTGCGCGCAGGCTGAAAAGCTCTGTCCGCGACCCCGCTACCATGCTGCCTTTGCGTCCTCCACCTGACCCCCACGCCAACGAATTTCCCGAGTGGTTCGAACGTTTTTGCCGTGACACTGACGACGTGTTATTCTGTTCAAATCGGCACGACCCTGAACATGGAAAGGGATGCTGGAAAGGGTACTGCAAAGCGCGGTTTCCTCGTGAAGCATTTCCGTCGACTCAGGTAGATCGGGTAAGCGGTGCCCTGCAGTTCAAGAAAACTGAACAGTGGCTGAACACGTTCCATCCAGTTTTATCGCATTTGCTCCGCTGTAACTCCGATGTAACGTGCCTTCTGTCGGGCACGCAGGTAAAGGCTGTGGTTGCTTATGTCACCGACTACATAACGAAATCTTCCCTGAGTACCCACTCCTTTTTCGAAACCGTTAAAACAGTTCTGGATCGAAACTCTGAATTATTGGGAAAAACAGGACCCGATCGTGAACGCGTGGCCCGCTCTCTCATCGTCAAAATCGTGAATGCCTTATCAGCTGCTAGTGAAATCGGTGGCCCCGCCGTCTGCTCTTACTTATTAGGAAACCCTGACCACTACACCAACGAAACTTTCAAAGTGTTCTACTGGTATGCTTACGTCACTTGCGCTCGCGATACCTGTTCTCCTATCCTAGCATCCAATCAGTCTCCAGATTACTCAGAAGTTTCTTCAGAAAGCGTACTCCTCGGCTTGACCGAAGATGGCGTCGTCGCGCTCAACAAGGTTAACGACTATCTATACCACCCAACTGCGTTCACTGAATATAGTTTATACGATTACCTGCGTTGCACTGACGTCAGGAAACTGGGTGGATCCGATAGCTTCGTGAAGGATCCGCTTCTCACATTGCCCTCGAATACGCGGTCCTCAGGAAAGGCTTCTGCGTTCCCTTTCCTCCCCGGCCATCCTCTCGAAAAAACACATGGCGTTTTTTACCGACGTTTCCCCTACACACTCAATTTTGTAGGGCATACTCTTCCGCGGAGAGACAAAGGTGACCGGGATGAGTATTGTTCGGCGATGCTGGCTTTTTTCAGGCCTTGGCGGAACGGTAGAGACCTTATTTCGTCGGCCCCTTCCTGGTCTGCGGCATTCGACTTGTATGCTTTTATTGACGATCACGAGTGCGTTATGCGTAACATGAACCTGATGTACAAATGCTTGGATGCACGCGATGACTACTCGGCTGAGCGTCAAACTGCCGGGGCAAATTCATCTCATCACAAGAGCCTGCTGCCTTTCGGTGCTCATGGTAGTCTTTATGCTACATCCGACGACATTGTTTGCACTGAACCGGATTACTCGCTCTCAGAAGCGTCGCTATTGGACCTGTTAGGGGACGGCGCAATGGGGAACAAATCTGCGAAGCATGTAAAAGACATGCAGAACATGCGCGAATTGATTTGCAATGGGCAATTGACTGCCCCATTCATCGGGGAGGCTGTTGACTATGCTCGTGGCTCATATCCTCAGCGGTCGCCAATAGATTGGAAACTTATCGTTGCTACTGCTAAACAAGCGTATTTAGATAGACATTCGGAGGCGGCCTCATTGGCCGCATTGCCGGAAAGTGCATCTTGGGCTAACCCGCGTCCTCACAGGCCCAATGTTCCTGTGCGCCCTCCCCTTGTTTGCATCCTCACTATTAAAGACGTCAACGTTTTCATTGCACGGAATGCCAGTGTTGATTGCCCACTACAGGATCATCACATCGTTCACATTCACCACACTCTGGCCCAATACACCCTCAATTCAGAGCAGACTCGCGCATTCTTAATAGGGGCCTGTCACCTCCACCATCACTCCACTCGCCCTCTGCGAATGTACCTCGGCGGAATGGCCGGTACGGGGAAATCCCGCATGCTAAAAGCACTCATTTTTTTTTAGACCTTAGACAAGAGGGTTATAGATTACTAGTGCTTGGTCCGACTGGTAGCAGTGCTGCATTATTGGGCGGCTACACCTACCACTCTGCTCTCGGAATCAACATCCAGACTCAGGATGGAGCATCCACCGTGTCGTCTATTGAGAAGCTGCGCAGCCGGCTTGGGCGAGTTGATCTAGTGTTCATCGACGAGGTATCGATGATCTCCTGTGTAGACCTTATGAGAATCAATCGTCAGTTGGTCAAGTCGAAAAGCGAATGTGACCTTCCTTTTGGCGGTAAGGGCGTCATTTTGGCAGGCGACTTCACTCAACTGCCACCTCCCGGAAGACACCCGGCGTTATACAGTAATTCAGTAGGGCCGTGGTCGCTGTCAACGTCGAAATCCTCGCAACAATCTGCCATAGGGAAAGCCTTGTGGCATCAGTTTACGACTGTCGTCATTCTGAGAGAGAACATGCATCAGCGAGGCATGTCAGACGACGACAAACGTTTTCATGTCGCACTAGAGAATATGCGTTACTGTAGGTGCACGCGTGACAACGAGGCATTGCTCGCGTCTAGAATTTGGAGGGATTCTGGCATAGATGACCGGTTGTATCAGCCTCGGTTCCAGGAAGTGTCCGTCATCACCGCATGGAACTCACATCGCGATGCGATTAACGAGGTTCGTGTGCGTGTGTTTGCCCAGCGTCATGGGAAGCGCCTGTATAAATTTTACTCTGTTGACGAGTGGGGGCGGAATAAGGACAGTGCGTCTGTTCGACAAGCCCAACGTCAATATGACTCCATTGTTGATCCACCTCGGCAGTCTAACGTAATCAGCCCCAAGCCGCAACACACATTGTGGTCCCTCGCACCTTCATTAACGGACCACCATGCAGGCGTTTTGGAACTTTGCGAAGGAATGCCTGTGATGCTCAAATACAACGAGGCGACTGAACTGTGCGCGACAAATGGCGCTGAGGCGGTTGTCGATGGCTGGGACTCCCACACAATCGCTCCTGGTATAAACATGCTGGACACTCTATACGTACGACTGATCAACCCGCCTTGGACCGTTCAACTCAACGGCTTGGCCGAAAATGTAATTCCATTGACGCGTACACGAAAGAGCGTGCAATGCACACTCCCTGTCGAGGACCTTGTTGTCTCCGTTCAACGTGAGCAAGTGATGGTATTGCCTAATTTCGCCATGACTGACTTTGCATCTCAGGGGCATACGCGTCCCGATAACGTTGTTCACCTCGCATACTGTTGCAACCATCAATCCATTTACACATGCTTGTCTCGAAGTTCTTCTTTAGATGGTACGCTCATTATCGGTGACTTCGATTTTTCCAAATTGCGGGGGGGAGCTGCCACGGCGCTTCGGTGTGAATTCCGCAAGCTGGAGATTCTAGACGACATTACTAGGCAGGCACAGATGGGCTGTTTGCCCTCAACCATACAAGGGGATTCTCGAAGTGCTTTGATCGCGAGCTATCAAGCGTTCAATGGTATTTGTCATGTCCCGTCCGTTGTTCATCCTGCTTTAAACTGGTCTTCCGGGTCTGATGCCGAACTGCAGCCTGATTTTACAACTAGTGACACATTAGCTGCGTCAATGTCAGGCGTGCCTTCAGAGGCGGGCTCACGAGCGTCATATACTCCATCAAAAAAAAGGGCACGAGAAGAGGCGTGGACACCAGGAAGACCTCCCATCATGCGTCGCAATCCACTCGCTGTGCGGGACACTGGGGCGTATGACATTGATTCCTTGGTGGCTCGTGCGACCGTTTCCAAACAAGATTCTGAGACTCATTCCGCAGCCCAAATTTTGCCACCGTGAGGAGTGGTGGGTACCACCCGTGTCAGTGTGCTATGGGACTCAGAAGATTGGAGCTGCGCATATGACAGCTTGATTACTATATTGTGGAACATCAGAATAGATCGAGGATTAGAGTGGCTGCGCGGTGCAGTCCCGGGCAACCAGCTATTTTCAGAGCTTTGCCGACATATGGACGCTCCCCTTTTGGATGTCTCTGCTTTGGAGCTCATCAGAAATTATATCCGGGATATTTTGTCGCATATCGATCTACGCCGCTTTCCGCGTCACGGACGCATAGGCACATCCGTGTCCGACATTATAACCTTCTTGTTTATGAGTGATGCAGATGAGTTTAGGTTTACAGTCGCCGAATCTCAGTGCGCAACATGTGGGTCAACCAGCGTTTTTGACAGCGGTCCCGGCTCAACTCCGTACTGGATATTACTGCCATCAGCGGCTACGCCTTCGCCATTCAGTGACACTCAGACACTGTTCGACTCTGTTTTGAGCGGCGTAATTGGAGGCACGATTCCGTGTCAATTATGTTCCTCGCCCTGTTATGTCTCCACATCTTGCATGTCCGCTCCTCGCATCATTATACTAGAGAACTGCATTTCATCTAATACCAGTACGGTTGTACCATCGGCGACGTTGCGAATGCGCGTCTCCGGGGAGACTCACTGCTGGACGTTGTCTGGGTGCATTTATTATGGTGATAACCACTTCACATCGTGCTATATAGATAGTTCTTTGCAGGTTTGGTATCATGATGGCGCGTCGTCAGGACGTAACTGCTCATCAGGAGGTTCTTTGACCGAGCGGTCCACCTCCGTGTCCGTATCGCGTGGTCGCAGCGCCAGTCATTATATCTATACCTTGCCGGCCATACCATGACCTAAGTCTTTATTATTTTGATTGCGTTTCAGGGGCACGTCTGCGCGCGAAATACACGCCTCTTTTCACCTTTTTCTGCTCAACGTTACATTTGCTGTACTACCTGTATATATTATACCATGCTCCCCACATCAGGAAAATGTGATTTTGTCTGAGAGCCCTGAAAGCTCTGTGGCAGACTCCTCAGATACTTCAGACTTCAGACTACACAGACAACTGGGCAGATATCCCCAGATGTATTAAGACTTGGTCAGTGCACCAGACTCACAGATATAAAAACATCTGAGGCACTGTCTGAACGTACTAGTCATCATAGTTCATATAGACTGATACTTCAGCAAGTACACCAAAGCTTTATTAGAATGGATATATTTTATGCTTGAAAGTATTAACATAGTTAACTAGATACTAAGATATACAATGAAGCATGTTAGGCATGATTAGTTGAAGAATTGTATGAGAAACAAAATGGGATATGAGGAGGGATTAGAGAAAAGCAGACCAGTGAGGGATCAAAAATGAGTTAGATGAGAAGGGAGCTAAAGGGGGTATAGTCTAATGATCTGGATCATTTCATGTCAACAATAATCATATTTAAGTTGATATCACATACCTGAACTATCTGAATCACTGAGTGGAGGGCTACTGCGATCAAAGATATCATCAACAACAGGGCCACCGACTGGCACCTTGCGGACACGAGCTTCATTCATAAGGCTTGTGGCTTTCTGAATGATCTGTCTGAACTTCTTGGGCTTCTTGACAAACCGGCGGATAGACTTCCGGTACCAAGAGTCAGTCAGGACCTCCACATTTGCAGCTGAAAAAGCCTTCCCAGGTTTGAAGGCACCAGCCTGGAACATTGGGAAGATATGTTGCACCTAGATAGCAATGAGAAGGTTACTTGTAGAGAAGTTAAGAGAAACCTTACTGCAGTGGCAGCCAATGCAAGGGCTCCACGTGGCCATCCATAGTCCCGCAATGAGCCCTCTGTGACTGTGAGGTGATGAGCAAGTGCTTTAAGCACGTAGACCGATCCGAGGGAGCCGTGTGCACGGAGGGGCTGTAAAGAGTATTAGTACTTCACTCTAAACATCTATTAGAGAGCCTCACATACCCTAGTATCAGGCTTAGCCCACAGAGATTCACCACCTGGAGAAATGGCCTTGCGCACCCAGAGCTTGATGACCTTACGTGAGGCCTTCGGCCCAAACTTGTGGTCAATCATGTCTTCGACAGCAGCAACTGTTGTGTTCGCAAAACCAGCGCGCCAGTCATAGATTGCTTGTTGGATCTACATCAAGCAGTCAGTGTGATGATAGAGAGGCCAAATGATCATACAAGAGGGGAGTACATACCACTTTGTAGACAACGTCTGTCTTCGTCAACTCGTAGTCGACATGAGGACAAACCTCATCAATGAGCTCCTGACAGAGTCCAAGGAGCTCATTACGACCATGCTCTTGAGTGTTCCAGGGATTCTTCTTTGCACCAAAGTATTCCAGGACAGTTGGAATGATGTGTGTGGTGAGATGCGGCTTGATGAATGCAGGGACGTTGGCAGCGGAGCGAGATTTCTCTTCCGGCATTTCACTCGGAGAACGGCGGACTCGCTTCTTGGGTGGCTTGCTTCCTGATTGCTCCACCTCGCTGGCATCTTCATCGTCGATGAGCTCAGTGATGACACCTGTCTACAAAAGGGATGAGCTGGTACACAAGGGCCAGCAGCATGTTCATATACAGCAGGGAGGTACGCTGACCTTGCGACGGCGGGATGCTGCAACCTTGATGGCATATGAACGTCTGGTCTTGACAGCAGCATCATCAAATGCATCCCGCCCCAAGTTGTTGTCATCGCTATCAGATCGAGAATCTTCACTGCTGCGGGGGTTCCGGGTCAAGGATCGACGGGTCTTCGGACGGTTCGTGCTTGAATGTGCTGGGCCAGCACGCTTCTTGAGCCAATCCGATCGGAATGCACTGTGCTTGCTGGCCTTACGCGCATTGGACTTCGTGTTTGGGACCGCCGGAGATGAGGAAGCAGAGCACTCATGCCGTTCTGAGGATTGACGGCGGAAAGATTTGATCTGACCACGTATAGTGGCCCGCTGTTTGCGCTTGCGTTGTGATGCAGTGGTATGACGCTGCCCACAAATTGTGAGCAAGTGAGAAACTCTGCATACAATGTGCGCTCAGACATACCACATGCCCAGCGTCAGGGTGCTCGTTGCTGCCCTCCGACTCAGAATCCCTACCACGATCAGAGTCGAATTTATTCTCCAGCGGGGAAGCATCACGCTTGCGCTTCAAGCGGCTGCCACGTGTACGGTTAGAGGAAACGTCTTCCAAAGCCTGAGTGTTCGCCCCCAAAGCTTCGTGGCGCTTGGGACCTCGGGTATCGTGGTCGTTTTCGGAGTAGTGACCCTCCGAGTCCTGGCACCACCCGCTGGCATCAAAGTCACGCTGACCATTACTGGCGCTGTGCCTATCATAGTCAGCTTGGCCCAGTTAGTATGAGACGCTGTGATGATGAACAAAGTGTGGACTCACTCGAAAGGGAGCGGGAGTGCGAACGCGAACGGGGATGCGAACCCGACCGCGAACTCAACCGTGAGCCCGACCGCAAACCCGGCCGCGAACCCGACCGCGACCACAAACCCGAAGCCGAACGCGAGGGCAAGGGCGAATGCGAGAGAGAACGCGACAGGGAGCGCGACTGCGACCGCGACGGTGACCGCGACAGCGAACGCGAGGGAGATTGGGACGGCGAGCGCGAGGGAGATCGGGACGGCGAGCGCGAGGGAGATCGGGACGGCGAGCGCGAGGGAGATCGCGATGGCGAGCGCGAGGGTGAACGCGAGGGCGAACGCGAGGGAGATCGTGAGGGAAATCGCGATGGTGAGCGCGTCGGCGACGAGCGAGACGGCGGGCGTGAGGGCGAACGGGAGCGCGAGGGCGAATGCTCGGGCGAATGCTCGGGCGAACACCAGCGCAAGTGTGAGGGCGAACGCGAGCGCGAATGCTCGGGCGAACGCGAGCGCGAGTGCAAACGTGGGGAACGAGCTTGATGGGCGTGTTGTGAGGGAGAAGTCGGAGGCCAGGAATGACGTGAGGGGGAGCGCGACTTGGGAGCTGAGTAGACGTCCGCGTCGAAGCGAGACGAAACATGTCGAGAGCGTCCGCGGTATTCCAGACTGGCAGCGTACTGGTATCGCTCGAAGGCGGAAAGGGACGGCAGAGCGGAGCGATAGGGAGACGGCTTCTTCTTGGTTTGGGCAGCCTAGGCAGCACAGGGATGCTTGTGCATCAGATATTCAGTGGTCACTGAGGATGCACGACTTACCGCTTTTCCCAGTCCACGTTTCACCTTGCCAACACGACGTATAGCCGTGCCTAACTCATCTCCCGTGTCCGTAGGTGTGTCCCAATCTATCTCCCTGCGTGAACGAGGTGCGCCGTCCGGGTTTTCCGCGAGAGCGTTTTCTTGGCCTGCCATGAGGGTTCCGTCATCGCCATCCGTGGCATCGCCTGGTCGGTCCGCACTTGCGCCACCCCAGTCCTCACGGCTGCCGTCTGAGACTAGTATGATCGTTGAGTGCGCTGCCAAATCGCCGAGCGCAGAAACTGAGAGAGAAGCGGGGGCTCACCACAGTCGGGATCACGGGACAGCGTGTGAACAGTCCGCGCGGCACGCCGGTGCCTTTTAGGCGACGCTCTCTACATGTACAGCACGAACACATCAGTGGGAATTAAGGCTAGGCTGAGGTTTGAATCCACACTGACCTTGTCACGGTCGCGCGTGGGCGAGCCATCGTGTAAGTATCGCTCAGTCTCAGCGTCTTCCCGCTGGCGACTATCCTCCAGCTCAGCAATCTTTTGGATGCCCCATACGAGACGTGTGGCGTCTTGTTCTTGCTGCCTTTGCTTGGCTTGCGTCACCGCGGCTTTCCGTGCAGCTTGCTCTGCGATCTCTTCCCGAGTTCGTTTGTGGAGGCCTACAGCACGCGCCGGGTGCGCGGTCTGAGTGCTTCTCCGCGTGTTGTAGTGATGAGTGACTAGGTGAGTCGTATATTTGTCAGTTTGTGAAAGAGGCGGAGATGGCAAAGTCCCTTGTGCACGCACCTTGGGTGTCGTCTAAGGACCCTGCCCTTGACGCGTTGTCGGAATCTGACTCGCTGACCTTCTCCTCAGGGTGCTGTCGAGATTTCTTGCGCAGCACCTTTGGGGCGAGGGCGGTGGGACTGACCAACGGCGACTTCTCGCGCTGACTCCGCATTGGAGCAGTTCGGGACGGCGCAGTTGTGTCCGGACGGCCACGCTGAGAACGACGTGCCATCTTGGTTTTGGGCGTGAAATAGAGTACTTGAAGCCTTGAAGCCTTGAGCTGGAGCAGTGAGCCGTTCGAAGAGAAGTAGCACGGCTAGGCTGGGAAACTTGAAAAAAAAGGCGGGAAAGGACGAAAAAGAGGCACTAAAACGACGAGAGAATGTGAGGGTATAGAAGATCCGCAGAAACTTCGATTTTAAGTATTATAGATGGGGAAAGGACAGTATAACGAGCGTGGTGAGGGTACTTGAATGTAGTATGAGCCAAAAAGAGGGGGGTTCTGCGTGAGTCGACGATGAGGTGTCGTCGAACGTTGAAGTTTGACGAGCGCGCTGGCCCAAAACGGCTACCCTAACCCTCGGACATCTCATCCGCCAGCTCTTACCCTAGTGACGTTGCTCACCCACCTATCTCCTCGCTCACCTTCTCACCTGCACACCTGCCCTCCGGATTCCTCCTCGCCCATCTCGCCGAGTCGCCCGCTCGCTCACGCGCCTCCTGGTCCATTCCAGCCACGCCCACGCCCCCTCCCCCCAGCGCACTTCCCGCTACGCTCCCTTCCGATTAGTCCTCCTGCTCTCCGACGACGCTCTAGGCTTGTCTCAATGGCTCGGTTCTGCGGAATATGCCAGCGTTCTTTCCCCACCCAACGCGGTTTCCAGCAGCACAACAGCGTCTACCACCGACACCCCAAACCCCGCACGCAACACTCAACGTATCGTTACCATCCCCACCTCACGGGTACGTCAAACCTTTCTCAATAGCCATTACGACCACGCGATTCATCTAAGCTCTCAGCGCGCCCTTGCGATCCTGACGGCTTCTTTTTGGCCGACCCTGAAGCCCCGCCTCCCGCTCCCCTCCCTGTGCACGACTTCCAGCCGTTTCCCGATAGGCCGACTTTCGAAGCTGCCGAGCTCCTCTTTGAGAAGATGGCCGCCAGCAAGGACGACGTCAAACAACTTCTACGTGTCCTCCACTCGAAGAATCTCCTCGACGGCCACAACGACGATTCGACCCCTCTTTTTGGCTCGCATCAGCAGCTTCTCGATGCCATCGATGCCATCGATGCGGGAGGTGCGGAATGGCACACGTTCTCTGTGCGGTACGGGGGCCCTGTCGTCCCAAACGCGCCTGCCTAGCAGCGACAACATTTTGTGGTCCATACGTGCAATGCCCTCGACGTCATTACAGGCATGGCTGCTAGTCCTGACTTCGTCCAATCATGGGAGACCCGCCCGTATCAGGAGTTCAACGAGAAGGGCGAAAGGATCTTCTCGAACCTCATGTCTGCTCACTGGGCCTGGAAACAAGCGGTGCGTTGCACAGCTCTTTGACACTGACAGCTGGCTTCGGGTTCATAAGCCTCTCGCCGCTGAACCTCTCCCTCCCAGGACGAGATTGCCAAGAACCCTGAAACACATGGGAGCATGTTCACTCCGATTTGCGTTGGGTTAGACAAGACCACCACGACGGTGGCCACCGGCAGTCAAGAATTCCATCCGGTGTACTTGATGGCAGGGAACGTGACAAACGAGATGCGACGGGCCCACCGTGATGCTATCGTGCCGCTCGCGTTCCTGCCAATTCCCAAGGGTACGTCTCCCTTTGTCTTCTGTCTAACCGGAGACTCTCTGATGTGCCTCGTTCCTCCACAGGCGGACATGAGGACGAGGACGACCCTGAGTTCCGTTTATTCAAAAAACAAATCTACCACGAAGCCCTGCGGCGTATCTTCGAACCTCTTCGACCCGGCATGTCAAAGCCTCACGTACTACAGTGTCCAGACGGTCATTACCGGAGGGCGATTTTCGGCATTGGCCCGATCATTGCAGACTACCCAGAGCAGGTTTACCTCTCTGGCATAGTTCAAGGCTGGTGTGCGAAGTACGTAACCATGCTGTTCTTTCTCTGGAACGTGTCTAACTTACTACCAGATGTCAAGCCCCAAAGAACGAGCTCGACAGCGCAGATGACCCACGGTTTCGTGAACACACGCATGCACTATTGGACACGTTTGATCCTGGTACACTGTGGGATGTGTTCGGCATCGTTGATGACGTCAAGGTAGGCTGGGCGGTCGCGAGTCATTCATGCTGCCTACTTACTGTTAAGTCCAGCCCTTCACGTCGTACTTCCCCCGTGCGGATATTCATGAATTGCTGGCTCCTGACCTCCTCCACCAGCTCGTCAAGGGGACGTTCAAGGACCACCTCGTGACGTGGGTTGAGCAATACATCTACCTAACTGCACCCAATCGTCGCGAGGCCAAACGCATACTTGACGACATCGATAGACGGTACGTCTTCTTTCTATTCACTCACAATACTAACACTGAGCTACTATTCCCTTAGCATTGCTGCTGCACCTGCATTCCCCGATCTCCGTCGCTTTCCTCAAGGGCGGAACTTCAAGCAATGGACCGGCAACGATTCGAAGGCCTTGATGAAGGTGAGTATGTCGTATCATGCCTTCTGGTTGTTTCTCATCTCGCATCAACAGGTCTACCTACCTGCACTCACCGGATACGTTCCGGACAAGATGATCAAGTGTCTCGCTGCATTCCTCGACTTTGCCTTTCTTGCCCGTCGGTCATCCCACACCCTGCAGACCCTACGTGAAATGGACGCTGCCCTCGCTCGTTTCAGACGTCTTCGGGAAGTCTTTGTCGAAACAGGTGTTCGTCCTGACGGCTTCGGGAATTTGCCACGTCAGCATGCCTTGTTCCACTACACATGGCTGATCAAGCTTTATGGCTCACCTAACGGTGTCTGCACCTCGCTCACGGAGTCCAAGCATATTGTGGCAGTCAAACGTCCTTGGCGATCATCAAACCGGAACAACCCCCTTATTCAGATTCTGCGTACGAACACACGCCTAAGCAAGCTTGCAGCCTTGCGTGTAGTGCTGGGTCGTCGGGGTATGTTACATGGTGATGTACTGTCGTACACTTTTCATAAGGTACTTAATTCAGAATTTGAAGTGTGGTCAAATATTAACAGTTATAAGGTTGGCTTGGCCTTACCACAGCCTCAAGACAAGCAAACAGTGGCAGAAGAACACCATTCCACTGTGAAGGACTCTGTGGATGCTGATGGCCCAGACATTCAGTCCTGAGTCTCCCTTAGCAAGCACCACTGTAAGATACATTTAACCTCCTACTCTTGCAGGGGTCATGCATGCTGATTAACTTCTCAGTATATCAGGAACAAATACCTTTGCTAGGGAAGAAGCTTGGAATCCCCAAGCTCCATGCTCTAATCCGGCGGTTTCTGCGGGACCAGCTCTTTCCTGGCTTTGATGAGCCTGATGAAGTTGTTCCCCTGAATGCCTGCCCATGGATTCTTCCCAGCACACGTGTAGCCTGTCATGCTAGCGCCACAGCCACATTTTTTGCCCCCAGCGAGCTTTGTGACCGCAATGGGATGCACTCTGAAATCATCAGATGCACTCCAAAGTGGCGCAAGCAGCAATCTCGCTATGATACTGTCCTTGTGCAGTTGAGTGAGGACCCAGGGTTACAGGGTATGGGAGTGGGTCGAGTACGTGCATTTCTTGCCTTTGCATATGGTATAACACTTTATGAGTGTGCTGTTCTTGAATGGTTTGAGTTTGTTGGTGATCATCCAGATCCAGTGACAGGAATGTGGATTGTGCGTCAGGAAATGGATGGTCATCAGCAAGCTATGAGTATAGTTTCTATTGATTCAATTGTTCGTGCATGCCATCTTACTGGTGTTTATGGTACAACACATCTTCCTTCAGACTTTCATTTCACTGAGACTTTAGATGCTTTCCAGTTCTATTATGTTAACCATTATGTAGATTATCATTCTTTTGAGATTCTGAAGTAGATTATGTATCTATACAATGGCAGAATAATTGTATATATAAAGGAAGATATTTCAATAGGTAGATGAATAATTTGTTCAGTGCTGTTTCAATCAAACACATTTCAAATCTGAATATATCTAAGGTTCTAGAGGTTCTGAGACTCTGATACCTCTGAGTACTCTAAAAAAATCTGACTGGATCTAAAACATCTGAAGTGGTCTGAGAGCATCTGAATATTTTATTCAGGGTTTTCAGGGCTCTCAGACAAAATCACATTTTCCTGATGCAGTTCCGCTCTGCAGGCGAAGCTGTCTGCATGAATTACGTCATGAGTTTGGTTCTGCGTGCCACGACGTGCACCAGTCGCCGACGCTGAGCGCTTACTCACCCGCGCTCCTCTTGTCAGATGCCGGGGGACTCTAGCTAACGTCGTCGAATGCTCTGTTATATCTCATTGGCGTAATCTCACATCGATCTTCCACTTGAATACTCTGCCTACCGAGGGATTCGCACAAGCAAGTAGGCGTCCACCAGCTGAAAACCAACCAACCACCCTTCAACTGATGGAGTCCTTCGAACAGTGAACGTCGCAAGCATGATATCGCCCATCGTAAATTCGTTGATGCCCAGTCGCGTGGCGCGCGTGGCGGGGCGTACTCGAACAGTACCATCGTAGAATTGGATGAAGTTCTGTTAGTATTCGTAAGTCGACAGAAACTCTGTGCATGCTCGTTGGGCTTACCGACGTCGGTCCACCGTACGGTACCTCAATGCGCATGCTGTAAGGATAGAAGTCCCTATTCACCCCACTCATTTGAAGGAGTGTCACCATGGCCTGGTGGTCTACGACTCGTAAGTATTCGAGGTCGAGGTGCATTCGAGGGGCGACTCCGTAATCGGATTGGTACACGACGCGGACTAGAGTGCCCACTGCGCGTACCCTCAAAGACTGACCATCGAAGGATAGGTTGGAGGCGAACATTTCGCTAGGCCACCGATGCTCAGGGGGAATGCGGGTGAACGAGAAGGTTCGATCCTCCCCGCAAGCGTAATCCAACATGCATTGCACACGCCTAGGATGATATGTACGTGAGTGTATACGTCGAATAACCCATGTTTTTCGTACCAAATCTTTTCCAGAGGGATGCGGCGGTCTAGAATCATTTCTTCGACTTCATCGTTGCGATCTCCCGCTGGCTGCAAACCATTCTCTTCGACTGCATCTTGTGAATGCGCAGCATGCTCCGCATCGTCCTCCCCCTCACCATGAGTTTCTAGGGACCCTTTGTCGCCAGGATGCTGTAACACTGAATGTACATGGCCTTCTCGCCTTGCCGCAATGCCGGTTTCTTCGCCAACGTGGTTTGCTATGCCGACGGCGCGACCTTCTTCATCTATCGCTATCCCTCCCCAAGGCAGATCTATGTCGTATTGCGAGTGCAGAGTGTCCTGTGTCGCCCTGACGTTCACCGCTGTCGGCTGTTCGCAATGCATGGCCGGCGACTATGGAGTGGGTTGGCTTGGCCTGGGGCTGGACAATGTGTAGAGCATTTAGTCGGGCCATGACCCTGAGGGTAATTCGTCAACGGCTGACGAGTTTGAATGCAGGCCTCGGCACGACGTTTTTTCGATCACAGCCGGACTTGCCACCTGTGGCCGAGGCTGGCATATAGCACACAAACGGTCCAATGATCGTAGGGGTCAACGATCGTGAAGCATTTACGTTGGGGCCTCGATCTCCCGCCTTCCGCCGAACTTCGAGGCGGTGTAGCAAACGCACAGGATCTCGCTATCCAGTGTAGCTCGCGCATGAGTTCCTTCGCCCCACCTGCCAGTGCTCGAATATGATGCATCCGTCTGCACTCAGGTACCGACACGAGATCGTGTGCATGCGATCGCCCGCCCTTGCTCTTCCCGTGAAAGCGTAGCCACAGAGTGTACGTTCTCGCGGGTGTCGCATGCCTGACGACACCGCCATGCACCGCGACCCCTGTTGGGCGCCCTTCTTATACGGACCTTAGAACACTCGCCTGCTGTCGCCGCCGCTCCCTCCATTCATCATGACCAATGAACTATCCATAGACGAAACGCATGATCTGCTGCAACGTCATGGGAGGCTACTCCAAAGGTCAGCTCCGTTTATTCCACTTTCTGGCGTCTCCTCACACTGCTTTACAACAGCGTCTGTGGCGATGGTATCGCCTTACAACAAACTCTTCGCGCTCACGACGCTGTCATCGGTGGCTCAACCGCAGTTCTGTATTTCTATCCTCACGCCGACTTCCTGCCGTTCAATACGGACATTTTCGTCCCGGAAGATCTATGTGACTCTCTGCTCGAATTTTTTACCGACCAAGGCTACGTCGTCGAGTCCGACTCCGTTGGCCCCACTTTCGAACCGGTGCCGCCTGCGACAAAATCCTCCATCTCTTTGTACGGTGCAGGAACCGCTCGCATCGTTCACCTCCATGGAGACTCGAAGGACATCAACGTGTACGCCACCACAGGAGCCGCCACAGAACCCTTGACTTACGCCTGGTCGACACTACTCATGAGCTACGTTTGCGCGGACGGCGCTTGCTGTCCGTACCCTTCTCTATCAACCATTGGGCGAGGTCTTTTTCACAACGCTCGTATTCTCAACACCTCATTCGCTCGTCGCAACGAACCTCTGCCCATCAACAAGTATTGTGAGGGTCGCGGTTTCGAGCTGGGCGCGCATCCCACCTCGTGGTTCAAACTTCCACAGGGTCCTACTCCATGCGATCGAGGTTGGAGTTGCCCGCTCACCCCTCGACACTTTGGCGACGGAGGATGTCTTAACGTTTGTTTTACCCCCGCGGCTTTAGATCCGTTTCAGTCGGCTTGGGTTTTCGGAGGCATCGATGAGGTGGTTCACGAGCAGTATTGAATGTCATCTTGTTGTTGTCTTACGGCAAACCTTGTTCCAAACTTGTACTATACAAAGCTATGACAGGGATAAAGAAGGGTGTTTCTGCTTTAACGGACTAGTAACGCGGGAACTGTGCGCAGGCCTTCTGGGATGATGGGATCAAACATTATACATGACCCGTCACATGCTCTATTGCCCCGCTCAACCTCCAGGCGATCGCAATCCCGTATGGTGTACCACGAGCTGTCTCCCTTGTCCACAGGCGTAGATGACTATGCGAGCGACGTGCGCGTTGATAGTCGTGGTTTTATTCACATGTTGCTCTATAACTAGGGAAGTGCCGCCTGGCGGCCGGCGCTTACCTTGCGCGCCTACGAAGATGTGTTGTGGCCACGGAATTTTCAAACCTGTAGCTGAGCAACTGGTGCAAAGAGATTTATATTGTCAATATGTTTCTATATGATATTCTCTTGAAGGGTCGAGATTTTGAATGCTTGAGATCAAGAAATGCCATAGTGAGAACACTTTGGACACCTTGGCCTTCGGCGCTTGATGGTGGTGAAACGAATCGGTATGTTGTGGCCGCAGTTGTTGGTCAAGTTGGCCCATTTTGGTGTCTACTAGATGGAAATATAGGTGCGCATATAACTATATAATCCGTTTTCCTTAGCAATTTAAGCCTGACAGCCAAAGAGCATGAAGCACAGACGTAGTATAAGCGCCCGTCGATCAGACGCGCGTGCGCGCCCTGCTTAGCCGCCCCACCACTGACGTGTCGCGCCGCCTTGGTCCCGAGCTCGCATCTCGCAACACCCGCCGTCCGCCATGCCGACCCTGACAGCGATGATGGGTTCTGGTATATCCTTGGACGCGGATGCGTCGCTCTTTGGCAGCACACCTAGCTGGTAGTATTAGACATAAGGTAAATATTTTTCAAAAAATATTCCATGGCAAAGACATGGGAATCTGCTAATACACATATAACACATTCGCTCAATTGACCACAACTAGCCACCGCACGCCCCAAACCACAGCACGGAGGCGATTTGAGGATGAGGTCGGGACTGCTGGCATGTTCGAAAGCAGGCGGAGGATGCCCATTGAGCCGTCTGGGCTGCTTCGACACGCGGGAGGGCGCTACCAACTAGCAGGAAATAAACAGGCAAAGGCAAGTACGTGCATTGTGGAATGGAGGAAAGTGTTGTGGGTGGGTGGACCGCGCCGTGCAAGGAAGGAAAGCTATCCACATGGAAATGCGAAGGTGGGATCAAAACGGGATAGAACTCGGAGTGCACCGGGTGCATGAAAACCGGCTTCAATTAAGCAGGTGGAGGTGACCTTGCACGCAAGGTAACGTGGCCATCATCCAAGTCTCGTTCAACCGTACTGTGCCATTCCAGTCCCAAGTGCTCGTGTTCCTCTAGGAGTTGCTCAAGCCTCTCGTGTTCGGTGGAAGAAACGAAGACGTCCAGCGTCGGGCATGGTACTGAGTGGTCGTGCAGTAGAAATGCGGTTACGAAGGGCCCTCCGACAACGGCGTGCGTTTCTTCTAGGATATCCCACAGCGCCTCTGAATCTCCCACGTACAACTCTGCCATTGTTCTGCGCTCGTGTTGCAGCGTGTTCAAAACGTGGTCGTACATGCTCTTGCACGTCGTCCTCAAAGTTAATAGCACCAGCAGGTCGCAGTCATCAAGTATGGACGATACGAGCTCTGTCAGGAGGCTTGGCGGACGTCAGTGGTTTTGCATTGCCACGTTATCCATATCACGCACCTAAGGAGAGGAAACATCGTCGACCGGAGCTGAGGCGATGTTGTGCGATGAGCAGATCAGAGCGTGTGTGCGATAAGCATTTACAGCTGGGCGTTGGCCTGCGTTGGCCACGGATGGTCTACGGCGTGTTGAACGCGCGGGGTTGAGGTCACGTGATTACTTGCACGTGCGCGTAGCTGTCCACTGAGTCCCTTCGACCCTTGAACTTCAACGGCACTTCCTCACATGCGGTCTCGTGTCGGGACATCATGTTCTCATTATAGGTGCCTACACTATTGCCGTCGACAGTATCTCCTGATTGCTGAGGGATCGCCCCCGACTCAGTCCTCCGCCAGTGCCAATCCGTTCTCAACGCACGTCGCGTGCTGCGCAGATGTCTCCTGAGCATTGTCACCTGCGGTGTGTTCGTCTCCCGGGCGGCCGGAGTGGGACTCGACCATTTGTGCGTCGGACCCCGCGTCGTAGCGATCCACTCTGAGGGATAGCATGTGGTTGATGGCCAACAGGTCTTTGGCGGTGAGCATGGGGCCGCTGTCGTGGACGTACACTTCAGAGGTATCGTTCGACGACTTTTGCGTATCTGCTCGTTCTTGTCCTCGCGGTAGCGCAGCGTCGGAATGTGTATAGGCTTAGGGCTGAAATTCCAATATATCGCTGGCGCACTTACGTGCGTAGAGATTACCGAGCCTGATAAGGGCTGAACTCGAGCGTTCATGGCGTAGACGAGAGGCAAATGCAGTGATGCTGGATGAGGGGTAGGTGTTGCGGAGCTAAAGAACTGCTAGGCAGTGCTGCGAGCCTGCCCCTGGTTTAAATGGGGGGCCGATACTATGACGGACATGCGGAAGGCGGATACACAAACGTTCTATTTTCGAATACTGCGGATACATCCTTAAATGGATCTTGGCTCCTACATCACGATGGTGGTTCTTACACAGAGACGCTTGTATCAAATGTGAAGCCCGTGTCGAGTTTTCCACTCTCAGTATCGTCCATGTCAGTGAGGTTGCCATCGTCAGCGATGGTTTTCAACATAACCTAAGAAAAGTTCAGCCTTGTGAGCCTCGCTGACAATGAGGTGATCATACCGTAGCTTCGTCGGCGGCGAGTAGCCGAACAACTGTCTGTGGAACATATTGTACTTCTAAGCCACGGCGGCCGCGAGACAGCCTATAAGACACGACTTGCACACTAACCGCGACGTCTACGAAGTCGCCGCGGCGGATGACCAGTGCGTTCTGTGGAACAACTCGTCCATCTGGCATCTGGACTGCACCCGTGACACGATGAGTAATCGCCCACATGTGCTCTATTTTGTGTGCCCGCCCCAGAGGGTCTTCCGCGCGAGGAACGGAGTAGGTTTTCGCGTCCAGGTCGTGGGGCCGAACCTTGCTACGATCAGGTACTCAAATGCTTGCCAAATCGCGCCAGAAACTCACCTTCGCGAACACGCGCCTTTTGAGGACTATTTTGTGCATGTCGATTTGTCGATGTTCTCCAGAGCGAGAAAGCAAGCTGAGTACGAGCTCACGCACCCCTTCCAATGCGTTGACTTGCGGAGAGAACGCGTCAGTGCAGCCTCCGCTGGTGAGCGTCAACTGTTGCACCGCCTTCGGAGCGCCTATCGCAGAGCTGTGTGACGTGTGTCACCGCAATCCTTCCCGCCCTAGTAGCAGCGATGTACTCACCCGTTCCAGTTGCCCAACATACCCAGGGACACTTCGTCGACGAAGCCTTGCAGGCGAATGGCTATCTCCACTCGCTCCTCTTCTCCAACGACGTCCGGGTGAAACCAAATGGGGCCTCCCCGCTCTGATGCGCACGGGTCTACGCATAACCAAGCGCGTAGAGTGTCGAAGTCCCTCGGAAGAATGCGACGAGCAGGAAGGTTCTGCGCAGTGGCGTTATCTATAGTTAACTTGCCACGGCCGTCCGGCCACAAGTCTCTTGCCAACGTCGTGCTGTTGACTGTGTTGGTGTTAGTACATATCGCAATTTTCATCGACGAAGCGCTGCTCACTGCTAACAAAAGCCATGGTTGGGTAAGAGATAGTGCCGGGAGGATGTATCGCGCGGAGGTGAATACAATCGCTCGTGAGCGGCACCTTATATGACTACGGCGTGGACGACCGTCGTTCGCTTGGAGATAGGCCCCCATGGAGTGGTGAGATGGGCCCGCGCCGTGGAGCCAGGGTGTTGCCTACAACTTTCGATCGGGCCCGGCTCGACCAAAAAAAGGTAGAAGTGCCTTGTTTCCGCTCCCCCATGCGGCCGAGATAGCCAACCTCGATCGACGCCGCCACAAACTTTGGCCGCGGTCGCGGGCTATGCATCGTGTCATCGGACAGTTTTGCTGTCTCCAAAGATGGAGTCCTCGACGCGGATGCAACGACAACTGCGGTCGGTGCCTGGATTTTGGAGAAAATGAGTGCAGAAATGTGTATATCCGCTCTGTTTTTGCTGACGATCGTGCTCAAGAAATTCCCGCTTCAAACTCATCGATTCCGTTGGGCCGATCGCCTCCGGGCGTCGAACCCCTGGCACGTTCTGCGCCTTGAATGGTGTGCATCGCGCCTTCGGACACCGATGCGTATAGTTTTGCCGCAGTTTTTGTCGTCTAGGCCTGCCGAATTGGCCAGTCTGGAGGCTACCCGCACAACATTGGCACATCCTGCGCACTTGGCGGCCGATCGTGGAGGCGGCGCAACGAGAAAAAATTGAATCACGACTAAAGTTTTTTTTGGTGCAAGGGGCAGACCATGCAGCAACCCTGGCGGCTGTCTCCCGACTCGCTCTCTGGCCGATCGAGGGCACGGTGAATAGGACATCTCAAACTTCGAGTCTCGCTCGCTCGCTGTGGTCGGGGTTGAAAAACGTATAAAGCCTCTCGTGTTCGTGAAGGTCTTTCATCCGTTCCCTGTACAAGGCCTCGGATATCCGTCTTTGCTTACCGGCTTCACCTTCCTTCGTGATGAACACTCGCTCGACTAATGCACCCCTACCCCCCCCTAAAAAACGCCGGTGAGTTTGCCTTGGCCACTCACCATGTTTTCGATAGCTCATGTTTGCCCCAGCACTACAGTTGCACATGTGGATTCGTCCGTTGAACTCCGAGACGCCGCACAGTCAAGCGACACCGGTCCTTCCGCAGGTAAGGAGTCTGGTTCGTTCGACAACTTGATCTAAGCATTAAGTAGACATACCCGTTTTGACGACAACGCCGGCCATGACGTTCACGGACTCAGCGTCCCAGGGATCCGTTCGGCCTTGGCCCACTGCGGTCGATGAACATGCCCTCAATCGTGGAGAAGATTCACATGGTAACCAGGCGTCAGTGGCCGTCAGCGGTACGCCTTCGTCAGAGGTTATATTCGCTCTATCAACCGAACTCATGCTTCCCGGTGTGGCTATAGGGTCCATTACGACGAAGACGGTCGCTCCGTCCACGGCAGGGGATCCGACTCCTCTCTCCATTCCGCCCATGTCGTTGTCTCAAGTACGCGATCCTCCGGGGGGTCTGCATGCTGGACCTATGCAACCTACCACGCCCGCCGCTCATGCGCTGGCGATCGCTGCCGTGAGCTTCACTCCAATGCCGTTGGCCACTCAAGCCCCCACGGCCCCTCTATCATCTGTTCCAGGCACTCCGGCCGTTCCTGCCCAGACTGCTCCAACGGCGGCGATGTTTCATGCAGTGACAGCACCAGCAACACCGCCGGCACCTGCTGAACTCGTCACGCCTGCAGGCGTTGGACAGCTTGTTGACACGCAGACCGTTCTCGCTCACCCCCCTCCTCAGGTTGTCCAAGCTGAGGGAGCCCCTCTCGCGCCCGCGCCGGCCGTCACGGAGGCGCCTGCACAAATGGCGGAACTGCCCGCACCTCCTCCGTACAACGACGCTATCGCTCTGGTACATCTCCCGGAGGCTCATGCCCTGGATGTGTTGCCTGCAGTCCAAGCCCCTGCTCACGTCGAGCCAGTCCTTCGAGTGGAGGGCAAGGATACTTTACCCGTGGGTGTTGCGAAGTGAGTACAGTTTGCGTTGAAGTTCCGTCGCACGTGCACTAACACATTCAAGTCGTTTACGTGCTATCGCCCGCCATGCCGTGCCCCATCAAAACATTTACAGCATGCGGAACGTACCCGCCGCAGCCGACTGGGGTTGCGGTCAAAATGAGCGTGTGCTGTGCCACACAGGTCGTCCCGTCAACTTGTGGATGGTACTTGATGCTTCGTCGTTATCGTTTTTTGACCGCGTTGGTAATCCTCATGACCGAGTGTACATCGGAGGTCGTCTCCCTGTAGAGGGTGACTCTCTCGCAGTGCAACAGCTGTTTGGTCGGGCTAGACCTCGAAACAGTATGTTTAGCAAGTGCGGTCTGCAGGTCTAGCCGCTGACATCTCTACAGATACGACTGCAGACGTTGTGTATGCGAGTCGTCTCCAAACGATCCGAGAGCGAGGAGCTGCTTCTGCTCGGGTGTGTTTCCATTTTCGGATGTGTACTCGACACGCTCTTCTAACTGTCTTCTTAGACTATTCCGTTTGAAGAGGTGTACAACGCAACCGACATCCTGACTGCGAAGCATTTGATGCCTCGCATTACTGCTGCGGACATCGCTTCAGGAGACTACGTCCTCGTCGAAGCCCTCTTTACCCGATGGAGGAGACCGGCCGAAAACAAAAAGAAGGCTTGGGTGACGTGGGACGTCGGTTTCGAGCTGCAGTCCATATCGCTTCTGCATGCGCCTGAGCCTGCCGCAGATGGTGCAGTTGCGGCGGCGGCCGGTCCGACCTTTGAGCTCTGATGCATCGGTTCACATGGGGGGATATCGAGTGTTCAACCACTTTGTCTTTTGGGTGATCATCGTGTTTCCTACCACATTCCTTGTTACGGCGTAAATAGGTTGTGTTTGTGTTACCTCGTTCCCTACACAAGTTACATAAAATAATCGAAAAAGATGTTCAACCATCAGATCTATTCGAGTGGCCGTGTGAAGTACAGCATCTTTCCTACTGCCAAGGGGCGAACGTGGCATCAACATTGCTCTGGTTGAAACACGGGCGGGCCCAGAACGACGACGAAGGTCTCCGCCCTTGTGTGGGACGGTAAGAGGGGATCCCAGTATATGCACGGTCCATCACATATAGCGAAGGAAGTTGGGCTTCGCCAGACGAACGAGAGTCCATACGGCAGAGAATGGCGCCTGCGGAGCAGCTGTCGAGATGTGACGATGGGATCAAAAACTGACACAAATGAGCCTGCGTCCCCAAAGTAACGTCCCTGGTGTGGGCACATGAATTGATGCCGCGCGCAAGGATACTGAGGCTTGTCGAGGTTTGGTTCCGTTCCTGCAGGGAAGATCTCGAAACACTGTGGCTGCATCCCAAACTCAAATCCATGCGCACTTTCCATCTCCTCGATGATTTGAACGTGGATGTCCTCCAGGTCTTCTTTGCGAGGTGCCAAAGCCCGGCGTGAGAAGGTAAGCGATGGATACACGCATCCAAACGTTGACCACGAAACATAGTTGATAAACGCTGACATCGTAGAGCCTTGCGCGATGGCTCCCAATGGAGAATTTGTCGCCGAGACGTGCAGCTTGACGGTGCGACCTCCGAAAGTCATAAACGTCACCTGGCGGTCGACTCCTTCGACTACACCCGTTGCCGTGGAGGTGCGCGTCATGCCGAGCTGGGAGCCGTCGCCGAAGATGAAGTCCAAGAAATCCCCGAAATGTTTGCCCACGAAAACGTCGAGTTCGCCTTGGAGGATGGACGCATCTCTAGTGATGAAGGACAAAGCTGCCCTTCCTCCTACGACTGCATGAGCGTCGGCCAAGATGCGGAGGAATGCGTCCCCATTAGGGAAGAAGGTTTGAACTATGCGGAGGCGCTCCTTCAGCAGAAGGTCTGTGACCAGTCGACTCCAACTGCGACATGTTCTCTGCATAGCGACGAGAGATGGGATGTCTAGATGGCTGCATAATTCATGTTGCAAATCGGTAGGCAACCTGGGTGTAGTTCGATGTGAGAGGTTCCAGCATTGGTAACTGATGATCTTACGACAGGAGGCCGAAACCGGAATGGATCTGTGCGGCATGCATTGTGTCGGTATCGGCGAGAAGGAAAGGGTGCGAAGGCGGGTCCAGTACGTACGATCGCCATAGTGGATGACAGTATATGACGGTGGTTTGGTCTGTGTCAGCCTGCGAAACACTGTGCCGGGCTGTTGCTGGGTGTTTGTGCGATACCCGCATGTCGCCGGAGGCTGACACGATGCCAAACGCGTGTGCCACCCACATCGGAAACCAGGACGCCATGGACTCGGATGCAATTGTGGAAGGATGAGTGCCCTCTACGTTCAATTACACTTCCGCGAATTAAATACACTGCGAATTCAAATTGATTCTACCTCATCTGCGAACGTGTTATGCGCTACTGCTGCCCAGTGACCAAAAGGCTGTGCGGCGTCGAATGACAATGCCCCCGACGTAATGATCCGCGCTGGAGCCATCCAGCGCATTTTTGCGCTGACGGTAAATGTGAGGGGGTCGCCTGGGTTGAGTTCTCTCATTGAAATCGCGATTAGCAGCCGATGCTGGAAAATATCAGTTATGATTCTGACGCTACAGTGGAATTACTGACCGGAAAGGTCAACCCGGGGGGATCATGCACGACAATATACATGGTGTTTTCCATTATGTTCTGCGGATAGAACACATCCACGAAAGGCGGAACATTGGATGCCTTCACATTTGGTGTCAGGGGAATTTCACATGAATCTTCGGACGCGACATGATCAACGTCAACGGATGTTTCCATGCGGCGTGACTCCGTTAACGAGAGTAGAACCGTAAGGAGTACATGCTTCTACATTTACGGTGAGATCGACTGTCAGTGAAAACAGGAGCAGATGCGTACCGGTAGACCGTGCCTGTCGCTCGTGGACATCTCAACGTATACAGGGAGCCTAAAGATGTCGGTGGGCAAAGCAAATGGCATTGCAAAGCGGCGAGTTGAACGAGTATGGCCAAGTTGGGATGACAGGATAGAGAGCGGACATCTGCACATCGGCGTGTTGTCCTGCTTTATAGTGGATGTGCGACCAGATGGAGGTCGCCATCATGGGACGGTGGCCACGGCGGATGTCAATGGGCACCTATCCGAGGCGGCATCTTTCGCCACAACGACCACCCGCCGGCGGCCTCGATCGCGATCGCCCTGTCGGGCTGTGTCTGGCCGGTCATCCTCGGTCTCTGCCATTCGATCATCTTCGCTGTATCCGCAGGTGGGAGGTGGGGGGGATCGCCACCGGGTCCCTTTCCGGCACTGCCCCTGGTCGAATCTGCCCCTGGTCGAATCTGCCCCTGGTCGAATCTGGACCCGCACGTCCGACATTTGCATGCAATGCAAGAGAAAGCGTAGTGTGCAGAGACAGTTCGATGGACTTATGGGCGGGGGCGATTTGTTGCAAATGCCGCGAGCAGACTTGCCTCTCTGCGCAATCGATCAGCGCGGCTCGTCACGTAGAGCACGGCGGCCGGGTCATCCGAGCGGATGCTGACATTAATGAGCATTTCTCGATCGGCTCCACCTGGGCGTGACAAAAGAGGAGCAAACGAAGCAGCGGTTGAGGCGGCCGGACATACATAAAGCGGCCCCGGATGAAGATACCTGACCTGCCATAGATCGCCTGTGTGAGCAGCCACCTGCTGAAACATCCTGCCACCATGAACGTACCGTCCCTCCCCCTTCATATGACGAAGGCCAATCTATTGCTCACCTCGGTAAGCTCTATCCTCGAATGCACTAGGGACTTTGGTCATGCTGACACCTGCGCCCAGATTAAAATTTACGTCAAAGTCCTAGTGGAGGACACAGGCAGGGCCGGCGTATGCGCACTTCCCATTGTATACACCCACCTCGACGGTCCCGCCGGATCTTTCATGTCCGAGTTGAGGTCAAGATTGGATGCGGTGATCGAAGCGGCCGTCAAAGCAGTGATAGAAGAGGGGGTGGAAGCTTGAGACGTGGGTCATTGGTGTAACAACTTCGAAACATTATGTCTTGGTCCGGACAAGTATGCTGTCAAAGGGCGGGCGCGAGACTTCTATGAACGTGGATATATGTGCCCTGAACGTACGCCGTGTGCGAGTGCGGGGCGGGCGCGAGTGTGAGCGCATTTTGCGGCAGTTTCGATGATGAGATCTCGCATCCTTATCTGGTTTGAACTGCGTCAAAACGTTGACGAAACTATGTACATCGCAAGAAGATGCCAATGACCATTTGCTCTCAACGAAAAGGACTGGCAATCGAAATGCTGGTGCATGTGCTCCTGGAAAAGGAGCGGTGAGCTTATATCCAATCATTTCGAACAAATGGCCTGACCGCTGTCCCTTCCGAGTCAAGCAGCGACCCATAGGTACTTGATGTTGCAGCCCACAATGACGGCAGTCATGAACTTGGCGTACGCTGGTAACAAAGCCTCCCCATGCCTGCAGGGCCGGTCACACTCTGCCTCCGGGGGACCGTCCATACGCCAGATGATGTTTGGAGCGAACGGGATATATTCGCCGTCTCGAAGGGCATTGACGTCGGTGTGTAGTGGGTCCATAATCGCCATTAGCGATCCCATATCGCCGAAGAACCGAGGCTGAATGGGGCATTCGAAAGACCTCCTCTCACAGTGGTACGTGCCCCACCGATATCGTGAATCGATGGGTTGGACGAAATCCGACGCGACGGATGCAATATCGAAACCCCAGTTGGTGCGCAAGGAGTCAGCCTCATCGGCTTGATGTCCAGCAGGACAAAGGGGTGCAAGAGAGCGGCGTTGAAGAGTCAAGGATGGGTACCCGCAACCAAACGAATATGGCCCCAGAAAGTTGATGAGTGCAGTCGTCCTCGCCGATACAATGCCTCTCAAGGCGCATTCATCCGTCATGCCATGCACAACGAGTTTGCGTCCGTTGAACGTTCTGAAGCATGTGCGAGAACCTTCGTCCGTCCAATCGGCCAGAGGTTGTTCTTCGGTAGGAACAAATGCTTCCTCGTTTGGATCGTCGCTAAACGGGAGTGCGAGGGTTGCTTCCATGTGTTGCACGTGCTCCCGTGGGACGTATATGTCTAGAGTGTCCGACAATGTGTTGCAGTCGCGAATGATGAACGCCAACGCGGCCCAGTTGCCTATAACGGCACCAAAGCGAGCCATCGTCTTGAGCAAGTGGGAGGGTTCACGGACGAAGTGCCGCAGGATGCGTTCTCTGTCGTCGATGAGGATCTGTTGAACGAGGCCATACCAATGCTGGTTGACCTCACGCATCGCTACCAAACCAGCGATGTCGAGCTTCTCGCAGATCAACAAGTGGATTTCGTCTGCAAGGCTGGGGAATGTTGATAGACATTCCCGGGATAAATGTTCGACATACCGAGAGAGTGTCCTAAGGGCAGCCATGTGTCTAGGACGATGGAGGTGGATTCATTGTGAATAACAACTGCCGGGTTCCTCTGCTATTACATTGGTCAGCCTCATCCTGTGTTCAAGGTGTCAGCCTCGCAGCTTACCTATGTCGGGCGGGCACCGACTCATCAACTGTGAGTCCTTTGCTGATACGGTGTGTTGCGCGTAATAAGCTGGTCGAATCATGTGGTCTCGCATTCACCTGATGAGGACCACTCGATCCCCTGTCGTCGCTAAACGTTCGATTTCGTTCTGAACGTGCATGTCGATTCGGATTCGTAACACAGCGATACGTGCCGCAAATGGAAATGAACACGATGGCCCCATATGGGGTGATCGCCTGAAATGGTGGCCTGTGCGCCTGATGCTCGCGTGAGGTGCCATAGCGGCGCGTCATGGTTAGAAGAAGGAGCGACGGCCATATATGAGGCGAAGGAGGTCCACGTCGAGTCAGTGGGTGAGTGGGGCAGCGACTGGGCGCTTGTTGGGAGGTGGAATCGGGCCCGGCGTGCGAAGCAGCGCGTTCACCCCCAAGTGAACTACAAAAGCCAGCGTGCTGAGTGCTTCAAGAATGAGTGGCGCTGAGTGCTGACCCCATCCCCTGCAGGACCAGCACATATTGAAAACTTGACACAGATGTCATCGCCTCTCCAAAGGATGCTCGAGCATTCCTGCGAGATGCGAAATCATCAAGACTGTATAAATAAGTTCGCGCCTTTCAGTCGCATCTGTAGACAAAATTGGAGCTTGCAGGACCATTGGCGCCCGACGTCACTGCGTCGGTATTACTATTTGGTCGTATTTGGCATCCCGGCTACAAAACCACCGCAGAAAATTGTCCCTCGCTCTCGACGTTCATCATCCCCCTTCTGTCTATTATCTTGAACCACAAACCTCTTCATTTTGAATAGTGAGTATCCAGCGATAATCATTCAACGTGATGAACTTCTTGCTGTGCACCAGTCGGATTCTGCAGACGACACCTTACCCTGGTTCTCTATTATACGCTTGAGGACCCTGAGCTCGTTCTTTGCAACCGTGCTGTATCTTGGACGATGTGCTGATATCCCAACCTTCAGGTACCTTCCCCTGTGTAGCGTGCAAGTTGGCGTATACTCCAAAAAAAACCTACGTGTTGCTCCAAAAATTGTCATTATATTGCTCAATGCATGCGTATCATATCGATGTCTCGTTCTCGACGTCCCTACGTCAGTAGCGCAAGATACTTGAGACCTCAGATTCATCCTATCACTACTATTGATTGCGTGGTTGGGCCCATGCCGGCACTACAATCAAGTTGCAGGTGGTTATGTGGGCGATGGCGATGATGTGCTCGCAACGTTGGCAAGGAATCTCTCGACGACCCGTTTGCCGCGGCGCAAATTTGACAACGATATGCGCTCGTCGGCCAGATGTGCTTGGTCCTGCAAATGTATCACAATAAGCACGTGTGTGACCTGGGATTGAATCGCTTTTCGCACAGTGCTCTGTCCCAATGGAAGATGTAGCGCATGACATGAGAATTCCTTCTCCAAGTACGGTACGGAGGGAATCGACTACCGCAAGTCACGAATAACGGTCAATATTCTGGGGGCCCACAAGAATAGAGACACCTACCCCTCCTTCCCGGATACGCAATGGATCGACACCCCACTCATCCTTAACCGCATTCTCCAACGCATGGAACCACGGGTCGTCGAGGTTCCCGAGCCACCAATCTGCCGTTTGGTCAATCGTAACCTATATAGACAGGTGCGCTCTTGTTAGTCGGGTCTACGGCCTATCAATGGAGAATATCCTCACAGTGAGTTTGTTCGGCGACCCCATCCTATGGAACTCGTCCCTGAGATGTTTTTGCACTGACTCCGCGATCGAGTCGAGGTCCTGGTCGGGCACGATCCGTACCGAGATGTGTGCCCTGACCTTCGAAGGAATGACGGTCGAGTCTAACCCAAATCTCGTGAGCATCCATGGGACGGGGCGGGCATTGAGCTCGCTTACTACGCGGGCCAGACACCTCCACGTTGTGTACTGTGAGCGAAGGCTCCCTCCAGCGTGCAGCCAGTAGAGAGGCCGGCGTCTGAGTGACGCTAGACAGGACCTTGTACCATTGCTTCTCTTCTTCTGTCAACGGCCGTACACGGTTATCTGCGTACATGTCTGAGCATCGGCCGGCCGGCATCGTTGATCATGCAATGACTCACAGAAATTTGGTATCGCAATTTTGTTGGCCTCGCCGGTAAGTGTGCCAAGCAGTTTTACCCTGGCGAAAAAGTAAGAGATCCCATAGAGGAAACAGCTTCGCGCGATAGAACACACATATCAAGCATAGGCTCGCGCGCAGAACCGCCGTCAACACCGGAGTGAAGGTCGGGGCCGTCATTCGAGATCTAGAAGCGTTATGTCAATGGCTGCCTTTCCACTTCTAGGGCACCATCCTACCTCTACATTGCAATGCACGACTCCACGGAGGCCATACGTGATACAAGGCGTATCCTCCGCGATCCATGTCGAGTTACTGCGACGAGATCAACACCAACATAAACTCTGCTCTACGCGACGTACCTAACGAGAATCGAGTCGATTGGCCCAATAGCATCCTAGAGTTATACCTCGTCAGCAAATCATCCACCAGATACGATGGCCAAGTAAAAACCTTGTGTCGTTTCACCGCCTCCGCAAAGCCCCCGCTCCCCGCCTCCTCCTCCCCTTCAATCAGCATCACGAGATCTACACCCAACGCCCTTCGGGCTAACAGATCCGCCGCGGCACACGCGACAGCCATAACCGGCCCCTTGTTGTCCGTCGCCCCTCGACCATACAGATACCCATTCCGCCCCGTCAACGTAAATGGGTCCGAGGTCCACCCTCCCGAGCGGGCGGAGATCACGTCGTAGTGCCCATAAAACAGGATGCGCGGTCGGTGTTGCGACGTCCGCGTGCCGTGGAATGTCGCCAGCACGAGCGGGTTCGTCGTCTCGCCTGTAGGAAGCTACACAGAGACTCAATCCGTCACGCCTTCTATACGGTCAAGGGGTAGGACATACCAGGGACGCCTCAGCCCCAAGCTGCGTGAAGCACTTCCGGAGCCAGATCGCAGCCTGCCGGCAGTCCTCCTTGTTCACGGGCGAATTACTGACGCTCGGGATGGCGACGAACTTCGTGAGCGCATACACGAGGATGTCTGCCAAAGGAGCATGTATCAGGACGCCGTAAGCCAGACGTAGGAGGGCGTGGGCATTACCGTTGATGCTCTTTGAGATGTCAGTGGTGCTGCCAAAGCGGCCGAGTTCTGACAGAGAACGCCGGTTAGTGGCCGGAGGCGCGACCTCCCAGACCTGCTCGTCGCCGCCCAGTCAGCGATGACTGTACCGCAGAAAAGAGTGCCCTTGTACTTTCCTTGATCATGTCATCGTTCCCGCCAGTCACCATTGTGAACTTCTCGCTGCCCTGATCAAGACCCGGGTCTGGAGGTGGCAGATGAGTAATTACGGAGGACAGAATGATGCCCTCGTGTCCGGCCCACGACCCAACGAGGTCGAAGGATGCTGACCATCGCTGTCGAAACCGATCTCATCAGTGAACCACGTACAAAGCACATTACATGCATGCGTTACCTGTATGTCCCCATTCGCCGAACACACATACAAGTCCGAATGGAGCATCGACATCGACAAGATATCTACGTTCTAGAAGGCGCCGTGAGCTAGTGCACAGCACTTTAGGCCAAGTCGTACAACGTGTCGTATGACCTACCTCAACGACGAGGAGCGTCCGCACTAGCGTGCGCGTCTCGAGGTCCCAAACCTTGACAAGGCCATCCTGACAGCCCGCGAACACCGTGTCCCCGCGCACCGTCAGCGCAAGGACCGCACCGGCGCCGCAGTCAAACGTGTGCAATAGTTGCGGGGCGGCATCCAGTGACTGGTCAAGGGGTAACTGCCACAACTACCGGCGACGTCATAAAAGACACTATTTACGTCCACTTACGCACGCGACTTACCTTCACCGTAGAATCCCCACTGCCGGTAACGAGCTGAAGGCCATCCTCCGAAGCGTCCTCGTACGGCGGGTCGTCGGAGCCCTCCTTGTTGCTCGGGAGCAGGACCATGCAGTACACGTACCCATAATGCGCTGAAAACACCACGCTCTCGGGCGGGACCTGCAACGTCGCAAGAGGCGCCCTGACGTGCTCGCCCTTTACGCACCCGTCTGGGGGCGGCGTCGTCAGCCCCCCAGACCCCGACAAGGGCAGCGTCAACGACATCGACGTGGGCATGCTCGACGCGCACGTCGGGTTGCGCGCGTCCAAGTCCGCCGGACGCCGCGTATACTGTGGATAGCTATCAAAAAATTTGTGCGCTTTGCGGGACGTGGACATGGACGTGGGCGTAGACGTGCCGCTGTGAATCACGCCGTCCGCGGGGCGCGCGGTGCCGAACGTGGCATGCTCGAGTGTCGGGATAGAGAACGAGAACCATTGCAGGGACGTATTCTGGCAGCCGAAGTAGATGGTCTGTAGCGGCGCGCACCAGGTGAGCGAGAAGAGATCACCCGAGTCGGTCTCGAGATGCGGGTGGAGGAGATACAGGGGCGTGTGACTCCGGGTGCTCCAAACCTAAGAAAACAGAGTATCCGCCATTCAGCGTGCCGCGCAGAAGTTATGGTGCGTTCGGCACCAAGGAGAGAACGTCGACGCACGCGAATTGTGCTGTCGCCTGCGACGCTTACGATCAGTACCCGCGAGCTGGGGAGAGGACTTGGGGGAGACCCACCCGAAGCGCTGAACAGCCAATGTTTGTCTGGGGCATATTCGAGGGCGAGGACGCTCCCGGTGTGCCCGCGCAGGACCGTTATCAGTTTGAACGTGGCCTTGTTCCAGACCTAGCGACCTCTCCCTGTGAGAAATCGCGTGCACATCTTGGACGTCACGTCAGCACAGGCCTACCGATATCTGGCCATCCTGGCTGCCGGTATAGATGTGGTCGTCGTTCGCAGCGAGACTAAGGACGGAGCTGTGCTCTTGGTGCAGCGAGTGGAACAGCTTCGGTGAGTGGTCGACGGTCTGCACGGGCCTGCTGAGCGATGCTAGCAGTTTCGCGGCGGGCAGAGGGGAGACGTAAGAGGACATCAGGCGCACGAGGCAAGGGCGGGCGCGTACGGTCTGGGATAACAGGTGAGGTCGGCTGGAGGACCATCGTGGCCGCTTTTATCTTAGCGGAGGTGGCACGGAGACCGAGCAGGGTCGGAGGCAGGTCGCCAGGCTGATCGGCGCGGGGGCGAACGCGAATTGGACGGCCGGGTATTGGCCTGTGTCTCTGGAGCTCTCCGTCCTCGCGTGAGTGGGCGTGGGCGGGAAATCCAAGCTCGAGTTCGGGGTGACAGCGCACAGTCCGCTCCCGGGTCGAATAAAGTCGGATGCACAAGGCTCTAATCCTAATCCAAATACAAATCCGAGCCTCACGCCCGCTTGCCCCGCCTCAGATTGGCGCCCGCCACCTCATCCGCCTCGCCACTCGCGCGACCTCGCCTCACCGCCCAGCCCGTCCTCTCTCCGTCTGTCTGTCCGACATCAACATCATCTCCAAAAAGACGGCGGACACCGTCCAAACATCATCGGACTGCACGTCCACTCGAACGCGTGGAGGCAGATGATTCGAGAGCATCGTGGCGTCAGCGTGACAAGCATGTCACGCATAATCCTTTTGGGAAGTCTACCAACCGTCCGCCGTCTGTTGGTTTTCGGAGAACGCGCAACACTCCCGCGAGGCTACCGTCTTCCAACCGGAGTGTGGGCATTGATCATTTATGTACCGTATCTCTAATGCCGTTACCTGAAAATGATACGCGTAGGCTTGTTGGACAAGCTTCACCGCTGTAGCACCGCTCAAATACCGCCCGGGACAATCCAGTGGTGCGCCTATTACTTACTCAGTGCTCTCCATCGCCAGGTCGTCCGAGGATGGGCCACCCGCCCCTATTCCAATTTTGCTGCACACACATCCAGCGCCCCGCCGAAAGTCTCGGCTTTGGCTGGATCCAAGGACTCCGCGGGCGGTGCAATGATGTCACGGGTGCGGTGCCTGACCCGCGTTAGCAGCGCAAACCACGGACATGCGTACGAAGAGAAGAAAATGCATGTGGGATGACGAGTAAAGGGGGACAACATAGGGAAGATATTACGATGGGGCGTACAGAAATGCGGATGCGCAATCGTCCATCTGCAGGGCGGGGAGGGGAAGTATACACAGCACTCGGGGCCGGCACACTGGCGGTGCACTCCATACAACTAACATACACGACAAAATCATGCCTTCTTCGTCCTCTGCGCGGATCCGTCCGATCTCCAACGCACCTATAGCTACTGTGTCTTTGCGGAAACCGCCCGTGCCAGACGCGCCCCACTGTCAGTGCACACCGCGACACGTACGAACAGCCGCGCGTGCGAGCGAGCAAGGCGTAAGCCACGGGGGGACACGGCGCGCGTTAAACACGACAACCTCCTAGTCAACGACCGCGCGAGCTCGCTGTGCATTATGCAGCCGTTGCGGGCAGCCCGAAGCGGGGCCGCCGCAGTGAGGGGGAGACCGGCTCAGACCTCGGCAGGCGTGGCGTGCTCCTTGTACCAGTTCTTGAGCCACCGCTCCGCAACCGCGTACTCACGCTTCACGCGCTGGAGCAGCGGGCCGATCTTGGCGAGGGCATCCGCCTCCGTGAGATCCGTGCCGTTCTCTTCGTCGCGGAGTGCGCCGTAGTGCTGGATGTGTTCGCAGGAGGCCTGGACTGCGGAGACGCCGAGCGCGGCGGACGAGCCCTTGAGGAAGTGGCCGAGGGACGAGAGCTTCGCGAGATCCTTGCCCTCGCTAAATGCAGGGAAGGGCGTATCAGCATCCGTGCAGGGCAGTGTACACGGCGAAGACGTGGGCGCAAATGAAGACGTACAATGCTTTGTCCATGTCAACGAAGGTGGTGCTGGCCTGAGTGAAGTAGGCCTCGGCCATGCCGAGAGAGAAGTCATGGGTGTCGTCTTCGTCGAGATCGAGAATTTGGTTAAAGGTGTCAAGGTCGATGATATTCTCTTGGTCGATCTTGAGAGGGTTACGATGTCCGTCAGAAAAGATGATAATTAGAGGCGCGGAGGACGGGATGACACACCTCTTCATCTGCGGCATCGGATTCGGGGTCTGCTGCAGGCGCCGGCGTCGAGGGGGCGGGGGTGGACGGGGCGGGGGTTCTTTCAGGAACAGGTGTGGCCCGGGAAACAACCTCGGGTCTGGGAGATGTCAGGCGAGCGGCCGGGGACTTGGGAGACGGCGGAGCGAGGGATGTGGCTCGCGAGCCCGCCCCGGGCGACGGCGAGCGCGGCTTGGCCGAGAGCTCGCGCTCGGGAGACTTGAGGTGCTCGGCGACGATGGTCTTGGTCTTGGTGTGCGACATGGCGCGACGGTGGGCGAGACGGAGGGCGAGGATGGAGGGGGGAGGGGAGAGAGCTGAATTATCGAATCAATCTAAGCCGGGGCTGCTTGCTATTAGACCTGTCCCCGGATTAATAGTTCACGCCACGTGGGGATATACGTTTGCGTCAGTCCACGCGGGCGTCGTTAGATTAGATAACGAGCATCGATCCCTGTGCCGCCTCGGCACCGCCCACGGTCCACTGCGCCGCTGAGCTCAGCTTCATCCCGCCCGCCACCGCCGAGCTCGTCCTCGCAAGGTCCGCGCACGATGTCCATCTTCTCGCTCTCACAGACCGACTCCCAGGTCCAGCCGTTCAAGGGCGAGGCTATCGACCCCGACGTCACCACCGGCCACCTCACCCACCTCTCCCCAGACCAGCAGGCCGCATTCAGTGCGTTCAAAGACATCATCACGAAGGCCCGGCTGTATTCCCCAGATAGACCACACCCTACCCACGATGAACCAACCTTATTGTGCGCACCCTTTTCACCCCCCAACGCTCCAAAGCCTGCTTGCGTTCAGTGTCGCAGCCGCATACAGCCTTGGATCTGACGTATGTATTTCCCCACAGGCGTTTTCTGCGTGCCCGCCGCTTCGACCCCCAAAAGGCCATGAAGCAGTTTGCCGACGCCGAGGCATGGCGCAAGAAGCACAACGTCGATACTCTCTACGCCACCTTCCCCGTAGACGAGTTTGAGCGTGCGCGCCGCTTCTACCCGCGCTGGACAGGCCGTAGGGACAAGGTAAGTCCCGCACACAGCCTTCTCAAAAGCCCGAGCGCCCTGACCTGCGCATTCTACCCGCGCACGATGGGCGTCGCTTACTGACGCGCATCCGCAGAATGGCCTGCCTGTGTATGTTTACCGCATAGCGTCCCTCGCCGGGCCACTGCAGAAGGAGCTCAACTCCGTTTCTCCAGAGCGCCGCTACCAGCGCATGTGAGCCGTGCTTCTGCTCCACCCCATCGATGCACCGCCTGCACCGCAGTACTGACCTTGGTCTGTCCCCCTTCTCCGTACTCGTCCCTACTCGCACAGCGTCGCGCTCTATGAGACCATGACGCGCTTCGTCCTGCGTTTCTGTAGCCACCTTCCGCATCACACCGCGCCGACGCCGATCTCGTCCGTGACGACGATCATCGACCTCGAACACGTCTCCCTCCCAAACTTGTGGACGTTGCGCGGGCACCTGCAAGAAGCGTCCGCTCTCGCGACGGCCAACTACCCCGAGACACTGGGCACGATCGCCGTCGTGAATTCGCCCACGTTTTTCCCCACCGTCTGGGGCTGGATCAAGGTGCGTTTTTCCGCTTCATACGTACGCGGTGTGCGGCACGGTTCGGCAGAGCCCAAATACTCATGTTGTGCAGCCCTGGTTTGACGAGGGCACGCGCCGGAAAGTGCATGTACTCGGCAAGGACCCGGGACCTACCTTGCGCACGTTGATAGACTCCAAAGACCTGCCGAAGCCGTATGGTGGAGAGCTCGACTGGAAGTTCGAAGACGAGCCGGCGTTAGACGAGGCCGCGAAGGCCGTCCTTGGAGAGATGCCGAAGGGGCCTGTTGTTTTCGAGAATGATCAAGTCTGTCGTCCAACGCCTCCATCGGCGGACGCTGCTGCTAGTAACTCTTGACAGTGAATCGGTCTCTCCTATACCTCAGATTGTTGCATTGGACGCATACGCATGTACGATATACCTCACAGTTGCAGTTGCATTTTATTATTACGGCGTACTACATAGCATATTACTAGACAGCTACATTTGGAAGACATTACAGCAAAGTCCGGGGTTGAGAGCGCACAGCACATACAGAGAAAGACCGTAGGAGAAAGACCGCAGGAAAGTGAAACGACTGAAAAGTATAAGTTACTGCATCCAATTACGTGAGGATCATGTCGTCCTCGGGCTCGGCCGCGACGCCGTCCTCGCTCCAGATCTCCAGGAACTGCCGCATAGCGTGAGCGGAGAACTGCCCGAGATCTGTATGAGAACTCACCCGTGTCGATTGGACGGCGGTATCCTCGCTTGTTAGCATGGGAGCAGAAGCAAACGGCAGCCTCTCCCACGACAGGGGGCGCTCGTGCTTCCGTGTCGCAGGTCTGTCTCCCACAGCGCTCTTCTTCCCAATAACGAATTTCAAGCATTTCCTGCATTCCGGTGAGCAACAGAGTTGGACCTCGGGTGTGCGGGCTAAACTTACTCTTCCGAGATGCCATACAGTGCCTTGAGGTGTGCCTTGAGTAGCATGATCATGGCCACGATGACAGAGCTGCGCATAAGCCCCAGGTCCCGCACACCAATGGGAGGCGGAGCGGAGGGCAGCTGTTGAGGCAGATGAGGCATCTCGGCTGCTCCAGATGCGTCGAGCATTGGCACGTCCTGTCCCGCGGGCTGGGTGCCTATCGGAGCATGCAGCTGCGTGAGTAGATGCGATGGCGACAACGTCTCGACCAGCTGCATGCCCGCGGTCGATAAGACGGCCGTTAGGGACTTGATTACGGTCAGTGGCTCCTCCTGGGTCTTGAAGTCGAACGAGGCGAAATTCTCAACCATGTACCGCGTGAATTCAACGTCGTCCTATTGAGCCCATATTAGCATCCCTAGGACAACGAGGTGTCCGTCCAGCGCACCTGCGAAGACTTGCCCAACTCAACGTCAAAGACTTTTACGAGGGCACGGAGGAAATCCTGTCTCGTCGCACGCTTCTCGCGAGCTAGCGAGTACCACCGCTGCAGAAGCGCGGTGGGACCAGGTGACATACAGTAGCCTTTGACTGCACCCGGGGTGACTCGCTTCTGATAGTCGAACGAAGCCCGAGCACTATTGACGAATCGGGAGTTCAGAAGCGAGGTATGTTTGGAATGGAGTATAGCATGGAGAGCGCTGGCACGGGAACTTAAGTGGGGATTGGGGCTCGTTTCAAGAGCAACAATGACAGGGAATGACTATGAGCGAGATTTAGTTAGGGTTTTATGAAGAAGCTAGACGTCGTACTCGCCTGCAATGGATGTGCCAGACCTTGCTTGATAGTGAATGTGAGGATGTCGACAGCCGCTGCTTGAATCTGGGGGGTTTGTGACAACGCAGCTTCCAGAATCTTGTCCAAGTAACGCTGGACAACCGCAGAGCTTACTCTGTGACGATAGTATGAGATAAATATCCGACCGGGATGTATGAAAACTTACCCCGAATCTGCAAATCCCTCGGTGTTGCCGATCAGTTCCTCCATGTTGACTTTGCCGGCAGCCGTTCTACCCTTCGGACCCGCGGCAGCTACTGCAAAGTCAGATAGGGTAACGGTGTGATATTTGTGAAGCGTACCTTTCTCATTGGCAGCATGTTTGGCAGCTTCTGACACTAGGAAGTCTTGCAAGATTTTCAAGAGACGACCTCGAGCCTCTTCTATAGGGGATGCGAAAATTGCGTCCATGATTTTCGAAGAGGGTTCTGCCGTCATTAATGCGGGCTGTGCACGGAACAGGAATCCTATAGCGAAAGCTTAGTGCCCGTCGCGAAGCGGCAAGCAACATGAACTTACCGAGACACTGCAAAATCCTGCCTCTGAGCCCGTTGTCCTCATACTTCTCGTATAGCTTCAAAAGACACATGTAAACATGCTCGGTTACGGGTCCCTATCGTATGCACGTGAGAAATACCGACGACACGACATTAGCGAAGTCGTACCTGGGTAATCTTGTCTATGTCTGCCTTGAACTCTGAATGCCGTATATCAAGTTCTGCAATTGAGGCGACGCCAAGGAACACATACTCTCTTGCTCCACACGGAGGCGATCGAAGTTGCAGTGTTCACAGAGAAGGGAAGTGATGAAAAGTAAAATTGACAACGCGCGCTGTTCAGCGGCTGCAAGCATTTGTGTAGCAGGCTTCTTGATGGCTTGTTGCAGACGGGCTGATAGGGCACTTTCAATACTTGAGTATGTATGATACTTCAACAGCCGACGTACCATTGCACGACCGCAAGAGTGCCACGATGCGGCCGAAGTCGTGGGTGATGTGATTAACTGTAGCACACATACATGCTACCGTCTCTTGCAAACCCTGGAAACCACCTGCGTGAGCAAGGTAAAAGAGCGTCCACAACGTTCACAACATACCTGTACGCCAGCGGTAGTTGAAGGTTTGAGGATCACTGGCTGAAGTGCCAGCTGCAACTCCTGTCCGAACTTCGCGGCGGTCTTGGGCATATGCGGGATGGAAGCTCGGAAGATGCGTAGCAAGGAGTCGGAGGTCATTTGCTCTTCGGACTTCGATATCCGCACTTTAATAAAATAACAACTCAGAAATACGCGGATCAACGTACCGTTGTGGCGTTCTTGAGATATGGCAGCAATGTCGCGGCATTCGCTCCCGAGAGCACAGCAGGGTATGCTGATGTGAACAGATATATCGTCTGCACGCAGTTCAAGACGGTCTGCGGGAACGTTAGCCTATGTAAATTGGGTCGAGAGTTGTACTTACGAAGCCAGGCAAATCTGACGCATCCACAAGCCCGTCAATGAGCGTTTCGCAAACTTCGACATAGCGCTGGTGCAACGGAGCTCTGTCGTTCTCTTCCTTGTCCGCCATTATACGATGAAGCACGTCTTCTAGTGGGGACTGTCGGTCCTTGAACTGTGAAGCGACACCCATGATGATCGTGACTTTCGTAAGAAGCTCTGATTTATCCTGAGAGTTTCCATTTGACCTAGGTGCGGACGACGTGCCCATAAACCATAACTCTTCCACGGTCTTGATAGCTAGGTCCTTAACGGTGTCGTCCTCGTCGAGCATACGAAGAACGATGCGTGTGCAGATATCAATGCGCGCTGCTCTTTCCTCTGTGACATTGTAGTAGGCTTTCAGCAACTTGATCACCCTCTTGCGTACACCCAGACCGGTGTCCGCAATTCGGTCAGCGATCTTCTGGTAGTAGTCGGAAGCGAACTTGGGAGAGTCCACCATATACTTGCCAATGAGCTCTACTGCAGCGTCGCGAACCGCGGGAGAGCTGTCAAGAAGATGAGTCTCGATGCCTCGTCTCACGTTCGGCTGGATGGTAGGTCATTAGAGAACATCACGTAGTCGAGGATATTGTGACTGACAGCGGAGAGTATGCTAGGATCGCTGGTGACGATCTGTCCAAGAGCTTTCAGCGCCTTCGTACGCATAAAGACTGGCGGTGCATCCAAGGCTTGTAGAACAACTGTTAGGATCGGATTGAAAGAGTTTCGAAGGCTTTGACAAGTGCCGATCTCTTCTGAGAGTCTGTCGATCCGGGCTACTTCCTCGTGAGAGCTTCTAGGTGCGGTGTAAGCAAACGCGAATGAAGGACAAGGACAAGTACTTTGTGCGCATACCCAATATCGAAGACGTCGCCAGAAGCATCGTCCCATATACCCCGCATAGCAATCTTGAACTTCACAGCCAGAGACTTCACGCTCTTGCGATCTGCTTTCGAGTCCAATTCCTCGTCTCCAGCAATCACGCTCTCGCAGTGCTGTAGCACCAGCGCAAGCTCATGGCCCCATACTACCGCAGTCAGCTCCCTGGCGCTCTATGAAGTCGTTAAATACCATCTCGGTGAGATGTTAACGACGGCTCACATCGAACGCCTGGTCTTCGGACGACCGTCTGCAAAGATAGCTCTGCAAGTCCTGATGAGCGGCCACCAACCGAGCCAGCTTGTCAGCGTCGAGGGTACTCAGAATCTATTAAGGACATTAACGTCAAATCCATTCCAGGCGTGTAGGTACTACGCATCTTACCTCATCGACGGGATACAATGCAGAGTCTTCAGAATCACGCTTGAACTTGAGCGTACTGGTCCGAAGATGCGCAGCGATGACGCCAAGATGGTCCAAAGCAAGCGTCTTCACCGCGTTGTTATCATTCTGGCCAGTAGACTTCACATCGTCCAACGATGACACCTACAGTGGCTTGCGTATGGGTGGAAGGTACCCGAGCGGAATAAAGGGGCACGCACCATGAACTTGCAGATGATGCTGAGTATGAGGCTCGCCGCAGGCCACTCAGGCCAGAACAATACGGCGAGAAGGTCCGAAATAAGGTTGTCAAAGATAGCCCGGTACTCCGCCTCGTTGGAATTTTTTGTCGTCTTCGTCTTACCTGACCTCTGCGTTAGGAAGAGGACGATCGTCTTTGCAGCCTTGGTCGCGGAGTCCAGCCCGGAAGCATATAAGCGGATCTCCTCCGAGTCATGCTCGTCTAGCCACGGGTCCTTCGTCTTCTCGCCGTAACTATCCTGCCTACGGAGCGCTTGCGCCTGCTCCCGCGCCTTGCGGATCGCCTTGGCCTCCACACGCACATCATGAGCAGACGTCTGCACGAGCTGCATGAGAAGCGCAGACACGGTCCGGATAGTACGACCATCGCGCAGCCTGGGCAAGTATAAGTCCATACGCCCCCAAGAAACCGGCCTAGACACCCACCGAAACTGCCCCGCACGCTGCTTCGTGTCCGAAAGCTTGATCAAAGACGACAGAATCTCTTCGATGATCCAAGGCCTCTGGTCCTCGTGGTTCGCGAAGATCTATGCCGGATCGATCAGTCACCCTCACTCACTGAGAACACGCGTCGAAGAACTGACACTACGTATGAGGGAAAGCGCGTCCAACCTCAGCCCCCTCATCGCACTTCCACCGAGGTTGGCGATGACGCCACTTCCATTAGCCGCTTTCTTGCTCTTGCCCTCACTTTCAGCCTCGACGACGAAGAACGGTCCTATGGCGATATAAACGGCTTGAATGATGATGCCCTCGCTCATAGCCATAGAATCGGCACAAATAAGGTCGTTGATCCTTGGCAAGACGGAAGAGATGGCAGTGAAGACCTCACTAACTAGTCGGCGCTGTACACTGTCGGCGGAGGACAAGAGCTGTATGAAATGCCGGAGGAGGGGAGAGACCTGCGCATCTGCCGCAGAGGCTTCGACAAATGGATAGAGGATTTTCGTGAGCTGATTCTTGACAGTAGCAAGGCATGCCGTGATGAGCTCCTCAGAGTACAGCTGAGCGAACACGTCAGTCAGCCGCATACAGCTACTGTGATCATCTCGAATCGAGGGTTCATACCTGTTTAGGCAAACGATCACTCCCCAGTAGCGCAATGCAACAATCAGCGGCCAAGACACTATCTCTAGCGACCTCAAGAGTTTGGGTCAATGCCTCAATGTCCTGCTCAGTCACCGCCGGTTCCGCTGGAGACTCATCAACATCCATGCCGCCCCCTTCTCCCGGCTGTCCAGGAGATTGAGACTTGGACCGTCTGCCCTCCACTTGTGCCTTCTTCCCATTCGGCTTCTTGCCTTTGCTGGCCTTCGAAGCCGGAGCACTAGCCCCAGAGTACTTGAACGGGTCCAGCTCTTCGCCAGCACGCACACTACGCTCAAGCATCTTCAAGATTCGCGACAATGTAGCCGTGTCAATGTCGGTCATGCGACAACGGTATCGTGGCGTCCCTGCTACCCCATTCGCGTCACGCGAATTGATGCGATGGCGTTTGCTGGGCCGAGCGACCTTGGTGATCTGCGTACACAGCTTGCGGACCAAGTTAGGGTGAAGGTGAGGCTGGGACCCGAGACTAGTCAGGGGAGAGAACCATTCTACGGGCAAGTCATGTGGCTCGACATCCGGCGGCAGACCATCTTCCGCCTCGAATATATCCTCCAGAAGGGTTGTGAGTTTTTCAATAGGCGCTAGCAGTGAAGTATGAGACTCAGTGGGGGAAACCTGAAGACGTTAGGAACCCACCTCTATCGTCTCTTTCCCCAGTAGCCTTCCGCGCAGAAGACTTGTCACTCACCCGTCTGTGCGCCATCGGACTGCTGTTTACGTCTGAGCCAAAGCCACCTAGGTCCTCATCTTCGTCCATCTTCCTAATCCTGGCCTTGCCCATCGTCGTCGTCGTGATCACAACCTCTGGCTTCATCCTCCGCTGTGAGACAGGGGTATGGTATGCTTTCGGGAGAGGAGGCACCTCTACATAGGGAGCAGGCCTATGTTGCTGCACGGGCACCGTGGGCGGCTTCTTCTGCCTTGGTGGAGTTGTGATAACTACCTCAACCCTGTGCTTATGGAACGGCGAAGCCTGCTGCACTCGCGGCGTTGGGATTGGTCTGTTTGGATCCGCAATTTGAACGCGCTTGGTGGTGGGTGAGTCAAGGTACTGCTCATGTTTGCGCTTCCGCGGCGTCATCTTGGCTTCTGGGCTAGGTTGCGCAACAGCGAGAGGATCGGGGCTACCAACCTCAGGAAGTGTGCTGATTTGCGATCGTGGAGGCCACTGCACCTCCTGCGGCGGCGTATATTTGGGCGCTTGTAATACCTCCTTGGAAGGTTGTGGCTGAAGCGGTGGAGACCGCACAGATTCAACGGGAGGTTGTACCCCATGCAACGGCGGCCGCTGGTGCTGCACTTGTTCCACAATAGGTTGCGTAGGTTCCCGCAACGGTGGCGGCTCGAAGAGATCAGGTTGGGTAGACTGGCTCGATAACGGTGATAATTGACTACTCTGCCTTGAGAACTGTGACGACTGACTGTGCTGCTGAGACCGAGTGTGTTGCTGAGATGGCGGCCTCGAGAATTGCTGTTGCCGTGCAGTCTCATGCGAATGTGTCCTCGCTAGATGAAAATCCGGGACCAATTGTGGTGGTGGTCTCGCCGGCAGCGAATTGTGGAAGGCTTGCTGAGGAGGCGGTCTTGCCGGGAGAGAGCTGTGAACATCTGGCTGGATATGACGCAACTGAGGAGGTGTCTGCATTGGCGGCAGAGGGGGGTACGCCCGTGAAGGTTGAGAAGATGGTGAGGTATGGTAGGCGTGTTGCGGTGGCGGCTTCACAGGCTGAGGGGCTGGGCGCGGTGGCTGAGTCGGCGTCTGAGCAAGGAAGTTGTTGAAGAACATTGTCGATTCTTGAGGCTGGTAGGTCTGGCGTGGGGGCTTCGGAGGAGGGGGACCAAGGGCACCTGCAAGCGAAGACGAGGAAGAAGAAATGCCCGGAGGTGGTGGTGTAGGATAGGACGCAGAGGGCGTGGTATGGTTTATGATAGACTGGGCGAAAGGATTGGTCTGGTAGGTGGAGTGGCGAGACGGTGCTGGTGACCATTGCGGTGGTGCTTGATAGTCGGGATACATACTACTACATATTAGCGGTGAAATCTTTGGAAGGACATACGAAGGCACTGACTGTCCCTGACCGGCCAAGTGGTAGACGGCCTGACTACGGGTGTTCTCCCAATATTGTCCACCATACTCCGACGGTTCAGGGTTCAGTATATGCGCAAACTCTCGTGAGTACTCTGAATGCTGAGGGAATCGAGACTGGTGGTAAGTCGCATTGGAAGGTGCAGGGACATATGGCTGAGTGTACGATGGGGGAGCAGCGGAGATGGAGAGATTGCTAAGGTGTCGTGCGACTGTAGTTTTCTGCATGAGCATATAGTCTCTTTTTTGTCTGATGTACCAACCATGGGTAGCAGGGGTCGCGGAACCGTAAGGATATGCGGCGAGAAGCTGGTGTGCGTCCTGCACAGAGTCGCTGGCGGCGGGGGTAGGTGGACTCAATTCTGAAACATCGTAGGTCCCAGGGGACTGGTGTTGATATGTATGGTGATGATGTCCGTTCATAACTGCGCCAGAGGCAGATGTGAGCGCATACAGAGAGGTAGAGGAGGAGAGAGGCTGAGGCCGCGTTCGGACGTCGCCGCAAGACGCGACTCGGACAAGGCTGCTGCCTTTTGGCGCCCATTTCGTCTTGACGCGGTGTCGCGTAGCTGTCACGCGTGACTAAATATTGCCTTTCCGGGCATCTCTAGTCCGTCTCTCCCCATCTTGACCTCTCGGAGTCCAGGTGCCCTCAAGTTTAGCTAGCTGTACCCTTTTCGCCTTCTCGTCTCCAAGCTGAACACATGAAGTCATATGTGTACACGTCTTGAAAACTATTACGCGGTATACGAGAGGATCCATCGCGTCGCGGAATCAAACCAACCCGAAGAACAAAAATATCAATATGGAAGCACTTCATTACTACATCGACGCGTAAGTACCAAGAAAAAGCTCAATATCACTAGCAATAAGTCAGAGTCAAAGGTACAGAAAGAACTGCAGGCCCAGTCATCAACATGTCGTAAAGTCGTCATGAGGTCGTGATAGATCGTTAAAGTTACCGCATCAAGTTAGGGCCACGAGCCGCATCCTCAGCATCCCGTCGATGGTGGAAGCCATGCCCTGCCTTCGCTTTCACATCTCGCCAAAATGCGTCCCAGTTGTGCCCCTGGGGGTGTCCTTGCCGACCCCGCGACGGCTCTTCTACACCCAAGGGGGGCGACCCCATCGGAAGCCCTTCCGTGGACCGTGCGGGATGACCACCAAACGCCTCTTGTTGTGCGGCGTTCACGCGTTCTACCGCCTTGATCAGCGATGGCGTGGCAGGCACGGGTGTAAAGACGGCGGGAGTGAGCGTGGCCGAGGAGCCCGTGCCGTTACTGCTAGAAGCAGCCTGAGAGAAAGCAGCTGACGACGGCCTATGTGCGAGGTCCCGCTGACTGTGGCGACGAATGAAATCGGGAGACCACTTTTCTCCGTCCGGAGAAACGGTTTGTTCACGAGTCGCACCCGTTGTCACATCTTCCTCGTCATCGGAAAGCGAATCCGTCTTCACCCAGCGGTTGCCTGAGGATCTGCCGTCTTTCACAGGCGAAGGTACCTCATTCGTGAGAGTAGCCATAGAGTCCGTTCTAGTCGGAGAACGGACGAATGCGGGGACCACTTTCTTGAAATCGTCCTCATCTTCGGAATCTGACAGGGTATACGGGTCAAGTGGGTCAAACTTGATGACTTCCCTAGTGCGATGCTTGCCGAGGACTGGTTTGCGATCCTTTCGCAGCAACTCTTGGGGCGGTGTAAAACGTCTCGCCGAATCATGAGAAGAGTGCGAGCCAGATAGCGACTGCTTCTTGTAAAGCTTCAGCGGAGAGTCCGGGATGGGGCGCTTGAGGTCGGCGTCGGCAGGAAAGACGATATCCTTGCTAATGGGGTCGGTGCCTCTGTGCCCGAAATGACGTGCCCAGAAGGATCGGACAGGTCTGAAGGTCCCGGCACGATCCGCAGCGTTTGGCAACGTCGCTGCGTACTCCGCGAGGTAGCTATCCCATTTCTAGCGGCAGACGTCAGTACGCATGTTGCAACCGGACTAAATGCCCAGAGCATACCTGATCGGGGTTCTCTCCGAGCTTCAGCTTGAGGAGCCAATCGCTGGCAATCCCGAGGAGTAAAAATAGGCAGAACGCAGCACTAAGGCCCTTCTCCTTCGTCGTACCCCACCCACTTCCATTATGAACCCACAGCCTATCCCAGACGTCTGACCACGCGGGAAGGCGCGCTAGAAGTGCGATTGAAAGGACAGTGCCAAATGAACCCGCAGACGTCAGACCGACGCGCACAAAGACGTGCTGAGTACGAGCGATCGGCAGAAGACACATTATGAGTCCGATTGGGGTGAAGACAGCAATGAGGACATGGCGTGTAAGCAGCGAAGGATGGACGATGACTGAGAGTGCGAGCGCGAGAGTGGAGCTACCGAGCTTAACGTGAGGATGCAAAGGCCAAGAGAGGAATTTAGCGATGCTCACTATCCCACAATACCTGCGAAGCCGAGTGCCGCATACTTCCACCGAGCTGAGAGCACAGCGCACACAATTGCGGAAAGTAGCCAGACAGCAACAAAGGCGCCAGAGCTGAGGGGGCGGTCGGACGATACGTTGGGAATGAGGAGTGATAGGAAGGTCGTCAAGTGGACTAGATACTTCTGAATGAATTTGAAGAACGTATGTGACGAGGCTGCACTTACCTCCAGTAACATATCCCGTTGAAATTCCACCAATACCACCCTCCAACCGAAACACGCGCTTCAGAGTAGCCTCTGCGCGCTGAGTCTTGGTCGTCTCCACAGAATGAAGGGCGTCGTAGCGCGGTGCAAAGGCGCGCGTCCGATCGAGAGTCAAGAAAGCTCCTGCGAAGGTGAGCAGCAGCGAAAAGAACAGTAAAGGCAGAGCATAAGCAAGCAAATATGGAGACGAGGACAGAAGCAAAGAGAGCGTGGTCGTTGGATCGGCCGACATGTCGATAGAAGTAAGCGGGTATGATGTCTCGGTGCGAAGTCGTCAAATTGCTGTGGTCGTTACTATCGTTGGAGGTACTTCTACTCCCTCGAATACTCTTCCGGAACGTCGATATCTTGAGTGTCTGCCGAGGCAAGCCTTCTTGAGCAGGTCGTCCGCCCAGGGGACGACAAGGACTGACGAGGAGCACAGAAAGCGGGACGAAGGCGCGTGGGAAAGACGCCTATGGTCTGATCACTGTCTCGAGTGCGGGCGTCTACCAAACGGGACTTCGACTGAACCGAATTTTTCCTGAATTTGGTTCTAGTCCGCTCTGCTCATGCCCTTGACCGCCTTCGCCAACCTCTCGCACTCTCGTACAAACCATCACAGAGACTATCGCTGATAAATTTTTGCATCTCGCTGCACTAGACGAATGGCTAGAATTGCAGCCCTGAAGGGCATCTCGAACTCGCCGAACCCCCACCATCAGCGGAGGCATTCTTCTCATGACATCCCCTCCCACAAACGACTCGTCAAGCGTGAGCAAGCTTGGGTAGACGTCTCGGACGATGAGATGGAGGTTAAAAGTTCGAGGAAGGTCACTGCGACCCCGCCAAAAACTAGCCACAAATTAGACCATCCCCGGAAAAAACCACGCCTGTCCGCGCCCGCCGCTTCCTCGTCCTCTAAGGGCCTTTCACTACAGAAGCAGCGGAAGGAGCTCCCCATCTACGCCGGTACGTCCCCTACCTACCGCGAGCCGAAGAAAATAGTTAAACGTCCGCCGCAAACCAGGGAAGGACGCGATTGTGGATATCATCCGCGAGCACGATGTAACCGTGCTGATCGGAGAGACCGGTTCTGGCAAGACCACCCGTGAGTGCCTTCACGCAAACACGCGCGCCCGAAGCTCATGGTCGCCCGCAGAGGTACCACAGTATCTATTAGAAGCCGGCCTTGCGGGGTCGGGCATGATCGCAGTCACTCAGCCCCGCAAAGTCGCTGCCACCTCCCTCGCTTCGCGCGTAGCGGCCGAGCAAGGCACCTCGGTCGGCTCCGTCGTGGGCTACTCCGTCCGCTTCGACGAGGCTTCGTCCCCCGAGACGCGCATCAAGTACGTGACAGACGGTATGCTCGTGCGCGAGCTCCTCGGCGACCCGCTCCTCTCGCGGTACAGCGTCGTCGTAGTCGATGAAGCTCATGAACGCACGCTCCGCACGGACCTACTCATCGCGAATCTCAAGACCATCCAGAAAGCGCGCAACTCACCTTCCGACGCCAAGGGTAAGGCCGCGGCCAAGCTCGCGCCCTTGAAGGTCGTGATCATGAGTGCGACTCTCGAAGCGGAGAAGTTCAGCAAGTTTTACAACAAGTGCGTCCACGCCCCTCCACCTCGCCCGACAAAACGCCCGTTTTTACTCAGCGCTCCCGTTTAGCGCAAAGATCGTGTACGTGAAGGGCCGTCAGCACCCGGTCACTATCTATCACGCCTCAGCCAGTCAGCCGGATTATGTGGATGCTGCCCTTCGCACCTTCTTTCAGATACACACGGACCGAGGGGAGGGGGACGTCCTAATCTTCCTGCCTGGCCAGGAGGACATCGAGAGCTTGGACAAGTCCATCCAACTCTATGCCAATCAGCTGCCGAAGGACGTGCCGGGGGTAAGTACACGCGCGTGACTGTAGCTCACCGCAAGAAGTTCTCATAGCGCATTAGGTTCTCATCTGTCCGATGTACGCCGCCCTGCCGCCCGGTCAGCAGGCTAAAATATTCTCCCCTACTCCGGCGGGGATGCGTAAGTGCATCCTTGCCACAAACATAGCTGAGACGTCTATTACTATTCCTGGGATCAAGTATGTCATCGACACGGGCAAGTGCAAAGAGAAACGCTATGTAGCAAGACACACTGGGACTGGTCAGCCGTCTTGCAGCCCTTCGCTAATGGTACCGTGTTACTAACTAACAGTAGGATTTGATACCCTTCTGACTCGCGATATCACGCAATCTTCCGCCGTCCAGCGGGCTGGTCGTGCAGGCCGTGAAGTACATTCCCTATGCCTCTGCGCAGCATAGAATACCGGCTGAACTACCGCGCAGGGCTTTGGCTTTTGTTTCCGCCTCTACACAGAAGATTCCTTCCGCAAAATGCCTGTGACCGCAGAGCCCGAGATTCGTCGGTGCACGCTCACGTCGAGTCTCCTCCAGCTGAAGTGCCTTGGGCAAGACCTCGAAGAGCTCGACTTCATGGACAAGCCGGAAGAAGATACCGTCGCCTCCGCGCTCAAGACGCTCTTCCTCCTCGGCGCGCTCGACAACCGCAAAACGCTCACCCCCCTCGGGCGCCAAATGGCTTCCTTCCCACTCGAGCCCCCGCTCTCGCGCGCACTCCTCGCATCCCTCGCGCTCGGCTGCCCCTCCGAGCTGCTCACGATCCTTTCCGTGCTCTCTGCCTCGTCGCCCCTTTTCGTTGACACAACCGCCGCGCGCGACGCTGCGGCGGACGCGCGGCGGAAGTTCCGGCACCCCGCGGGCGACCACCTCACCGTGCTGAACGCGGTGCGTGCGTACGACGACGTCACCGCCGCGGGCGAGGGCAAGGCCGCGCGGCGCGACTGGTGCCGCCGCATGTTCCTCAACGAGCGCTGCCTCGTCGAGGCGGTGAACATCCGCGCGCAGCTCCGCGACGTGTGCGCGCACGCGGGCATCGACTGGCGCGTGAGCGCCGGGGATGACGTCGAGGGGCCGGTGCTCAAGGCGCTCGTGCACGGGCTCGTGCAGAACACTGCGTTCCTCCAGCCGGACGGGTCGTACAAGCAGGTCATGGGCCAGTCGGTACGTGTGCGCCCACGCAGGTGGGAACTCCAGGAGCGCGGCTGACGATTCTGCAGATCGTGAAAATCCACCCGAGCTCCTCGTTAGCTGACAAGAAGGTGCCGGTGATCATCTACGACGAGCTGGTGCGTTTCATGCCCGTCGCGGCAATGATGGCTCACACTGACTCATGTTGACGGTCGGCGTGGGCAGGTGTACACGACTCAAGTATACGCCCGCGGCGTCTCAGCCGTGCCCCGGAGCTTCATCGCAGAAGTGCCTGTGTTCCAACAGCGCGTAGGCTGAAACTACGTACTCAGAGCTCGAGCTTGCCATCGTCATGACCCACGCCCCGGGCGACACCCACTATCATTCTACTTTCCTGAGATCTCGGTGTCCGGTGTATGTACAGTGTACTGCATGATACATGTGTGTACGACGTGTGTAACCGATCGCGGCCTGCATGCACATAGCGCTGCTGGAGAAAGAACCATGTACGCATTGAGCCAGCCCGACAGCGGAGTATAGCAGCGCGCTCCGGCCTACTCGGAAAACCCTCCCATCCAATGGCGGGCTGCGTTTCTGTCACCGCGCGAGGGTGTTGTTGCCACCACGTGGCTAGACTCGATCACGCCTCCTTACTCTGGTTTCTGCCATCGGGACCTTGTCCCTCGATCTTGGACGAACGCGTACAAGCGGCGACCATGGCCGGTGATGTGCGCCCTCGGTAACTACCAAGTACTACGATCGAGGCGTATCTGGGTGCTTGCAATTACAATTATCTCCAGACGCGGTCATGGTTTTGCGTAGCGCCGTTCGAGTCAACTTTCAAGCTCATCGTGTGCGCTACCGAACCGTAACGTCAAACAGCCTTGACGACTCGGAGATGACTTCTGACTTGTTCTGAGACCGTTATTTTTTTTCTCGAGCCTGTGGTACTCAGGCTGCGCCGCAAGAAGCTGTCGTTGGAGTGGCAAGAGAATGACTTGGCAGCCTGTGCACAATGGCGTCCGTCCAACGTCGAATTACTCGAGCCCCGCTCGTACTGCGGCCGGGAGTTTGCAGTCAGACTCCTAGCTTGACGCACTGCGCCGTAACCGTGGCTCGACTACCCGCATGCCGAGGCGACTCGTCCGCTCAGTGTTGCATCTACTATGATGCTATGCCGTGCTGCGGCGTACACACCTAACCGAGCTACTAATAACTATTAATTCTCTGTGTGCTTTTTTTGGCGGAACCCGTGGCGAAAATCGAACGTCCTCCGAACCGATGCAATCGCCGTTAAACGGAGATCGGAGTGTTGGGGGTCGACTCCGAGCGGTCGCAAGAGGAGTCCTTGTGACCGGCGTCCGAAACCGGCATTCCACACGGGCGTCCTAACCAAACGTGTTGTGTTGTCCACGACGTCCAGCCGTCCGCGACAAGTCGGAGTTGTCTGAAGAGAGACGGGCGAATCACTTTTGTGGTACGTTGCGCGCTCCCGTCGGTGTGCACCGTAAATCTAGTAGCCCTTTCAACCTTGGAACATATTTAATTGAACAAGCGGTCAAAACGCGGAGCATCAGAGATAGCGCCGTTCCGGCGCAGTGTCACCGTGACCGTATGGAATGCCACGATAAGTTGCTGCCGGCAGGATGCGTATGTGTATGTAAGTGCGGCGTCGCTTCGTTGAGATTCGAACGGCCCGAAATGAAGAAGAGCACGCAATGGTGCGGTGGTAGCCTGGCCAGTGTTCTGGACTGCTCATACGCGAAGGCCTTCCTTCACGACAGCTCAGTGCGAAGACCCTGAGGCTCGAGCTCGGGAGGCAAGGACGTCACGACGGCAAACGTAGACGAGATAGACGCCTGGAGGTACGCGCTGGGAGTGATTAGGTGAGCCCGTGGGAAGGACAGGTACGAGCAGAGTTCCCAGGCGGGGGGAGCATCGCGATGGCGAAGGACGAGCTGGCATTGTCTGCTGAGGGGTTATTTGTGAGGGTATTTCGGACACGGCGGGAGGGAAATGCGGGGAAAGAGGCTGTGTGTTGTGTTTTATGGCCGGGGCGAGAAGAGGGAGTGTACGCTTGTGGGCGCTTTCGAGGCTGAGGGCGGGGCACGCCAAGCTCAGGGCGCGAGGAAGAAGCCGCGCGGGCCGTGGACGCCGTGCCCCCGCGCGACGTAAGACGGCCGCGTCAGCAACTCTCTTCCCCACCCAGATTCCCCAGAAGCCTCCGCGTCCCAGGCGGAATCGCCCAGTGCGCTGCAGGAAAGCGGCGTGCCCGAGGCGGCGACGGCTACAGAACGCAGGACGGACGGAGGGCGGCGGCCGAGCGCCGCGGGGGACAGAGCGGATATTGCAAGGTAAAAGGGAAAATGGCGATGGCGGGGGATATCTGATAAGATTGCATGCGTGCAGATGGAGATGGGCCCCGGGGAGTGGAGCGCTGGCTAGCGCTGGATGGGTCGAGCGAGTGACTGAGAGCAACGCCGGTGCCGCGTAACTGACTTTTATAAGGATGTCCTTCCCTCCCCTCCTCCTCCTCCTCCGCACCCATCGTCGTCCCCGCTCCCTCCCCTCCCGCTAATTTATCCCGCGGCCCCGCTCCCCAGCGGCTCTCCTTCCTCCCGCCATGGCGGCCAACTCGCCTGTTCAGCCCACTGTCTCAAACGAGAAGGCCTCCTCCCCCTCTCCCACGGTGCAGAAGGCTGCCCCCGCGAAGAAGGGTTTCTTCAAGCGCAAGTCCCCAAAGGAAGACGACGATGCCTCGCTCCAAGAAAAGCAGTCCAACGACGAAGTTCTCCCCGCCCCCGTCCCTGCAAAAGCCGACATCCAGCCATGTTCCTTCTTCGAGCTCTTTCGGTACGTTCCTCGCCCCGTTCGATCCCCCAATATAGTCCCAATCTCGTATCCCTAGGTTCTCCACGCGCACAGAGATCGTTATGGACATCCTAGGCCTCGTTGCCGCTGCGGGTTCAGGTGCTGCGCAGGTCCGTACGCTCCTCCTTTCCCGTCACACACGACCCGTTGATGGCGTACACTGCAGCCCCTGATGAGTTTGCTGTTTGGTCGACTAACGCAAGACTTCGTCAACTTCGGCATGACCGTTGCCCGCTCGCAGGACTCTACGGACCCATCCGCCGCGTCGGCAGCCAAGGCAGCCATTCCCGAGGCCGCAGCTGCGTTCAAGCACTCTGCTGCGCTTAACGCATCATACCTGGTTTACATCGGTAAGTGTGTCTTCCATTGAATGGAAAGTGGGTTTTAAGCCCCCCTCAGGTATCGGCATGTTCGTCTGTACGTACACGTACATGGTCATCTGGGTCTACACCGGCGAAGTCAACGCGAAGCGTATACGTGAGCGCTACCTCAAAGCCATCCTCCGCCAAGACATTGCCTTCTTCGACAACGTCGGTGCAGGAGAAGTCGCGACGCGCATCCAGACCGATACCCGTGAGTCTTCTGTACATGTCCCTCGACCCCGCTTCCTCATCCCGCGTTCCACAGATCTGGTTCAACAGGGTATTTCCGAGAAGGTCGCTCTCTGCATCAACTTCCTTGCCGCATTCGTCACCGGTTTCGTGCTTGCCTACGTCCGCTCATGGCGTCTAGCCCTCGCCATGTCTTCGATGCTGCCCTGTATCGCCATCGCCGGAGGTGTCATGAACAAGTTCATCTCTGCATACATGACGCTGTCTCTCCAACACGTCGCCGAAGGCGGTACCATTGCGGAAGAAGTGATTTCCACCGTGCGTACCGCCCAAGCCTTCGGTACCCAGCACGTCTTGGCTGGCTTGTACGACGAGCGCGTCGACAAGAGCCGCGAGGTCGATCTGAAGGCTGCGGTCTGGCATGGATTCGGTCTTTCGTTCTTCTTCTTCGTCATCTACGGAGGTTACGGTCTGGCCTTCAACTTTGGTACCACGCTCATTAATCAAGGGCACGGTAAGTACTTAAACTATGGTCTGTTGGCTCGGCGATCTCATTACATGCTGCCAGCTCAACCCGGTCAGATTGTCAACGTCGTTTTCTCCATCCTTATCGGTTCGTTCTCTCTGGCGCTGCTTGCGCCGGAAATGCAAGGTATGTATAATTCATACTGTCCGCCCTGCTCCACCCTGACGACACGTCCCTTAGCTATCACTCAGGCCCGTGGTGCTGCGGCCAAGCTGTACGACACGATTGACCGCATTCCGAGCATCGATTCCGCATCGCCCGAGGGCCTCAAGCCCGAGAAGTGCATTGGCGAGATCACCTTGGAGCACATTGACTTCAACTATCCTTCGCGTCCTGGCGTCCCCATCGTGAAAGATCTCTCGATTACCTTCCCTGCCGGGAAGACCACGGCTCTCGTCGGCGCCTCCGGATCCGGCAAGTCGACCGTTATCTCGCTCGTGGAGCGCTTCTACGATCCTCTCGCGGGTGTCGTGAGGCTCGACGGCAATGACCTCAAGGACCTGAACGTCAAGTGGCTGCGGTCGCAGATCGGCCTTGTCTCGCAGGAGCCCACTCTCTTCGCTACCACCATCCGGGGCAACGTCGCGCACGGTCTGATCGGCACCCCACACGAGCACGCCTCAGAGGAAGAGAAGTTCAAGCTGATCAAGGAAGCGTGCATCAAGGCGAATGCTGACGGCTTCATCACCAAGCTTCCCCTCGGATACGAGACCATGGTCGGCGAACGCGGTTTTCTCCTTTCTGGCGGTCAGAAGCAGCGTATCGCGATCGCGCGCGCCATCGTCTCGGACCCCCGCATCCTGCTCCTTGACGAGGCGACGTCCGCGCTCGACACCCAGAGTGAGGGCGTTGTCCAGAACGCGCTCGACAAGGCCGCCGCCGGACGCACAACGATCACGATCGCTCACCGTCTTTCGACCATCAAGGACGCGGACTGCATCTACGTCATGGGCAACGGCGTCATCCTCGAATCCGGCACGCACGATGAACTTCTCCGCGACGAGAACGGCCCCTACGCGCGCCTCGTCCAGGCCCAAAAGCTTCGGGACGCCCGCGAGAAGCGCACGCTCCAGGACTCGGACAGCGACACCGCCGCCTCCGTCGAGGAAGAGAAGGACGTCGAGCAGCAGATCGCGGAGGAGGTCCCTCTTCAGCGCCAGAAGTCTGGCCGGTCCCTGGCGAGCGAAATCCTCGAGCAGCGCAACAAGGAGAACAATGAGAAGCAGAGCGACTATTCCATGCCTTACCTCTTCAAGCGTCTTGGTTACATCAACCGTGACGTGTGGAAGCAATACCTGTTCGGCTCTATCGCTGCCGTCGCCAACGGCGCGACATACCCGGCCTACGGCGTCGTGTTTGCGAAGGGTATCAACGGCTTCTCGGACACCAACAACGCGCAGCGGCGCTTTGATGGTGACCGTAACGCGCTATGGTTCTTTATTATTGCGCTCTTGTCTATGGTCGCCGTAGGATATCAGAACTACCTGTTCGCGCGCTCCGCGGCAGAGCTCACCTCCAAGCTGCGCTCGCTCTCCTTCCGTTCCATCCTCCGCCAGGACATCGAGTTCTTCGACCGCGACGAGAATAACACCGGGCAGCTCACGTCCGCGCTCTCGGACAACCCCCAGAAGATCAACGGTCTCGCCGGAATCACGCTCGGCGCCATCGTGCAGAGCGTGTCGACGCTCATCATCGGCTCCATCCTCGGCCTCGCGTTCAACTGGCAGCTCGGCCTCGTCGGCATCGCGTGCACGCCCATCCTCGTCTCCGCAGGCTACATCCGCCTGCGCGTCGTCGTGCTCAAGGACCAGCAGAACAAGAAGGCGCACGAGGACTCGGCGCAGCTCGCGTGCGAGGCCGCGGGCGCGATCCGCACCGTCGCGTCGCTCACTCGCGAGGACGACTGCTGCCGGCTCTACAGCGAGTCGCTCGAGGAGCCGCTCCGCCGCTCGAACCGCACCGCCATCTACAGCAACGGCATCTTCTCGCTCTCGCAGGCGATGACGTTCTTCGTCATCGCGCTGGTGTTCTGGTTTGGCTCGCGCCTCGTCGCAGACTTCAAGCGTTCGACCTTCCAGTTCTTCATCGGTCTCATGGTATGTTTTTCTCCCTCAGCTGTCCACGCATATACTCACGTTCTCTGTGTAGAGCACGACCTTCTCTGCCATCCAAGCGGGCAATGTCTTCTCGTTCGTGCCAGACATCTCATCCGCGAAGAGCGCGGCGTCGGACGTGATCAAGTTGCTTGACTCGATGCCTGAGATTGACGCCGAGTCTCCCGAGGGCGAGGTCCCCAAGAACGTCATGGGCCGCATCCGCTTCGAGAACGTGCACTTCCGTTACCCGACCCGCCCCGGCGTGCGCGTCCTCCGCGACCTTAACCTCACCGTCGAGCCCGGTACCTACGTCGCGCTCGTCGGCGCGTCCGGCTGTGGTAAGAGTACGACAATCCAGCTGATCGAGCGCTTCTACGACCCTCTCGCCGGTACCGTCTACGTGCGTATCTGATTTTATTTATGATGGAGTGGCAGCCATGAGGCTGACTATATGCGCGTTGATTAGCTCGACGAGCAGCCGATCACGAAGTACAACGTCTCGGAATACCGCAAGAACATTGCGCTCGTGTCCCAGGAGCCTACGCTTTATGCCGGCACAGTCCGCTTCAACATCCTGCTCGGCGCGGTCAAGCCCAGGGAAGAGGTCACGCAGGAGGAGATCGAGACTGCTTGCCGGAATGCCAACATCCTCGACTTCATCCAGTCACTGCCTGAGTACGTCACATCATCTAACTTAATAACTCACATTCACTAATATTTTTATCTATTCTAGTGGTTTCGACACCGAGGTCGGTGGTAAGGGTTCGCAGCTCTCCGGCGGTCAGAAGCGTACGTACACGACCTTCTTTATGGTGTGCGCGTGAGCCGACCCTGACGTTCCTCGTTGATAGAACGCATTGCGATCGCTCGCGCGCTTCTTCGGAACCCGAAGGTGCTCCTGCTCGACGAAGCGACGTCCGCGCTCGATTCGAACTCCGAGAAGGTCGTGCAGGAAGCCCTCGATCAAGCCGCGAAGGGCCGCACAACGCTCGCCATCGCGCACCGACTGTCGACCATCCAGAACGCGGACTGCATGTGCGTACACTTCATCTCCGCCCCTTCGCCCTTCTCTCTCTTAGCCGAACCGAGCACTGACGTATGTGTTTGCGTGCGTTCGTACAGTTACTTCATCAAAGACGGCGCCGTCGCCGAGTCTGGCACCCACGACCAGCTGCTCGCGCTCAAGGGCGGCTACTACGAGTATGTCCAGCTCCAGGCACTCAGCAAGAAGTAGAGACGCTCTGCTCCTTTTGCATGATTTTCTTCTATCCCTCGCCCCCGCTCCTGCTAGACCTCCCTAACGAGACGGCCAACGCACCCGCACATCCCCACGTCTGCACACTCATCTGCTCTCCATTCCCCACCACGCATGTACGCATATTGTCACCCGTAATGTCCTCGTCCCCATCCCGTGCCTGGTGTCCTCCCCCACTGTCCCTGGTCCCCTCGATGACGCGTTATGATGTCGCCTTGCTCGTTGCTCCCCTCGTCTCCTCTCACGAACACATTCGGTTTTGGGTCCCCCTCGTACACAGTTTAGTAGCACATCGCGGAGTTAATATACCACTAAGATCTATCGAGTCGATATGACGACTGAATCTTGAGTGTAGGCGGCAACGTTTTGGATTTTTCTTCGGCTGATGGGTGGTAAGTAATTCTCCGGAGTAGGTTCGTAATTTGTGCCGTTGGGCGCTTTGTCTTGGCGTGTTCCCGTCGATGTTCCCATGTTGTGCTCTCACCGTATTTCTTAGGCACTGGGATAGAGGGATCCTCTGACACATGGTGCATGGTGGGCGAGGACTCCGAAAAATTCCAACCGTATATATTCAGGAAAGTTTACAAACAAGCGTTGCCTAAGTTCATCGATTTCAGTGCCCTACAGTGCGTAGCGCGACGTCCAGTATATATGCGGTAGTCATCACACATTAGAGGTGTGCTTGGAAAGCAGGTGCAACAGCATCTTCCATAGGGATGCCTAGGTCCTGTGCAACGATCAATGCAGCCTTCTCCCCGATGAGCACCGCCGTCGAGTACGTGTTCTGTCAAGTTCGCGCGGATATCCGAGCCGTCAGTCCTACATAGAACTTGAGTGTAGACACCCTATACTACTCACCGCGGCGACGTTCCCGGGGCAGATGGACAAGTCTGTGCGCGGGACGTGGATTAGCATGGGTTTTCAAGTCAGAACGAGTGCGCCGCATCGTACCAACGACCTTGAGGCTCCGGGTGCCGTACACGTTGAGCCGCGAGTCCACAACGCCATTTTCTTCGCGCTTCTTCATCGCACACGTCCCCAGCTACACAGATAAACGATTAGTCAGCCCCGCTCTCTCACAATGTACACTCTATCAATTCGATCGAGCAAATACTTACGGAGTGCCAGGCGGTCGCGACGGCCTGTCTGATGTAATCCTCTAACGCCTTCTCGTCCTCTGCGCTGTATTCCAGATCCGGCGCTAGCACGCGGACAGGGCCGTCCCGCGCCCCCACCGCAACCTTGCTCGCGGAGGAGAACGCCGGGTGGCGCGCCGCGACTTCCCCGCGGTAGGACTTCAGCCGCCTCGCATACTCGCGGGTGCGCTTGTAACCCCACTTGTGAAGCGCCATGTCCTCGGGGCTGCTCATAGTCAACAGGCAGCGTCAACGTACATCTAGGCGTCCACTCGCCTGTCCAAGTAACCTGGATGGAAGTCAAGCGGGGACTCGGGGTCGTCTGCCGAAGTGATGTGGGTGTAGCCAATGGACGTCGGGTGTTGTAGGTACCACCCGATACTGTAGTACTTCCCGCCGAATGCCTTAGAGCGATCGCCTGTAAGCCTGCGGATCGATCCCAAGTTTATGATCGCTCAGTATCTTGAAGGTTCAAAGAAGTTGCCAGGAGTAGACGTACAGGGACATGGCCGCTATCCACAACACGGGCTTGTCGGGGGCCGGAACGTAATAATCGAGCCACCTCTTGCGGAAGTCGTCGCCAATGATGTCAAGGTCTGCCTTCGAAGGTCGGATCTTGATGCCCGCTTCAAGGCCGCTGCTAGCGGTGAACATTATCCTCCTGGATTACTAATTCAGAGAACGCACTTTGTGGCGAGCAGCCCTGTACCGTTTGCCTTCCATTGTTTGGTCCACTCTAAAGATCATGGAGGATGAGGGTACAGTCAAGAGAACTTTGATAATGACGGGTCATCTTACCTTCGATTTCTGCCTCGTTATTCTCGACTATGCCGTCTAGGGTGTGCATCGACTCCGCAGCAATATACGGGGCGAGGATCAACTGGTGGTCTGTACACATCACCGTTTCGTCAGGTCACCTACTTTGCTACATCTGCTGTCCCCAAGACATACCTTGGTAGTTCTGGCCTACTCCCGGCAGATCGACTAACATGTTGATTCCAAAGTTCTTCAGGAGATCACTAGAGCCTACGCCGGAACGTTCAAGAATGGCCGGAGACCCAAACGCGCCGGCCGACAGGACCACCAAGCGTCGGGCATTCGCGGTGAGAACTTTCCCTTTGGCCTCAGTGTGGGAGCGACTGCTGGGTACATATTCTACGCCCGTAGCGAGGTCGCCCCTGAGGTTCTTACGTTTTGAAACTGTCTACGAAGAACGCGTCGACAATGCACACGTACCGGAAAAGCACTTTCTTTACGTGGTGAGCAGTGACGATGTGGAGATTGGTGTTAGAGTTGAGTAGTGGGTAAATGTAGTTGTGTGGGACGTCCGATCGCGTGCCCGTCTCGTTATCGATCCATCTAGTATAATGTGAGTAAGGCGATGCACGGTCTTCAGAGAAATCTCGTCGCAACTGACTTTTGCCAACGCTAAATTGATAGAATCGTAAGTCTGGTGTGGCACTACTCAAGGGAGTTTTGAATCTACTCACGCCGTACCTGTTGCAGTCAAATAGACCGTTGACGTCATCCGTGGGTCCACGGCGCTTGTCATATTGTGCCGCGACGTTGAGGAACTCTTGACCGACCTCCGCATAGAACCCACCGTAAGACACCTTCAATGGCCCAGAGTACCCATGCGTAGGTTTTCCTGGCTGAATCTGATACGTTTCACACTTGAGGTACCCACGTCAGAGACCTAGCGGGCCGGGGGAAGCACGCCGAGAACGAACCTTGCGCAGGAGCGGCAACAATTCGGCGGAGCTCCAGCCTTTGTTTCCATACATAGTCGCCCAATCATCGTAATCCGAAGCCGAAGCACGGGTGTACATAGTGACTATGCACGTCACTGATCAGAGGACGTCATAACACGTAGCGGATCAACGTACAGTTCACACTCGATCCCCCGCCCAGGCACTGCCCGCAAGGGACGATGGGAGCTCGCCCACCCAACGAAGCGCTCTCCTTGCCGACGTTGAACTTCACGGTCGTACTATCAGGTCGGAGATGGTGCAAGTAGCGCGCTGGTTGAGTGTGTAGGGGGTCGTCTCTCGTAGTCGGGCCAGACTCTATGATAAGAATGCTGAGTGAGGGATCTGCTGCAGCGAGACGCCCCGCAAGGACGCAGCCTGCAGTGCCACCTGAGGGGAGGTCAACAAACGTTTCTCCATGAAGACCGTACGAACGACGGCTTACCACCAGCTATGATTACGTCGTAAGTGGAGTCGACCATGTCGATGGAGGGGATAGAATGAGTACTGCTCTAGGCAGACGCAAGCATGGCTTTATAGTTGCGATGAGAGCTAGCGCGGCAGGATGAATGACAGTCATATGAGCACCTCCACAAAACCTGGAGGTGTAGGAGTCCCAAGTCGAGGTGTAGGCTCCCAGGAGATAATGATCCGCAGACCCTTCTACGTCAAGCAACCTACTTGGACTAATCCTCGTGATGGAGACAAGGCGTCAAACTACTACACCGGGACGGGTGCTTCTCAATATCTGCAGCCTATGCCTGGAAAGGAGAAACGAATACAAATTCAATCAATCCGGTGACATCTTTAGCGTTTGTAAACGTACGCGCCAAAGGGTGTTAGCAGCACAGAAGTCTTTTACAACGTGAAGAGAAATTTTGCAGGTGCAATAAGACAGCCGTATTGTGCCGTTCAGATCAGCTAGTCGGAACGCCGATGGCCCTAGCACGGCTATAGAAGACGTCTGCATAATCCAGCATGGAGTCTTCTCGGGACCTCTGTCAACATGGAATAATAGTCACGCGTGATGAGATCATGCATGGAGAGCCTGCATCGTTCCCGAGAACCGGTAAGAGAAGCAAAGGTAGGCCTTCCACGCAGACCACACCCAGCCCAAGTAACACGTATGCTTAGAAAAAACAGCGAAGAACGCACATATAGCTGTATGTTAGTTACCTCAACGAGGGGGACGAACGTGATTCATGGGGAGATACCCAACTCTTGACTGACTAGTATCGCCCACCTTCTCGCTGATGACGACGCCCATACCAGACGGTGGAGTAAACTTGTTCAGCCAGTGGCGTGACGAGCCAGGCTGTCAGCTTCATAAGTGGCTTTGGCAGTAAACGTTAACAGGAGCCATTCTAGACCTAGTACTCACTGTGGCAACATCCATTGAGCAAATAGACATATCTAAAGCAGGGCTCAAGATGGCCCATGGACCGTTACTGGTTGTATGGACAGGCCTAGGATTGGATATTCACTGACGACTCAGCTGTCTTATACATGTTTAGTTGCGAGTCAACAACATCCCCGTGTTCTATTTTTTCGTTTCATATGTTCCGTGGATCTAGTTTGCGGGCCATTCGGCATTTGTGCTTCGGGTTGAGAGACTGTCGCGAACGCTTAGGCGCTTACGGAACCTTTTTGCACGCCTCGTGCTCGATGCTTTCCCGCGATCACGAGGTCAACTCTCTGCTTGCACTAGGGCCCACTCCAGGCGTACTCTTGGGTAATACGTACGACGATGTTATTCCAATACTCCAGCACCAGCGCGACGTGTGAGAGCTTCCTCGATTGAGACTGCACGTCCACATCATCAGAGGCGTGCATGGAAAGTAAGCGCATCGGCGTCCTCCATCGCGATACCCAGGTCTTGCGCGACGATCAACGCGGCCTTCTCCCCGATGACCACCGCCGTCGAGTACGTGTTCTGTCAAGTCCCCGCGCATATCCGAAGCGTCACTCTTACCAGACATATCCCAGCATAAACCCTCAGCAGTACTCACCGCAGCGACGTTTCCGGGACAGATGGACAAGTCTATGGGCGGAACGCAGGTGAGCAGAGGCTTTCAGTCAAAACAGGGGCGCTGCGTACCGACGACCTTGAGGTTCCGGACGCCGTGCACGTTGAGTCGCGAATCCACAACACCGTTCTCTTCGCGCCTCTTCATTGCACACGTCCCCATCTGCGTGCAAGTGAGCCACAATTGCACTCTCGAGCGCCGTCATGAGCGCCTCACGGAATGCCAGGCGGTTGTGACGGCCCGTTTAATATATTCTTCCAGCGCTTTCTCGTCTTCGGAGCTATATTCTAAGTCGGGAGCGGTGACGGAGACGGGCCCGTCGTGCGGCCCTACCGCGACCTTGCTCGTAGGAGAGAACGCGGGATGGCGCATAGCGACCTCCCCGCGGTATGACTTGAGACGCCGCGCGTACTCGCGAGTGCGCTTGTAGCCCCATTTGTGCAACGCCATATCCTCCGGACTTGCCCTCCGTTGAGTATCCCGTAGCACATGACTCGGAGAACGGCCTACCTATCCAAATATCCGGGATGAAAATTGAGCGGCGACTCCGGGTCGTCCGCGGACGTGATGTGGCTGTAGCCGATGGACGCCGGGTGTTCCAAGTACCACGCAACGGTGTAATACTTCGCACCGTATACATTTGGCCGATTGCCTGCAAGCCTGTGGAACTCTGGTTAGGCCCCGGATGCGATCGCTGGGTGCTGGTGGGACGCGAACGCACAGAGATCCCGCGGCGATCCACAAGACTGGCTTGTCAGGCGCTGGGGCGTAGTAGTCAAGCCATCTCTTGCGGAAGGCGTCGCCGATGACGTCGAGGTCTGTCTTGGAGGGCCGTATCTTGATTCCCGCTTCCAGGCCGCTGTTATCAATGAACAACACGTTCGCCATGACGTGAAAAATGCTGGGACGAACTTGGTAGCGAGCAGTCCGGTCCCATTTTCCTTCCATTGTTTCGTCCACTCTTAAAGAGTATGTTGCGTCAGTGCTGGATAGCGGTGTTGCGAGAGACATCCTCACTTTGTATCTCTGCCTCATTATTCTCAACGATAACGTCGAGAGTGTGCATCGACTCGGCCGCAATGTAAGGGGTGAGAACGAGCTGATGATCTGCTCGAACGGCGTCCTAATGAGCCGCCTGGTGATACAAAAACGTATACCCTTTGCCAATACCTTGGTAGTTCTGGCCGACACCGGGAAGATTAACGAGGGGCTGTATGCCAAATTTGTCCAAGACGGAACTAGAACCTATTCCGGAACGTTCGAGGATGGCTGGAGAGCCGAATGCACCTGCAGAAAGAACTACTAGACGTCGGGCGTGCTCCCTGAGCACTGTATGCCTTGCAGTGCTTGAGCCGAGGCGAGCGTTGGCAATATATTCGACTCCTGTAGCCGCGTTATCCCTAGTAATCGAGTCAGGTTTCCACATCAAATTTACTGCTTCTGCGCGAGGTTGGGGGTGCGTACCGGAAAATCACACTCTTGACATGGTGGCTAGTGACGATCTGAAGGCTGGTTTTGGACTCTAGCAGGGGGTAAATGTAGTTGTGGGGAACATCCGAGCGTGTCCCGGTCTTCGTATCAATCCACCTAGTATCATATAGGGTCAAATAATGAGCTGAGTTTGGGGAAAACACGCTGTAACTGACTTTTGCCAGCGCTGAACCGGAAACATACGCGACATAACCGGGATCAGGGTCCACCAGCGGAAAGAGAATTGAGCAAACTTACGCCATACTTGTTGCAGTCGAAAAGACCATTGACGTCATCGGTCAACCCACGACTCTTGTCGTACTGAGCGGCGACGTTCAGGAATTCTTGCCCGACTTCAGGGTAGAACCCACCATAAGACACCTTTAGCGGGCCGGAGTATCCATGGGTTGGTTTCCCCGGCTGCAGCTGATATGTCTCGCACTTGGGGGAGAGTGAGGGGTCGGCAATATGTCATAGTCCACCAACTTGGCGACGGACCTTTCGTAGCAATGGCAGCAATTCGGCGGAGCTCCATCCTCGATTGCCGTATACTGTGGCCCAATCGTCGTAATCCGACGCCGACGCTCGCGTATACATAGCGACTAAACCAGTTCGTTGTCAGAGTGCGTCGTGTAAGTGAAGAACTTTATGGAAGCGTACAATTCACGCTAGAACCGCCACCAACACATTGTCCACAGGGGACAACTGGAGCGCGGCCGTCCAACGCAGCGCTCTCCCTACCGACATTGAATTTGACGGTCGTGCTTTCCGGACGCAGATGGTACATATACCGTGCAGGTTGCTTGTGTAGAGGGTCATTGAGCGTCGTAGGGCCGGATTCGATGACAAGTATGCTGAGAGAAGGATCCGCAGCAGCGAGACGCCCTGCAAGGACGCAGCCAGAGGTGCCACCTAAATTGAGGTGAGCTTACTGTGATTTGAAACTAAGGGATGGAAATTTGAGATACAACCGGGAGCTTACCTCCTGCTATGATAATGTCGTATGTAGAACTCGAATCGGCCATGTAACTTTCAGGGCTCGGATACTGAGGGGGGACTACAACTCGGCAGGACCATCAGCGCGACCAAGTTATAGTCGCAATAAAAGGATTCACTGCAGCGATCACAACGGACCCGAAGTCATATGAAGGCGGTCAGATGAGCGACTTCATCTGTGCTTGGGCGGTGGCGGCAACAACTCGATCGAGGCAGGAGCCCTCAGGAAAAGGGAATCCGCAAACTCTTCCCTGTCAATTTACTTAACCGAACAGTGGGTCCCCGTGTGAGTGAAAGGTTATTATTAGGCCACGCTTGAACGTCGGTCCTTCTATACTCGCCGTTGGCTTCTGGGGAGGGGAGATGCAAGGAAGCCCTACTGCCAGCATAGTAAGTCTGGTGACTACCATAACAGCTGAAGACGTACACGCTGTGAGAAGCATAAGCCTCTTTGTGTTTGACCATCTAGGAATGGTACTGCCATACAGCGTCGATGCCAGCATCCCTTACTTGTTGAGAACGATCGCGGCCCTAGTACGGCCTAACCCAGCACTATAACTCTGCTAGCCCACGTTGGCATAAACGGCTGTTATTTCAACAATTCACGAGCTTTTCACTACCCCAGTCAATTAATAATGAGCACTCAGATCATACATCGAGAATACCCGAACATAGAACGGAATAGATTTCGATTTGTGGGTCGACCTGCCTTATAGGCGAGCGTGAAACACGGCATCAACCCCACCATCCATAGGGATGCCGAGCTCTTGAGCGACTAGTACGGCCGCCTTTTCCCCGATGACGACCGCAGTGGAGTAAGTATTCTATGGGGGTCGATGTTAGCCTCTTTTGCGGGGAAAGTCTGAGCTGACTCACTGCGGCAATATTCCCCGGACAAATGGACACGTCTGGAGGATATCACGAGTCGGCCAACGTCGACAAAGCCTTTGGGCCATGAGTTGCTTACCAACAATCTTCAACTTCTGCACGCCATAAACATTCAATCGTGAGTCGACAACACCTCCGTCATCGCGCTTCTTCATCGCGCACGTCCCGATCTGTGATTTATGCTGTAGGTGCGATACGACTTCTAGTGAAATGACTTACGGGGTGGAAAGCGGTTCCTACCGTCTTTCTAATGTACTGTTCCAGTACCTTATCGTCTTCGGCACTGTACTCCAAGTCCGGTGCCAGAATAGAGACAGGGCCACTGCGCTCGCACGCCACTACCTCACTTGTCTGAGAAAACGATGGATGGGATATCGCGACCTCTCCGCGGTACGACTTGAGACGCCTAGCATACTCGCGAGTCCGTTTGTAGCTCCACTTGTGCAATAGCATGTCTTCCGGGCTGTCAGATTGGCAGGTCAAACACGCCCGCAATCGCGTAAATTCCAGATACACTTACGAGTCGAGGTATCCGGGGTGGAAATCGAGAGGCGCGTCGACATCGTCCGCATGAGTCGCATGTACGTAGCCGGTGGACGTGGGGTGTTGAAGGTACCACCCTATGCTATAGTACCTCCCGCCGGGCTTTTTCGTGTCGACTGTGAGCCTAGAGCGACGTAAATGTGCGGAAGAGGCAATAGGCGCGGCCCGAAAACTCACGATGTCATCGCGACTACGCACAAAACAGGCTTATCAGGAGCTGGCGCGTAGTACTCTAACCACCGTTTGCGGAACCCTTCACCAATGATGCCGAGGTCCTTCTTTCCGGGGCGAAGCTTGATACCAGCCTCTATGCCACTAGTCATTTCGGTCACAAAATGCGCCCAGTAAATGTTTGTGAAATGGACGAACTTTGTAGCGAGTAGACCTGTCCCATTTTCCGCCCACTGTCTAGTCCATCCTATCGCGATATCGATTGACGAAATACTGCAACGACCGAACAGTTCATTTACCTTGTATTTCCTCTTCGTCGCCCTCCATGATCTTGTCAAGTGTGGTCATTGACGCGTCGGCAATGTAAGGTGTGCGAATCGATTGGTGATCTGTAATGGTGTTCAAATCGTCGGTACTGGGAGCCAACATGGCGATATACCTTGGTAGTTCTCGCCGACCCCGGGTAGGTCTATATTTTGCTGAACACAAATACGGTCCAATATCGATTTCGCACCAATACCGGAGCGCTCGAGAATTGCGGGCGATCCAAATGTTCCGGCAGACAATATAACCAACTGACGGGCGTATGCTCTCAGTATCTGGTGGGGCCCGGGATGAAAACGCCTATTTGCGATATATTCTACACCAGTGGCTACGTCATTGCTAGAGGAATGGATTCAGCATCGATCGACGCAACTTACGACCTCCCATCGGCGTACCTAAGCATGACTTTCCTGACATGGTAGCCAGTGAGGATGAGCAGATTGCGGTTGTGGCTTTGAGGATATATGTAGTGGTGCGGAACGTCTGAACGTTTGCCGGTGGTTGCGTCGATCCACCTGATTCCATTGAGTAAGCTCTCTGCTCGTCAAAGCAAGATATACGATTATCACTTCTGCCACCTCTAACGTATACAAAGAAAAGGCGTCAGAAGCTGCCGGAGTGCAGTCGAGATTACTCACCCCATACTGGTTGCATTCGAAAAAATTGTTCATATCGTCGGTAGTCGCACGGGTCCTATCGTATTGTGCAGCTACGTTGAGGAACTCCTGCCCGACTTCGGGGAAATACCCGCCATGAGATATTTTCAAGGGCCCGGAATAACCGTGGGTGGATCGTCCCGGCTGGACTTGGTACGTCTCGCACTGGAAAGGCACACGTGTAAGCGGTTAGTTCCCACTAGTTTCCCCCCTTGACGGTACCCGTTACGTGAACCCACCTTCTTTAGTAGAGGTAAGAGCTCAGCAGAGCTCCAGCCCTTGTTCCCATACACGGTTTCCCAGTCGTCGTAATCTGATGCTGCCGCTCGCGCATACATGCTGACTGGAGTATGTTAGTCAAGCTCTCGAGGGAAGAAAATGACAAACAGTTGACGCTCGACCCTCCTCCCAAGCATTGCCCAATGGGTACGGTAGGTGCGCGACCGCCCAGCGCTGCGCTGTCTCTCCCAACAACGAATTTTACGGTCGTCGTGTCGGGACGGAGATGGTACATGTAGCGCGACGGCTGAGTATGCAGGGGGTCATCACGAGTTGTAGAACCAGACTCTATGACGAGAATGCTGAGTGACGGATCGGCAGCGGCGAGACGTCCAGCGAGCACACAACCAGATGCACCACCTGCGGTTGACGTCAGTGGATTAGGAACCAAGCCGAGATTCACATGGTAAGCTCACACACGCACCACCAGCGATGATAATGTCGTAGGTTTGCGGACTGGGAGTCATGACGATGTTGGACGAGAGATTCGATTGCGCGGGAGGCCCTGCCCTTATACGCAGAGCGGAGGGGGGGAAGTTCCTGGGCTGCGGTGAACGAGATATGATCAGCAGGTCCGACAAATCAATAGTAGACGACGGGGACGATGCTCCAGGAAGACACATGCGTTCTCAGCCGATGTGAACACAATTCAAGTCCGCAACCGTCTTGTTACGTTTCGCGTGGGTCGATGGACACTCGTGTTAGCAGAATTCTGTGATCCCCATGGAGTCATAACCTCCGGGGTGTCAGACACGTAATAGCGTACAGTCCTGCCTATGGCAGTCGAATTCCGCCTTGACAATGGTAGTGGGTGTTCTTGAAGTTACGCAGTCCAAAACCCGAGGTCAGCATTTCGGCCCTCATCCCCGTAACTTTACTATATATGACCAGACGTGACTGGTCTTATAGTCACCAAGCGCGATTAAGTGATGAGGAGGCACATCTCGGGCTTGATACGCAAAGGTCCTGTGGCTTCAAAGCGAGTGGGAGTTCGTCCAGACCCCGAGGTGGTAGAGTTGCGCAACCTGAGGCTGTAATTCTCGTTGGTTCGCGGTGGGTATTAGCCTCAAACCTTGCATCGATGTGCCGCTTAGAGACGACACACGAGACTGAACAAAAGCCTCGCAGTGTACAAGGCCTGATAGAGAGGCGGCAGGGAGCGGCTGTATCCATAGGATACGATTACGCACACGCAATACAGGGATTCGTGGCGATTGGTGAATAGAACTGCTAAAAGGGTTGGCACCTCCCACATACAAGCGTCGTGCTAGAAAGCAATCACCTATCTGAACGGGGCCTGACACAGGCTGTCCTACTCCTCATGTTCTTCGTCTTTTGTTCCCTCTTCCTCCATCGGAGGCGTCTGCCTCACGCTTGCTCTTCATACCGGCGGCACGCATGTACTCCTTCCGCTTCTCCTTCTCTTTCTCGCTCTTCTTAGCCTCTTCTTTCTCGACCTTCTTCCGATGTGTAGCACGGCGCTCTTCTTGCTTCTCTCGCCGACGGGCAACCTGATCCTTCCGCAGCGCCCGAACCTGCTGCAGCAACGCCAACGCTTTCTTCTCCTCGGGTTCCAGGACGACCGCCCGTTTCTGCATATAAGTCTGCCGATGTTGGGGCTTCATGATCTTTGGCTTCGACGCGTACGGCAACGCGGCCTGTAGCTTCTTCGGCACCCGAAGGGGGTTGAACCGACGAGCGGGCCGCTCGACGGGTTTGTAGATCGAGTTGACATCTGTGGGGGTTTTGAGACCCTGTTCGCGCCGCACTTGGCCCGTTAGTCGCATTCCCTGCCACCTCTCCTTGTCCGAGAGCAGCAACGAAGTGACGGGGTTGTAGAACTTCCGCGGTTGAATTGAGTACCACGCCCGCAGGAACACGATGTCTGTCACGACCCCGAAGTCAGCGTTCGCGTTCCCCAGCATCTACATGCGCCCGGCAACAGAGAACGGGGCCGGTACATACCGCTCATCAAGATCTTGTCCTCAAACGCCGCGCGGAACGCGCCGTCGGGCTTCGGAAGCGCCTTCTTGACCTGACCACGGATGCCAGACACAGTGCGGATGTTAGCTCCCTCGAACTTGGCGACTTCGAGTGCGGTGCTGAACATGTCCCTGATGAACGCCGTGTTCTTGAAGATCTTGAACGGCACGCCCGTCAGTTTCAGCTTCTTCACAATCCGCGTCGAGCGGTCGATGTCGAGCACAACACCCGTCGCGCTCACGCGGAAGCCGGGTGTGTCTCGCCCGAGTGCGTTGAACGCGCAAAAACCTGTATTGGGGAGCGCGGCAGGCCCGTAGAAAGTGGCGTAGCAGTGCATGTGCTCAGGAGTGTACTTGAGCATACGCATCCGGATGGAGTGGTCGTCGAGGGAGTAGATTGGTACTGTTTGGAATCGTCGCCAGCCGAGAGAGAAGATGAGGGGGTCGTTCGTCTTGAGCGTCTTCGGGAACCAACGGTGCCTTTTAATGCGCACTTGCACGTACCCGAACCGCTCTTCCGCAGGGAGGAGTCCGCCGACAACGATGGGATAAGAAGGGTCGAAGTTCTCTACCATCTCGGCGGGCACGTTCGTGAGCTCCATACGGATATACGATCCAGGCCGATAACCCTCGATGAGCGCACGCGCTTCGGGGTCGACGCCCTCGAACTCAGCGCGGTTGAGCTGCTGCTGCCGCGCCATCGCTTCTTTCGTTTCGGTGTAGAAGTCAGTCTTGGCTGCGTCTGGCTCGTCGTACTGCTCGTCGAACTTGCGCTTCAGTTCCGCCTTCTTCGCTGCCAATGCCGCAGCGTCTTTGTTCAGAGAAGGCTTGCGCCCGCCATCACCACCTTCGTCCTCGTCCTCACCTCCCGAACCACTGGCTTGTGAGTCCTCTTGGCCTTCTTCATCCTCGTATGGCTCACCATACTCGTCCACACCCTCCATGGGCTGCGAAGACGAGCCGGTGATGAAGAGGTTTCGGATCGAGTCGAGTAGCTCCTCGTTCTCCCACTCTTTCAGTTCCTCTGGGTCCACGGGCTCCTTCGTCTGGTCAAGCACCTCTTCAGTCTTCACGGGGGCGTGGTCGGCGACTTTGAAGAAATCATCGTCGTCCATGGATGGACCTTGCAACGAGGACGTTTCCGCCCTTCCCCCGTCACCTAGAATAGTTTCGGGAGGCGCGTTAGAGTTATAGATGAGCTTGACCCAATCTCGCCGCCTTCGAGAACGCGTGGTATCCTCGAAAGCAGATTGTGCCCTGCCGCTAAGGTTGGCCTTCCATCGCGGGACGTCCTCGTCGTCGGAGCCACCTTCATTGACGTCATCATCGCTCTGAACGTCTACTTCCTCGTCCCCGTCAAAACGTACAAACCTCCGTGATGGTCCTGGGTCGTCTTCATCATCCTCATCGCCCAGGTCCGAATCGCTGTCCGCGTACTCGACGTCTCCGCGTTTTCGATCTTGCGAGGACAGACTCTGCATCGACCGTCGTACGTTTCGCGGAGCTGATCTGCCATGATTACCTACGTCCACATCGTCGTCTTCACCAAAGTCCGCGAAAGCTTCATCGTCGGAGCCCAGTCCCGTCTCATCTTCACTATCGTCCTCGTGCTCGTCACCGTAGCCCTCGTCTTCGTCATTTTCTTCATCGGACTCGTCCTCCGAACGAAGAGTACTAGGGCCGGCCTCGACCGAGAGCGGCTGCGAAGAACTACCGAAGAGCCTGATTTGGCTCTTGGCTACTTGGTCTTCCAGTGTGGAGTTAACGTCCTGGAGATTAAGAACCATCTGCTCGCCTTCACCAGGATCTACGCGGCATTAGCTGCTATATATAGTTCAAAACACGAATGTCCTCACTTTCGATGCCGCCCTTAGTGAAGTTACCCGGAACATTGATATATACCGCGTCCTTGTCGTATATGACCCCACCGACGTCGCTCATTGGGGCGTGTATAAGCAGCTTTTTCTTCTCGCTAAGCTTCCGCCGCTTTTCTGACTCTGCGTCGGGTAAAGGACAAGGGTCGCCGAGAATCTGCACGCTTTTAACATCGAGGTCGCCGACGCCAGGAACGTGGACTTTGGTGCCGAGGCGGTAATTCGTTCCCCGTAGGTAGCCATAGATGGTGACTGTGCGGTCGCACTTGCCCTTGGACTGCCTGACTTCCTCGCGGGATGTGAGGTCCTCGAAACGATCGGCGAGCATATATGGATGGGTGTTACGGAAGACGAGTGGGCGGAACTTCATGACAGAAATGAAGCGGGAAAGGTTGAGAATTTCAGCATCGGGATATCGACCATTGAGGACTCCAGACAGGTAGAAGAGTTTTGCACCCTGGTAGATCTCTGTCCAAAATCGCTTCTTCAGCGTCTTTTTGGTATCTTTCAGTGTGGCAGCTTTCTTGATGAGGTCGAGGTGAGTGAGGACACCGATGACCTTGGGGAAGCCGTGAGACTGGAGGATGTTGAGGAACTCGAAGGTTTCCTGCATTGGGGTAAGTTCACCAGTAAGGCTGGGCTTAATAACTACGCACCATCTCGAAGCCGTATGAGCCGTCGATCATGAGAAGGACGAGGTCTGCAATCTTCCCCACGTCGATCATCGAGTTGAGGTCGTTGTTGCACTCTATGAAGGTAATGCGTTTCTTTTTGCCGCTGACCACCGTGACGGGACCTTGTATGTGATTGAGGGTTTGCTTGGTGTAACGTCTTATTAGGGACTTCATAAGGGTAGTTTTGCCCACGCCTGGGGGGCCGACGACAGCGACAATGACGGGCGGTGGTTGGTCATCGGGCGTGCGGTCAACGAGGGGTACGTGAAGGCGGGTTTGGTCGCGCTCTGCTGTGCGACGTCCTTGTCTGTCGGCTCTGCGTCCAGACTTGGGAGCAAAAGCCTGACGAGGATGTTAGTATATGAATTCGCGTCCACAAGTCATAGAGAAGTTTCAGGCGTTGGTGAACATCGACAACACACGCGGTATGTGCACCTCCTCGCAGAGTCTACTCTCAAGCGTTATCTCCGCGTATAACTTCAAGTATTTATATCGGTACAGTTGGGAGGAGAAAAATAACGGTCTACAACAAAAGGCTGAAACAAAGCATTGGGGGGAAGCACACCTTTTCATTGAACCCGTGCTGCTTCTCCTTGCCTTTTCCCTTGGGGGCTTTCTTTTTCTCGGCCTTCGCGCCTGACTGCGCTGGCCGGTGTGCCTTGTGGGACTGCGAGTCCATGGAGGAGGAGGAGCGGGAAGGAAATCAAGCCCAGCCAAGAGTCTCAGAGTCGGTGCATTCAGACTCTAGCAGTGGCACACGAAAGGAGGTGCAGCGCAAGAGCCAGAGATGATCGTAAACACCGGGCGCCTCCGAAAATTACGGGCCCTAGGCTAGGGTTAGGCGTTACGCGCCACGGACACGTGACGTACGCGACCTTGTTGAAGGGGGCGAGCGCTTGTGGCTTGAACCACGGCTTGCCTGTCTCTCGCGGTCTCCGGTCTCAGCCAGGCTTGCTCCTGCTCTCGTCCCCGCCCCTCTCCCTCCTATACATACTCCGGCGACACCTTGCACAGTGGGCGGCCATGTCGCGGCGATCATCAGCCCTCGATCTCAGCATCCGCCACGACGAGCTCGAGCAGCAGCGCGTCCAGCTCGAACACAACCTACAGCACACCGACCTCTCCCTCCATCTCTCGTCTTCTCCAGACGATTATTCGGATGTCGAGTACCCAAGACATAATTCTGTGCACTTGCCCCCATACTCTGCGTTTGCTTCGTTCGACCGTCGCTCAGGCGACGATTTCGACCCTCATGAACAGAGCCGGTTTCAAGCTTGGTCTTACCGCACCGCTGACGCCGATGACGGCGTTCACTCCTTTGCTGCGGAGACCCTTTCCACCGCCGCGCACCACGCTAGCGCACTCACAATCAGTGCTGGACTGGGTGGACGAGGAGCAAGGAGAGATATCAGCCTGAGCGGCGCGGAATACGACCCGGAGAGGCCCTTGCATGGTATTGTGGCTGGTATCACCGGCCGTCTAAAGGGCTTTGATGCCAACTCGACAAAGTCGAGACAGATCGTGAGTAGCTTTTTGTTGATCACCACTCGCCTTGACCGTTTATGTTCTTCCAGACTGCCAGCGTCGTCGACTTCGATCCACTCATCGTTGACGATACCGCCGAACTCGACCGCGTTCTTCAATCGGGACACGCACCCCCCGCCGCTATTCGTTCGACACGCTCCTCTACCTCCTCCTCAAGCTCCGATACTACGGAGCCTCTGTCCCCGCAACCTCAGTATGAGTCCCGGCCGAAGCTTTCTGATGCGCTCAGCCAGGTCGGCTTTTCGCCCAAACGTCCTCGCAGCGCGCAGGCACTTCCTTCACCGCGAATAGCGAGCCTCACTATGCCCACACGAAGTCCGACACCTGACCGCTCGTCGTTGGCCCGCCATCTCCCACGGTCGTCCTCACCTAATGCGCTCCCGGCATCCACCCCACGCATACAGCGTCGTATGAATCAGTCTCTGTCATACGCCCAGCCAAGCTTCTCACAGGGTCCGTTCGAGCCGGAAGTCAATGTGCTCCCTGCAACACCATCGCTAAGGGAGCGAGATCAGTCCTCCAAGTTCACCAATTTTGCCAGAGGTCTCGCGCGTGAAATCGAGGAAGAGGCGGACGCTGTTCTGAGGAACAACGCAAAGCCAGAGGCTACCCCGAAAGCGTACCATCATAGCACCGTTGCTGCGAAGCCACGGAGACAGAGGAGCCCTTTGCGAGAAAAGATGAACGACAAGTCGGACAGAAGTCTACATCCGGCGACACCGTTCAAGCAGCGCGTGCACCTTCCTGACGTTACAGGCCTCACCTCCGCTATCGCGTCTCCCGCGAAGGTAGACGTGGAGTTTTATGGCTACGACCCGAAGGAAATAACGGAACACGAAGGTACTGCCCGTACTGGCTCTCCGGCCTATGATGTGGGAATAAGTACTCACTTTTTGCCTGGCAGCGCGTCTCATCGCTACTCTTGGTGTTGTACAAAACAAACTTTCCCACTTGGAGGCCGAGAACAGTGTTTCCCGTCGACGCGTGCGTGAGCTAGAACTCGAACTAGAAGCCTGCAAGAAAGAGGTAGCCCGCGAGCGTACGCGTATCCTGGAGCATGAGCAAAGCATTGTCCGTGATGAGGCCCCACGGCCTGGTGCTCGGAATAATCGCGCCCAACACCATCAACAACAGCGAAAGGCGCAGGAGGACGAAGCTGAACTTGCCGCTGCAGAGGCACGGTATAAGTCGGCTGTCGAAGAAAAGAAAGGTATATATCTGTGTAATGCTTCCAGTTCCACCTCCGTTAACGCCTTCTACAGCCCTCGAGGCTTTGATCTCTACTCTCCGTGCTCATCTCTCGCGACTGACGGCCGAACTATCTGAGCATAAGCAACTCCTGCTCGAGCTACGCGCGCTCCGCGATTCCGACGCACGTACTTTGGCGGAGAAGAGCAAGGAGGTCGACCGACTACGCCAGGAAGTCGAGCGCCTCGCGGGCGAGGTCCAAGTCCTTCGTGGCGTAGTCGAGGAGGGTCTGAAGGAACGGCGTAGCTTCAGGGAGAACGTGGAAACCCAGGAGCACGCAACGAACACGGAGAGTGTAGACTCGGCAAGTGAAGAGGAGAGTTCCTCAGTTGAGTCAACACAGCAAGAAGACTTGCACGTCCAAACCCAGCAACAACCACCGCAACGAATCGTAGTCCGCGCCCCCTCTCCTCAGGAGCAGCATAGTGACGACGAAGAGTCGGTCGCATCTTCGAGTCGCCGGTCGCCCACACCCTCCCCTCGCAGGAGGCCGGCCGCTGCAGACAGGACGATGCGGACGGATCACGCTACCCTCGCCTCGTCCCAGGTTCCCAGCCTGAGTGCATCGAGACCTTTCCTGGACGACGACGAGATGGACCGCATCAGTAAGGACATCTCGGAGCGCCGCTCAGACCGATCCGCTTCAATGCACTCGCGCTCAGACGAGTCGTCCCGATCTCAGTCGCAACTACCAGAAGCCTCACGGAACTGGTCTCTCAACCAAGGTGGAACGTCCCGTCCGCAATCACCCTCAATAGCCTTCACCCAAGGCGAATCGATACTCCCTCAAGACGCTCAGCCAGAGCCGAGTGTCCGCTTCCCGCGTGGTACTGCACCAACGAGCCGGCCGACCTCCCCGCAAGCCGACGCCGCGCAAGCCCAACCGCGTCCAGCAGCGCCAACGCCCGCCGCGGCGCTGCGTGACGGTCGCTCAAAGCGCCGCACGCACACCGAACCCTCAGCGGCGACGGGGCAGGACGCGCCCTTCCCGCAGATCCGCGGGACGCGCCTCGAACGGCTATTCTTTTCCGCGCCCGACCACAACGCAGACACATGCACAATGTGTCACCGCAGGCGGCGGAGGCGGCCTGAAGACGAGCAGGACGCGCATTGGCTCAGGGAGCACGGGCAAGCGCGGGCGGGACGGGAGGCGCGGTGTCAAGATGAAGACGAGGATGAGGGTTACGCAGAAGGGCCGGACGACGTGCATGAGCGAAGAGAGCATCTGGCGCAGGCTGCAGGAGATAGGGGACAGGACGACCGGGTACCACCGCAGACCGTGCTGGCGCGGGTGCTGAGGGAGCTCGAGGATGACTTCACGCATTACAAGAGGTTAGTCGTAATCCCTGCATGTTGGTGACCCATGCTGATAGATCGGGGCAGTATATACGTCGAGCTGGCAGACCAGTACAAGGACATGGATCCCGTGTCCAATGTGGTGAAGCGGAACGTGCTCGCTGACCACCTGCGGGAAGTGATCGACATCCTCGAGCAGAAGGTACGCGCGTGCTTCGCCTCCCCTAGTTCCTAGTATATTGTCTGATGTTATCTGAATTATGCAGGGCAACCAGATAGCGTCGCTGTACGACTTGCTGACGTTCAAAGACAAGCCTGTCAATGAATCGGCCCTGCCCCCGAAACAAGCCCCACGGGGACCACAAGCAACGAGACCCACACATGGGCGCGCGCGTATGCATAGATACCCCAGTTCATAGGATGCACCCTCGCGTCTGCGTCGACGTCCGGACTGTCTCGTTTCTTTTCTCTGCAAGCTCGGACTTGACTGACAACCGCTACGAGCTGTCTGACTGTTCAGCCTGATCGCCCCGTTTCCATCCCCATCCCCATCCACTTCACTGTAGACTGGTACCACACCGCACATCACAGCAACATCCGTCCTGTATCATATTGTACGTATACTCTACGGGCAGCCATAACATATTACATTTGATTCTGTTCCTTCATCGATCCTCTATCTGGCTTTCGAACAGTATCTGTGAACGTGGTGAGGCCTGGGGGTGCTTGTTCAGAAGTGGCCTTCACTCGGAACGTTGTCTGCCGCTCGTACGGCCGACGTGGAGTCGTTGGGCTTGTGAATTCAAAGGCCACACCGAACAGTGCGAGATGGTCTCGCGGGCCTCGCACCAGGGGGTCAGCGCTACTTATAATTAGCGCTGGGACACCCAAGGCTGATTCCTGCCGCGCCCACACTCGATGTTGGTGCACGCTAACGTTCAACTTGGTTCGCCTCGCCCTGTCTCATCTCATCGTCTCTGGCTGGAGCCGTCGGTCCGCATGAGCAACCATCTGGCGAGCTACAGTACAAGCGCGATTAGTGGCCGACTTGCAACTTCCTATAGTGACTCCCAGGCAGCCTTAGCTAAGCCTTCTCTTCGTTTCATACGGCGCCAGCAAAGGCCAGCAAGTACTCGCCTTGTGTAGTACAAGACACGCCACTTGGGGTTGCGGACACCGCCTTAACTTGAGATGTTGCGCCCGGGCCAGCTAGGCCTGCTTAATCCGATGACTACTTGCTAATGCTCTAGTACCTCCCCGCCATTCTTAGCGTCGTGGTACAACCCTCACGCCCCAACGCCTTTATATTCCTTCGCTTTTCCCGATCGATATGCGCGACCCTAACGTTTACGGCTACCCTCCCGTGTATGATGCACCCACGGCTTTGGACGAAGAGCTCTCTCGGACTCACGGACTCGCACCCAATATCGCAGGGGCTCGTAACAGAGGACACATTTGGGACATGCAAAAACATATTCTAGGGCCGATGCCTGTCGAAGCTTTTGTGAAGGCCTTTGTCGGTCCGCCTGTATCTGACGCACATACCCCGTTGTCCGCTCATAACGCATTCAAGTCTGTGCCACCAACGGCGGAGACTCCGGCGCAAATATACGAACCTCTGGTTAGTGGCCACGTAGTGTTTCAGGTCCCCGTATCTCATCGTACGGTCCAGATCGTCACTCTCAACAAACGCACCAAACATAAGACGCGCTGTCTTGGGTTCGTTTGCGAGGATACTGCCAGACGGAGCGTGCATCCGAGACGTCTCGGGTACGCGAAACCGCATGTAACCTGTTTTGCAGAGCAAAACCTCCAGTCTGTGCACCGTTCCGATCCTCGTTCCCGCACAGAACTTGGTTATGCCGAACTTTTCATCCAGGTGACGGCCAACGCTTCGCACGACTTCTTTGTCGACCCCCCTATCGATATCCATGATCGTACGACACACGATTTCCTCGCTCACACATGATATGCATGTTTCCCGCCACATGCTGCTCGGTAAGCGCTCGTCCTCCTTGAGCTCAAGGTTGAATTATCCTCGACGTCGCCGGCCCATCGCGTACGGCTCTCCTGATCCCTTGCGCGCTCTACCCAGGTCTCGTCTCCGGCTGTCAAATTCTCGGCATGTCCCTCGAATCTCCATGCGTCTATAATGCTGCCATGGCTTTGGACTTTGAACTCATGCACACACACGGCCTCGATCACGACCTTTCCTTCTAGTCAGTTCCCGATGGCCTAGTGGAAAGATATCACGCATGTTGGGTTGACGTAAAAATATCATCCGAGCTAAACGAATCTCTCAGCTACATTATACACTGGCGATCGACTCAGTTTTCGGGCTTCATTGGCACTGTGCGAGGAAGTCGTTAGAAAGCTTTCTACTAGAACACGAAATTCACGACTAACCTGATAGTAGTACGGCGGGGATACGGCCTTGCACGTGAATGGACTCGCACACACGGTAGGGCCAGTGAAGCCAGTTCCTACGATCGCGCCCCGGGCGTAAGAGTCGACCCACCAGAAATTCCATGCAATCACTTACCCCCGCATTGAGCCCATTGACTAGCAAGAGGTCCGCTCGCAGTGCTGGTACCCACAGGGGTGCTCGCCGGCACCGTCGTTACGGGTGCGGTCGTAGGGGCTGCAGTTGGCGACGAAACCGGCGGAGGGGGTGCTGGAGCGGACGAGCCCGACCCGATAGCAGTCGTGATGGGACCCTCCTCGATGAATACACCGCTGATGTACCAGTTCTCTGGCTGAGGCGTGTTAACGATCCGAAGTACGCCGACGTGAAAGTCCTCAGAGTTGGTGGAAGTCGACGCCGGGATGTTCTGGGCGACCTTAGTCAGCGGCTCGGACCCGGTCGAAGCCCACAAGCCGACAGTGCCTGCGGAGAACTAGAAAGCGCGCATGGTAAGCTTACGGACATGGGCGTATAATACTTCGCAATACGCACGTCGATGTCGTACGCGAAGTTGTACCATTGGCCTGCGACGAAGGGGGTGCTCCACTGGGGCTGACCGCCAACGTGCCATTCCAGGTCAGTTGGGTTAGGGCCAACTCCGTATTTGATCTGCCATAGGGTCAACAGTCGCCAGTATGCGCACCCAGAGCGATAGTACCTCGGTGAAGTGAGACTCGAAGAACAGAATCTGGTGCTCCAGGGTAGACTATGGGCGGAAATGAGGAATGCGTCAACAAGGATAAGATATTGACACGTACGTCCGGAGGACTTGTGTCATCACGGCTGAGCGAGAAGTGGTAGAATAAATTCCCCTGTCCCAAATTAGCCTTCGTTTGAGGGATAAGTTCCGCCCTGGATAGTCGTATTAGATATCGTACTGGTGCGAATCGACACAAGGGACTAACCGCTCCATATTCGAGTTCCATGTGGCGGTAGAATCGATAGTCACCCTCAGGCCGTGCGTCTCGGAGGTATCGGCGGGGTTCTTGAACTTGGGGTCGAGCGCGAGGTAGTGCGATGTAGGTTGGCTACCGTGGATGTACTAAATAGGAGTAAGAGGGCCATTTCTTTCGCGCCCGAAGAACGGAACATTATTACCCATTGATAGGTTCCCACTTGATTCGCCCACGACCCTGAAAACGTGCCGACGGTCAGCAGCGTCATCCATCGCATCTCATGGGACATAGTCTACTCACAGTTGTCGAAGTCGGCGACTGTAGTGAACGGGTTAAACGACCCTGTACCGCGGTAATGTTATGAATCTACATCAGCTGCGGTCGCCTACAATTGCTTACCATCCCAGACGGTGGTACCCGCGCGGGCAGAGCCAAAGAGCAGGAGTGTTGCAAGAGCCAGCTGAGAAATCATCCTGCCAAGGTTTGGGTCAAAAGTTAGTGAAGCTCGCTCACCTGAGTGGGCAGGAGGAGCCAGTTATATACTGGGCAGCGGGGGACGGAACTAGAGCGACGCTGCACCCACCTCAGCCCGTCGCCCGCGAGATTTGGCCGTCACGATGCGAGGAAAAACGTCGGGACGAGTACAGACGGAGAAAATGTTCCGCATGACCACGCCCGCCAGCGTAGGTAGTCCCGCGCGCGCCAGCGCGAGCTCGCGCAACACGGTACCAGTCCACGGGGGCGGGCGGGTTCGGGAGAACCATGGATATTTAGAAGCGATTAAACTGGTACAAATGGGTATGTCTTCCGGGGTATGAACGTAGTAACATCGTGAGTCGTCGGAGCCTATCGTGAACAGGAAACGAAGCTTCGGACTGGAGTGGCGAGAACGTAGGGTCGGGATAAGTACTGAAGGATAAGTTATGCAATGGGGTTCCGAGCTTTCGTCAATCCGACGCGATATCGAACATTCGTCGTACAAATGGTCATGGTGGCGGTCATGTTGCCCTTGAGAACATCCACGACGTCAGCCAGGACTTCGGTTGTTGCAACTGCTCTGCCTCCTCTTCCTCGCGCTCCCGGACGTCTTCCGCTGCGTCTTCTTCCTCGGCGATGGCAACGTTGTACACTGCTTCCTGTACAGAAATGATCTTTGACCTCGAGGGATGACTGGGGTACACCGCTGTTGGGGACGAAGTGGCGGGCGGCGTTTCGACAACGGACAATACCGATCTTGATATCCGACTCGTACGGGAGTGTGTGTGTTGTCGCGTCCCGAGCTCGTAATCCATGGATGCGGCGCGATTTCGGCGACGAGGATCCGACGGTACAAATAGGGAGGCACCCCGCCCTCGACTACTCGCCGCGGACTCTGATCCAATAGAGAGCGAACGGAAGGCAGGAGACGTGACGTCGAAAGTGCTTGGGCGCCTGATGTCGTGTTGCAGGCCTGGCGCGCTGTGGTTGGATTTGCGTCGCCGCGATTGCCTGTGGTAAGGACGAGCGACCTCGATCTCCTCTGTCTTGTCGATAGACTCAACACGGGAGGCAATCGCGGGCGGTAGCTGGATCTCTTCAGTCCCGTCCACCCGCCTATAGACACTCGCGTGAACAGACTCAGCCTCGTCCGCGCTTCCTATGCTTCCAAAGCTAGCGACGAAGGCCATAGATATGTCCGACTCGATGAAATCCTCTTCTCGCCAGGCTCCAAGTCGTCCAGCGGCAGGTTGTGTCGTCAGTGACATTCGAACGTTAACGGTATCGTCCAGATCGAGGATTCCCAAGGGGTCCCGTGGGAGCCACAAGACATTGTCGATCTCTCTGGTGTAATAGGGGTTTGCATAGGTGTGGTTCATCGACGATTCATCTTCCCATGCTGGGTGGGGTGGATGTTGTGAGACGGCGCCGTTATGCACTGGAGCTTCGGAAGCGACGGATGCAACCTCAGCATCCACACTTGCCTCCACGCAAGGCAACAATGCGGCCCCGGGTGAGGGCGTTGAGGAGTTGGGCGTGATAGCAGCGGACGGCGACGTAGGATACAGCGGTATGGTCGAGTCTGTTCGATGGGCTGGTCCGAAAGGGTTCGGCCGACGACGTGGGGTACGTCGCGGCCGGCTGGCAAGCGTGGCGTATGGGAAGTTGAACTTCAGGGGGAAACGCCACGGCCAAACATCGGTTCGAGTTTCGTTGGGTGTCCTAGCGTCAGTCTCGGGTTCTGATCCATTCTGCGGCCGTCCTTCGTCGATAATATCTTCTGGAGCAGTACCAGTTCCGCAGACTACTTGTGCTTCCAGAATGTCGTCGCGCTCGAAGCGCGCACGGCAAAGACGTGTAAGGCTGTAGGTTCTTAGCATAACTAGGGCGGCGAGAAACAAAACGTGCACGTACAACATCTTATACGCAGCTGTAATGATGATGAGAACGGCTGACAGTCCTACGTTCACGGTCTTCTTGTTGACGACCATGTATGCGAGGAAGACCACTTGCGCTAGCATTAAGCCTATAACACACGATCAGAACATAGAGCTTTCCGGGATCATGCATCATTAGCGTACCATCGAGAGAATACCGGACCATACGTATGAGAAGGGTTTGGCCATTGCCTTCATAGTTCTTGGCATATACATGGAGTAACTGGCGATGACAAAGTAAGCAGGAGCTCGGGTATCAAATAGTTCGGTTCATACCTGGTTTTTTACGACAGCTGAAGGTGGACGTATTAGCATGGACTTACTGACGATCAACGTGTCGTACTCACTAGCTTCGACACAGAAGTATAAAAATGCAAACGGGACCACGAGCGGGTTGAGGGTAGCAAAGACGAGCAGGACATGCACGACGAGAATATGATTTGGGAGCCAGTCTTTGATACAGTCAGCCCGCGTCCTCAACGGATGCATCCAGCCGACTTACAATAGTAGTTGAATGTGCGTGGGCGAATGCCCATGGCACGCTTACGAGGGGTGATTTGGCGTCGGGTAGCGGGATACATGATAAGCGGAAGCTATAGTGGCGTCAGTGCGACGATATGGAAGCGCTGCAATGACGGCGTACCCCAACTAAACATTGTAACTTTCGTTAGCGAGACTATGGACACAGGATTGAAGGAAGACACATACAGAGCGCTAGTTCGACACCTCCATGCAAAGCCGTGGTAAAGATGACTACAATGTTATTAGCATGCCGTTGCAGTATTTGAGAAGCACGCTTACACCATCCGACGTAAAAGGGCCCTGCGACAGGGAAGCTCTGTGCGATGACTTCAGCTACATTGGGCGCGGTTGCGTTCTTGAAGGACACTAGGAACGACAAGAGAGCCACAGTGCCGACACAGAAGAAGACGAGTACATTGACGACAAGGAACTTGTAGTACCGAGTCATGATCCGATCATGCAATGCGGACAGAGTAGCGATCGTGTGCGCCCGTTTTGCGATGAGGACTACGGTGGAAAGAACGCGGGTAGTGAGTAGACGTCATGGTTGCATGAGTAGCCAACAACGTACGTAGCAGCAACGGAACTAAAAGCGAGAGCAGTGCCACAGCCAACGTGGGGAGGAAAGACTGTAGCAGTTCTTCTTCCCATTGATGCCTTTGAAGGAAATGCATCTGCGTGCAGGGGCAAGGCGTAAGTGTAGATTGCTTAGATAATGCGTAAACAAGCTTACCAGTCCGGGCACGAAAGTGCTCAAATTCTGGATATTCACAAGACCAACGAAGAGTGACACGGGGAAAACCCAAAAAAGTGTGAAAGCCCTGCGGCCTCGCGTTAACCTAACTCAACGTGATATATGTTAACAATTTCGTACCAAACGCCCAGTTCCACCACCCAATCCTTGACGAACTACAATACTATTAGCAAGAAGCTGGTTCCACCAAAACTCATACTTGCCTCTGCTCTGAATGTGGGCTTCATTAGCCTCGTCCAATCCAGGTCTTCAAATGAAGGTGCCATCGTGACAAGACACTGTAAGGGACTCTCCGGGTGGACTGCAAGGTACTTGCATGCTCGCCGCGCGTCTGCGGGGTTGACGAACGTGACGAAGGCTGTCGACATGGGCTCGAAGTCCGTAAGCGACATGGATCGCTTCTCCATGATCATGTTGGTGACGATCTGCAGTTTTGCTGTGTAGTAGTCGATGGCGGGCACAGTCTTACCACGGAATATGGAAGAAAGATAGATGAGCGGTTGATATTCGTCGAGCGTGCTACGAGGGAGGCTGAGCAGGGCGTCCCAAACCGTTTTGTTGTCACCTGCTTCGGCCTTTTCTGGACTGACTGGTCGGGCAGACTCGAGATCGGGGTGTCTCCGCGACCAGAAAGAGCGCCAGCCAGAGATGTTATCGTCCACGACATTGTCAGCGCTAGGTTCCAGAAGGAAAGGCTTAAGAGTCCGGATAAGCAAGCCTACTCGATCTTCACCCTCTACGGAACCACCCTCCTCGCTTTGGGCTACGGCTTCGACGTCCATGGATCCAACCACCGACTTTCGCTTTGCCACCATAGACATGCGTCGCACTGCGTTCCGAAGAATATTCGACTCATGCCTGTTCTCGAGGGCAAATTGCACACTTGCAAGAGCTTTCCGGGCGAGTTTGATGTGTGCAGTCTCGAGAAGGCGGAGGATCTCTTCGCGCCTTTCTAGTAGCGAGGCAAGATCGTTCATCTTGCGCACGAGAACCACTTGGTCGATGCTTGGAACGTCGCGAGTCTCTGGACCAACATCCTGTGAGCCGGCCGAACGTGCGCTCTCAGGCGGACTAGCACTTTGTACCGAAGACCGTGCCCTATGAACTTGAGCGGGGAGTTGACGGGCCCTATTAAACAGGAATACGAAGAGCTTGTTGAAAAAGCCCGGCTGCGTAGACGAAGTGATACCAATGGCGGGACGTGCGACGCTGCGCGACAAATAGTACTCGAAGTACTCCTTGAGATCCTTTTCAGACCTAAGTGAATGCGGGATATTGGTGACCATAACAGTTCGAAGGCGTAGTCCGCGTGTGGAATGGTCCTCGTCCAATGGGGGCAGAGCGTGGAAGGGATATTGAGGGTGTGGGTGCGGGTCGTATTGGGCGCGTTCCTTAGCCGAAGTCTCCGACGCCGCACGGTGAGCAGCAGCAAGGATGTTCTGAGCACGGAAGTGAAAGGCACCGCGACAGATCCAGAAAAGCGTTCCGAACCACGTGAACGTAATCCAGAACAGTATGATAATGTGCACCCAGAGGAGAGAAAGACCTTTGGCCGTCGTCACCAGAGAGGAGATAGAAGCTCGTGTCATGGACTTTGGCGAGACGAAGTCATCAGAAAATGTGACATGAATGGGGAACAGGATGAGGAATGTCGTGAAAGTATGGAGGAGAGAGAACCAGAAACAACCACGTAAGAAGCGTGTGTAGAGCGTTGCGTCGACTCCGCGAAGCTGGTTCATACGGTCCTCGGGAAACTTGAGAACAGGTTTGACCCAACTCAAGAGTCCTCCACGAGGATGCGGCGGAGACGGTCGCCTAGGGAGTATTAGTTTGTCGTGATGAACTGAGACGGCAAAAACTAGCGCATATAGCTGGCTGGTGCACCAACAGAAGAGAGTGTAGCAATACTTCTAACCCCCCTCCAGCCTGTGCACGCGAGCGTTGTCTGGGGTTGCGAGGGAGTGGAAGTACTGGCATGAACATCTTCCGTTTATATCCCGGCCCACTACATGCTCCGTCAACGCCACATATTACGAAAATACTCACCTAGCCCATGACCTACCCTGGTACAGGCTAAATAGTCGCAGACCGTTAGCAATCGCTTGAGGCACGAGGTGGGTACAAGAACTCACTATCCGAATTCCCAAGACTCAACGCTACCCAATCCCTCGTTGTTCCGCCGTTTTCCGCGACGTTTCCTCTTCATAAACTCGTGGGCGCTGACGGTGATGAGGAGGATGCCTCCCGCGACGACAGACTGGTTGATGAGCCCGCTGCGGCAGCGAATACGGTCAGACCACAAGCGCCATGTACGCGCTGAAGCGGAGAGCGCACCTGTAGTCCTTTGAAAACGGCCTGTTCTGTATCGTCGCCATTGACGGGGGCTTGTCATGGGCGACGGCGCCAGCAGACTAGCACGGCCAAGAACGACAAGGTGGGAGTTAGTCGGTGAGGGCTCGCTCCGAAGACAGGCTCCCCGCTTCTTCACTGTCACATTATTCGAGTGCTATTTCGCACCTCGCGCCACATGCAGCTACCTCTCCTGGAGATAGAGCTCGGTCCGGCCAATCAAACCGATCCGGTTCGGTTGGCCAAATGAGGATACCTTTACGCAGACGCCCGTCCCCGCTCAGCGCCGAGGTTGGCGACGTCGTCCCCGAGCTCTTTAACACCCACCATGTCTCTCGTCCGTTCTTGCCAGCAGGCCATTCAACGGACAATCGTTGCGAGCGGCGCGCTGGCCGCTACCAGGCCCTACGCCACTGACTCAAGTATCCCCCAGCCCGCGGAGCAGAAGCAGGACGCTGAGATCGCTCAGGCCCTCCTCAAGGATGTTGTGACGGCAGACACAGTTAGCGGCGCGCCGAGTGAGTAGGATAACTTCCGTTCGTGAAAACTGCTTGGCTTATGCATGCGGTTGTAGAGGAGCTCCGGCACCGTGCAGTCAGGATCTTCCAGCCCACCCGTAGCACAACCCAGAGTGGTACCGGAAAGTCCAACCGTTGGCGGATTGATTGGGACATTCTCCCCGGTGGAGGTCGCTGGGAGAACCCTTTGATGGGATGGGCGAGCTCGTGCGTTCCTCCGTAGTCATCTCTTTGGTACCTAATTGACAATGCAGCAAAGTGCGGATTACATGCAGGGCACGCGTTTGTCCTTCCGGACCAAGGAGGACGCCATCCACTTCGCTGAGAAGCAGGGTACGTGATGACATTCAACATGCTTGTCAGCCTACTCACGAGGGGACCCACAGGCTGGGACTACTATATGTGCGTAACCCTGTAGTCATCTATGGCAGCTTTACTAAAACGCTTTCTAGTGGGCCCACGGAGATCAACCGTATCCCTCCCAAGAACTACTCCGAGAACTTCCTCTACAGGCCAGGGAAGCTTCGTCTCATCCGTACCAAGTAGACGCAATACACGTCTTTTTCGCTTCCATGCCACTGTCTAGGCCTCCTGCTTGACCCTCGAGATTCCTTGCATCCGCATTGATTTTTCGGAGTGCTCGATCCGAGAAGCATATATAATGATGGTGTGGTATACATGCAATGCATATTCCGATAGCAATACAACACCCGACAGCACGAAACAAGCAATGTAGAACAGATCCCTCGAACGTCCTCTCAAGCCAATTGTCCAGGCTGCGAAACCACAGGGGACTAACTGAAGCCAATGATGCGACTCTTGGGCCGCAAGCTCATCACTGGTGCGCGCGGCTTCTTCGCCGTAACCTCTTCCTCCATATCCGACTCCTCTTCGTCGCTCTCGATCACATGGTGCCTCACAGGCCGAGGTCGGAACGTCGGGGGCTTCTCCACCGGGGATGGCTCCGACGGCTCCCTCGCTGGCTCCTCCGCCGTGAGAGGTGTTCGTAGGGAAATGGCGCACTCAGAGAGCTGTCGGATAACGTCCACGTCGAGGTCGATATTGAAGAGGTCAAAGATATATCGGCGCACGGGTAGGCGGTACTTCTGCGACGAGATGGTGTGCAATGCACGGTAGAACATGGTCGGCGAACTGAAGATGTGCCGATACTCGGGTTTGCTCTTCATCCTGCGACGAAAGAGCCGTGAATATTAGCAGACAAAGTTAAGAGATGGCAGGGAGGAGCGACGTACTTCGTGAGCGAACGCGAGGCGGCGTTTGCGATGACAGTGTTGGCGAGGTTATAAATGGTGGTCATCACCTCTAGTTCTTCGTCGCTCTCTGGCGGAGATATCCGGCTATCGTCAGCGGACTCGCTGGCGACGCAATCCCAATGTGGTATCTAGAAAAGCTTAGCATGGACCACCGAGACTGCGATACTTGGTGACTCACCGACACAAACTTGTCGACATCGACGGGGACGCATAGACCGGTGGGCAGCCCAAGTGGGGACAGTGTTGCCTCCCAATGATAGTCATCGAGAATTTCCGAACCTTGTGGTGTAGATGAGATCAAGCCTAGAACGAAGAAACATGTTCTACAAATCGACAGTGAGGGTCTTGTACGACAAGAACACTAACGCGACCTACCCCCGCACAGACAGCACCAACGACTGCTCGGCAATTTCCAGAATGGCTGGAATGATCTCCTCTTCCTCCAGGAACGGCAAACCACGTTCAGTAGCACCAATGTTACCCTGCCACACGGATATCTGCTGCTGCTACGACGCAAATAAGGTATGGGCATCCACTCACCACCGCCCACAACACACTCTTCAGTTTGAGAATCACTTCCTGATCTTCGCTCTCCAATCCATGCCGTCGGATAAAGTGCGCGAACTCCGCAAAGTGACCCTTCTCCTGCAATACCTCGCAGCCAAGCTCGGTCTTCGCCATCACTCCGTAAAAGTGTGGCGGGACAATACCCTCAAACGCTCTATGAGAGAACATCCGTAAGTGATAAGGTCAGACTAAACCGAACACGCCGCGACTCACAGAACGTCAGCGTCATCGTCCTCACTAGCGTTTTGGCTGAAGGCTTTAGAGAGGAAGACTTCGATATGGACGACATAGTGAAGATTTCGCTCCTACACAGCCACCTTTGTCAATACCCACGAATTACCTATTCGCAGATGCTCACGTTAAGCCAGAGCTCCATTTCCCTGTCGATGTAGTCCGCGGCGTATAGAAATCGGAATCCAGTGGGCGTGGACAAGAACTTGAGCAGAAGAGGATGCCCGACCTCCCCGAGATGATCAAGGGTCGGTTGCATCTCGACTACTGTCTGGAGCACGTCCGTAGACTCGCAAGCCTCCTCCAAGAATCGCACCGCCAGCTCGCGTACTTCGGGCATCGGGTCATACAACTGTGTGAGGAGTAGCCGCAACATCCACGCGTTGGCTGTCTGGCTACTTCGGATGAGACCGCCCAAATAGTTCGTAGCATAGTGCCGTACGTGCTGGAGAGGCAAGAGGTACCGATTGAAAACTTAGTAGTAACGGTGATTGCTGGTCGTACCTTGTACACGGATGTCAGAGCTTTCGACAAGACGATCCTGGAATGTCCGTCGCTGTACCCGAGCTTCAGTCAACAGCGACTGAGTGCAACTATGGGCGAGCTCACATGCTATAGTCAAGGTTCTCGACAACACCCTTGATGAGATCTTCTCTGCTGCGCAACTCGGTGAGGTGGTAAAATGCCGTGAAAAGCTTGAATTTCTCCAAGAGTCTAGGGTAAGTATTCAGCATCGCCTTACCAACGCAAGCGCAGGAGCATACTCGATCCCCTCTTTCTGCTTGCTCAGGATGCCGAGCATCTCGAAGTAGCCGCACGTCAGTGTCTCCTGTACTCGCTTCTTCGAAAAAAGTGGATCAGGGACTGGTGTGGGTGTGAGCTACGCAAGATCCGAATTTAGATCAGAATACGAGGAGTGTGAGGCGCGGTGCACGCATACCGGGTCCAACTGCGCGAAGCCCTTGACGAGCTGGCCGAGGAACTCGTCTTCATGCAAGAAGCGAATGCCATCCGGGCTCGCCATCAACGCGTCGAGCAGAGCACACCCTATCCGTACCCAGCGATAATTTGCCTGGATATAATCGCCGTCAGCGTCGTCTAGCGCCACTCCCAACAGCCCTCCAGACCTTAGTATTTGGTAGGTCGCAGAAACGGTGGTTGGATGGATAGAAGAACGACATGAGCTTGCGGATATACCGCGAGACCTTGATCGCCTCCTCCATACGTTTTGGGTTGTGCAGCGGACCATCGATGAGCTCTTGGAGCGTGTCAAAGTTCCACCGCGTGTGATCCTTGGTGAGCATCACCTGCGTGTCGAGCAGGAGGGTCTGGAATGCTTTGTCGTCCATCTGCATGCTTGTCTTGAGCTTCGCCTGCTCCACCTGGCGCCCACGTCGAACGGCATCTTCCACAGAGTTCGCCCTACGAGCGGACGTAATTCAGTAGTGGTGATAGTACTTCCACCCACCGGCCATACCTTGGGCGAGTCTCGCCTTTCATTGCGGGTTCCAGACGAGATCGATGACGGTTGAAGCTGTCGATCGCCGACAGCGCCGAAGAACCGACTATCCTGTGTTCGTTGTCATTATAATCTGACGCCAATTTAAATACGCGCGGGAGAGCCTGCAAAGCGGTTCAGCGCCGCGTGGTATTATGACAGGTGAAAACCACGCCCTCACCTGGATTTTTGCCGCTATTGACAGAGGCAGGACGCGGTTCGCTTTTTGCAGGATTTCTGCCATGAGCAGCGTCGCTTTTCTGGATAGAGCAGAGCCGACGCTCGACTCTTCGAACATTGATGTGAGCGCCTATGTATACTGTTAGCTGTGTGCGCGCACACAGAAGGTATAGTGTGCTCACATCCAACAGTCCAGCCTTGGAGAAAACTAGAATAAGCAGAGCGATGTACTGATCGGTGAGTTTGAGGGTATCCTGTAATCTGTGGGGTATCGAGGCCTGCTTGCCCATATCGGCGCTCTGTCTCGATCGGCGGTACACTGTCGAACGTTGAGCGCCTATACCTTGCTCGAATAGGTGGAAACGCACTCACTCGTCAATCGTTTACCGTCAATAAAGGCGCGGTGCCACTCTGGTGGCCTGATATTGAGGAGATCGAAGAACATGTCGAGAATGACTTCCTGCATACAACAATAAATTAGGAGATCGTGCTTATGAGCGTCAGGCCAAGACTTGCCCGTGTCTCTAGCGAGGGTATACGGAGACAGTCAATCACAGTTCGAATCGCGGTCATGTCGTTGAGGCAGCAATACATAAGACCTTCGGGGTGCATCAGAAGAGAGGCACGCTACCGTGAGCAATTGAGAATCTTACCGCTCCACGTTCGAAGCATGGACGACACGATGCGCGTGCAGCCTTTCATCTTCTCCTTGTAGTCGAAGCCCTTCCCATAGGCGTCCGTGATACCAGATAAGGCAATCTAAAGGATGGTTAGACTTGTTTAGTAACATAGGAGGGGGACAAGGCAGTATCTACCTCGAGGTCCGTTCCAGGATGGAGATACGCTCTCGTCTTCGGCGAGTCAACGATATGCAAAAAAGCCGTGGAAAGCAGCGGCGCCATCTCCGGAGGACCCTCCGCAAGGGCGTGTAAAAGAACACGTATCCCCCCAGTTCGCGCCATTAACTCGATGTCAATAAGAACTGAACAGGCGATCAGCCAAAGCATGGGACTTTGAGTTGGGCCTGCGCACGTATTTCGATGAGGGTCTGCACGCATATCGGCTTAAACGGGTCTTCAGGGTACTCTGCCACTGCGATGACCGCGCGCATAACGGCGTCGGACAGTGGTACTGTCCCTGACCCGATCGCAGAGTGTGGCGAGTGGCGCTCCGAACCAATGTCCACCACAGCCCTAATGAGTTTGATGACCTGCTCCTTCTCGACGGTATGCTTATTATCGCGTGATAACGATCTTGGAAGACGGCACGATTAATCTCGAACTGGAAGTAAAAGTTTTGCAAACTTACTTCACGATATACCAGTCCAAGTGCTGTTCTCCGAGGCGTCTCACTGAATGTGAATCAACTAGCGCATGTCTAATCAAGCGATAGGCAGTTGCTCGCGCCTGCTTTGTTGCCTTGTCTGCGAGAGAGGGCAGAACGCTGTAGACACCTTCAGCACAAAGTGAAAGGGAGGATATGAACCCTATATATACTGACGCATGCACTACTTCTCCGACGTCAAGTTCGTATCTAACGCGTAGGTTCCTCTGCAAGATACCGATCAACTTCGCCATCGTTTCGATGCGCGCTCGACTTAGTTCAGCCTCGGTAGCAGTAGCAGGATTGGGTAGTGTAGAGGTCGATGGAGACGCTGATGGTGATGGTGCAGAGGAGTTTGGACGGTACGAGTTCTGTCTGGACAGCAGCAGGAGTGCCTTTATAGCACTATTGGCTTGATGCATCGCTGAACGGAAGTCATCTGTGTAGCGTTTAGCCTTTCCGCCGGTTACAAACAGACGAACAAAATACCCCTTTCTGAGCCCTCCTCTCTCCAGCCGTCCGTTGGCTGTAATGGTTTGCCCGTGAACTTGCGTTTGCTACTCCCATTACTATCCACGCTCCTCTTCCGCGAGCCGCGCCCGGAAACTAGCATCGTTAGACCTTTTCTATCCATATTCATGTCCAGTGTGGAAACTTACAGGACTCCATGGACTTCTGAATAATCTGGATTTTCTTCTTCGCGGTAGCTAGCTCTGATTCGACCTGGCTCTTAAGCGCGTCCTTCGAAGACGGATGAGTCGGCGGAACAAAGACCCTGATGCATCCTCTGTGACCACGACCTTTCAAGCTGGGGGAAAACGGCACGGGCGGCATCGAAGGCATGCTTGATGGAATAGGCACACGAATAGCAGCAGAGGGACGGGGACACACCCTCGAGGCGTCCGGCCATGCCGGTCGCGATGATCATAATCACAGAGGCTGCTAATCGGAATACACTCACATTCAGCGGCATTTGTAGAAGATTCTCGGCGCCCTCCTTTATGCGGTTCTCAACCTTCAGCTGATCAGAGAGAAACTGAAGCTGCGCGCGAGCCTTGCGGCATCAGCCTCCTTCGATGAAGTTGTGCACACCTCCAACATGCTTACTTGCGATTCCCGGTCTGTGTCTGGTAAAAATGCGGTGTCTACTGTAGACCATGACTGGGTAGGTACGCTCTGTACCAAGGTAGGCGTTATTGAGCCATTGGAGGTTCCGCCATCAGTCGACTGAGGGATCGGCAGACTGCCATGGCTGCTGTGTTCAGGAACGGCCGCGGGCATCGCTTTCTCAGGACAGACTCAGGACAGTATGTGGAGTAGTCCGAAACAGAAGCTAGCAAGCCCTAGAGTGGCCGCGAAGTACAGTAGATGGATGGTCCAAAAGATGAGTAGCTCGTCCTGCAAGTACGCTGGACGGAGTGGCCCAAGACGCGTTCATGCCGGTATGCCGAAAGCCCTGCCACGTGGATTATGATCGACAAGACCTCTGCCAAGCGTCTCCAGGCTTCACCCACCTTGCGCAATGCTTCAATCTCTCTAACGCGGTTCGTCATGTTCTCGATGATATTTGGACTGCTTGTTAATTAAACTTCAAAGTGGCCAGACTGGCTATTCCGAATCTGCACAATTGTCTAAACTACTTGAATCTGCGATCCACCGACGCAAATATACCTTGACCGCCCGCGCACATAATAATTTCTACCCAGGGCCTTACTGCTTTCTACCCAGCTTGCCTCGCCCCATCCATCCCCATTCAATCTGATGCGCTTGCGTCAAAGTAACTCCAAGGTCTTCCGCAAATGCCCACACGGTCCCCGGGTTCTTCTGGAACTGGCGCCCCACAAGGACCACGTCCGCTTGCCCCTATGGCTGCTGTTAATCTCAATTCAAACCCGGATACGTATACTCCCTCACCTTGTCGAGCACCCCTTGCGCAGTCTTCCCATCGGTGATGACTCCAACTGACCCTACCAGGATCTTATCGCCGAGGGCCTTCTTCACGGCTTCTGCAAAGGGAGCCTGGTACGCTGGGCCCCCCTTAATCTTCTGCGCGGGATGCAAGCCTCCAGTAGAGACGTCAAGAAAGTCCACGCCATGTTCAGCGAGGATGCCTGCCAACCGGACGGTATCCTCTGAGCGCCAAGATGGCTCGTTAGGCAGCGATTCCTCGAGCCAGTCCGTCGCGGAGATCCTAGTCAAGATTCCCCGTGAGTTCCATGTTCTGCGAGTGCGTGTAGCAATGGAGCGCACCGTAGAAAGAGCGGCATACTCGGTGGAATCACAGCACGTACGGCATCCACAATTTCCAGCGTCAGGCGGACCCGGTTCTCGAAGCTGCCCCCATACTCGTCCGTACGTTTGTTCGCAACGGGGCTAATGAACGAGTCCAACAGATAGCCATGCGCGTTGTGGATCTCAATCACATCGAACCCCGCACGTAGCGCACGCTGGGCTGCGGCGACAAATGCGGCGACGATCTTCTTGATTCCCGCCTTGTCCAATTCCTTAGGCTTTGGGAAGTTCTCGTTGTAAGGAATTGCGCTCGGCGCAACCACATTATCGGGCCACCCGCCAACCACCTCAGTCGCGAGTGCGCCTGCGTCAAGCCAAGGTGCGACGGTGGATGCCTTGCGGCCAGCGTGCGCGAGTTGTATAGCGATCTTCTGGCTCTGGGAGTGCGCAAACTGGACGATGCGCCGCAGGGGCTCGATCTGCTCATCCGACCATAAGCCAGAGTCCTCTGGGGTGATGCGACCTTCTGGAGTGACCGCGGTAGCTTCGACGAACGTCAGTCCGGGGCCACGCGTGAAGATACCCCCCACTAAAAATGCCGTAGATCCGTCGTTAACCGTGAAGGTCTTATGACAGATGAACTGCGACTCACGGTGCGCCAGATGCCAATCAGTGAGCTTTCCGTTCTCGGCTGAGTACTGGCACATGGGAGACACCTGCATAGAACGGCACGCAAGTCAGTCCTCTGCGTGTCCATGACGAACGTTACGTTTTCGGCCTACCCAGATACGGTTCTGAAATTCAACCTCTCTGATCTTGATGGGTTTGAAGAGGGTTGGGACGGAGGCCTCGTCCTGCTCGGCCGCTGTACCCGCTGGGGGATACTGGGCGGGAGTGTAGTAAGGTACGCCCGGCGCTGGGGGATTGAAGATGTTTGCCATGGTTCCGTCGACGCAGAGCAAAGTCGGGTTCAAAAGAATGCGCTTGGTTCGTCGTCCTCTTGTGTATATATACTTGAACTCAACAAACACTATGTCATACAACGACGTCACAGACGTCATGCTTCTCCTTACCTAACCGAAGAAGGTTGGGTTGTTGAGAGCTGCTCCCGTACGGTCACTCTTTGATCATATCACAGATCACCCTCCACGGAGTCAAGCATACCATCCTCAAAGAACACACCATCGAATTCCCAGTATCCACCGAAGACTGGATGTACAACACACATATAAGCGTTGCCAGACTGCAATGCCGACGAACACATGCATGAGCATGCAGATACAAACATATTCATAGCCAACTATGAAAACGCGAGGTTCAAATAGACACTACGCTCAGAAGGAAGGCGAAGGACAGCATGCTACTCGGATATAGAGAAGCAAGAGGTACGATCTAAATCGAGAGAGGCTAAGGCTGAAGACTAATAGGGCTTCAACTACCGTCCCGGGCACGAGCTCCAATCCGACACTTCACTAACTTGAACGCTGCGTAGAATGTTAACTCTGAGAGCCTGACGGAGCGGAAGGATTGGCGGCCGGAGGGGCCTCATCACTAGTATCATGTCACTAAAGTCATAGAGAGACCAAATGTCAACTGGCAAGCACGAATGCGAATGAGTACGAAACGAGCTGGTGTATGCCTGGGTCGGCAGTGCAGCCCGCGCCGTAATACGTACGCATCCGAAATGCCTTCCCCAGCACCTGCATTTGGACGTGACTAGTACTTAGCCCCAACATTGTTCGTTCTACCAAGTGAACGAATATGAAGATGGTGGCCTATGGTATAGCCTCCGGTACCCTAAAGGATGAATAATACACGGAAAAATTCCGTGAGAGCATAAACAGAACGATGCCAGTGCGAAGATCGGCCGCCTACTACAACATTCAAAGAAGGCAACTTTGCCTCGCCGACGAACACAATTCGAAAGGTCGAGATGGCGGCTGAATAATGTTCAGAGGGTTATGGGTTCAATTACTCCGAGGACGGGCCCCAGCATGACGTTTCGCCGGGAGTCGTTGTTTGGAAGGAGGTTGTCGCTCGGATGATAGGGTAGCAGGATTAGCGACCGGTAGAGCATCAACACGACTCTGAATGCGCTGGCTCCGCCGCAAGCCCCCTGTAGCCAGTGAGCGGGCAGGGGTGGGACCCAGCAAAATTCCGCCGGCGCGTTGACCGCGCAAACGCATCGAGCGACGACGTTTGGAATCCGGATGCTCCCCGGAGGCGTCCTCCTCCTGGGAAGAGCGCTTCCCGAGTGAGGAGACGGTGGAGGGCATGGTCGAATCTGACGTCGGTACTATATGGTCATACTCGTAGAGCCTGCTGAGTCTATTGACTACGCGATCATTATTGGGCAGGGAATGGGTCCTAAGGAAGGTCGTCCAGTAGTTATCGAATTCGTCAGGAGTGAACTTGTCTCCAAATTTGTCGAATTGTCCGAAAGCGGGCATCTCGAGGTCTAACACGGAGTTAAGCCACTCGACGAGCAGTTCGCTCTGAAACCCTGCCTTTGTGAGTAGGTAACGTGACAGTATGTTTCCGAGTTTCTCTGAACCTCCGTGCCTGGCCCCGGGATGGTTTTCAACAGAATGTTGGAAACAGGCGGAAATCACACTGCCAGCAAGTCCTTCGGGATTGAGCTTGTGCGGAAGGAACAGCAGCGCACAGTAAGTGATCACATGGACGAGTGAATCCATGTCATCGAGGATGGTGTGTCGACCATTGGCCTGCTTCCAGTTAAGCATGCGCCATGACGTAAAAAACCATGTTCCCTGGTGAGTCTAGTTGGTAAAGCTCTTTAGATATCGACTAAGGGGAGACGACGTACCACTCGCCCAGCGTGTTTTGACTGCCCATCCTCATCGACAGAGGGGGTTAATAGGGGTGCTCAATTCTGGTCGGTCGTCGGCGTCGGATGCTTGCAATGGGCGCTTGGAGGTTTGATGGCAGTAAGCGAGAATAGCCGAAGAGTTTCTCCCACGAACAATACCAGGCAATACTGCCATTATGTACGCAAGTACCGTCTTAAAATAGTAATAGCTTCAATCTCCGACTTGGATCGATGTTCGGCCACCCGTAGTACTTGCCTGACACCACCGCGGGCTCAATATAACTGGTACCGCGTCTTCTTTGCCTTCAATAATGCCCATTCGGACAAGAGCAGAGACGTATCAGGCCTGCATTGACAATAGTCTTCTGAATCTTGTTACTTCACTGGTTCTGGAATCCGACAACGATTCTGAGATCGACTCAGAGGATGAAGAGGAAATAGGAGATCTTCGGGATGACTTCACGGTTCAAGACTACCTCGAGCTCACTGCGCTCGACTGGATGGCCATTGCGGAGTCATTCTACAGCACGGGACCTGGTTCGCGTGGTCCATATGATCAGATTCCTAAGTCCAAGGACTTTTTCAGTTGCTGCTTACAAGCTCCTGATCGTGCTTTTCGGCACATGTTTCGGTATGTAATGGCTTATGCCGTACAGTACATGTAGTTATGACCGGTTCCAGCTGATTGTATTGACCATATTCAATTAGCGTAGGGCGCGATACATTTGATCGTTTGGTTGAGCTGCTCGCACAGAATCCTATATTTACTTCAACAGGTACGCTAAGTTTCAAAGATGTGGCATTAATTTGTTGACACAAGAGAATTCTCCTAACCCTGTATGCTCTTTGGCTGTAGGACGCCGACCGCAAAGACATGTTAAATACCAACTCGGCACTTTTCTCATCCGCTACGCATCCCGTGGATCAGATACCCTCTGGGTCTCACAGAAGTTGTCTATCGGGTTTGGGACTGTGTTCATATACTGTCGCCGTGTCACACGCGCCATCCGACAGCTTCGTGGTCGATTTCTTGCATGGATGACGCCGCAACGTAAGGTGGTGGTATCGGAGCACATCCAGACTCAATCCGGTCTAAAGAAATGTGTTGGATGTGGCGATGGTTCACTTGTGCCGTTTATGGAGCAACCTGCTGTTATTGGGCCAGCTTTTAAGTCACGAAAGAAATTCTTCGGGGTGTGTACTATATATGCTCCTCCGAAGACTTGGGCTAACTGATATTGCAGACCAATTTCCAAGCAACATGTGATCATGAAGGACGAATTACCTCATACGAACTGGGATGGCCTGGGTCGGTGCTGGATGTCAAGGTTTGGAAGAACTCTCACTTATGGCAAAGACGACACGACTACTTCCATGATGGGGAGTACATACTGGTGGACAAAGGCATGTAATAAACTAATGGGTGGAAGCAAGTTAATTGTTATCAACTGAGGATTTTATCCATTTAAATAGGCTATCCTTCATCTCCGTTTGTCCTACATCCTTTCAGCGAGCCTGAAATTACTGCCGCCTCAGAACATGATCGTCGCCGCATGCGCTCGTTCAATGCACTCATCTCTTCGGTCCGAATCATGTCCGAACATACTTTTGGTCGTCTGAAGGGCCGTTTCCCCTCTCTCAAAGAAATGGGCCCGCATGACGATGTCGATGAAATGTATAAAGTCATGGAAGCGCTGATGATTCTTCATAACATCTGTATAGATTGGCATGACAAGCCCGAATACATTTGGGGCATCGAATTTGATGAAGAGATTATCGATGACGATGAATTTGATGCTGACGAAATGCTGGAGGTAGTGACCGGTGCGACAGCAATTCCACAGCATGAAACGGAGGCCTGGTTGAAAGAGGAGGGACAGAGGAAACGTCAGGCTATGCTTGATGAATTATTTCCATAATACTACTTATGTTACGTATCCATAGGAGATTACTCAAAGAGTGACTTTATCCAACCATTAATCTGCGCCTTGGTAGCAGCATCCAAAACCTGAGACGTCTCTGCAACCTTTAAGAACTCTAACCTCACTTTGTTGTCCTCATGCTTCCGCTCGAGCTCAAGCCGTTCACGCTCTATCTTCAGCCGTTCCTGACCCTCCACCATTCGAGCTTTAGCATGTGCCTCATCATTAGCAATCTTCTTCGCAAGAACCTCCTGCAACCCTTCAGCAGACGAATATATGGTCTTTTTCGTCTTGCCGGGGTGTTTGGGCTCGGAGACGACCTCTGTGGACCATTAATTCATTGGCACCTAGTATTGAAGTCAATGGACATACGGGAGGCAGGTTTAGCTGGCACATCATCGCCCCCCGACTCCTCAGTGTCAGAGACTGTCGTGTTTGAGTTGCGTTCGACCGTTCTAACCATGCGAGCATCGGCACTGTATCTATAACCGATGTTAGCCCATTAATACTTCTGCTAAAGGTGATGGTGCGACATGCCTGTCACTGAACAGCTTGATCCAGTTATTCTTGTGCCATAGCGAAAGAGTCCTAACCGTTAGATTACCAATGTTCCTTCCAGCCGCACGTGCAGAGTCCAGTCGCGACTCCAAGTCGTCCTCGTCTACAGCCTCGATGTCGACGTCGCCAGCACCACCCGTTCCTTTGAGAACGGTGACGATGAGGTGGAACGTGTTGAGCGTCCTGGCCCAATGCTTGCGGACAGCATCCTCGGTAAACACCGCGGAGAACTTGAGTTGATGCACAGCCTAGAGCGCCCATTAACACCTTCAGCTCATCCGAACAGAAGAGTATGACGTACCCAGCGAAACACGTGGGCGGGATTTACCTGCAGCTCCTTGTATATGTCGTCCGACGCAGGACCCAATAAATGCTCATAGAGCGCGGTACGGTCGGATATGGTCCATCTGCGTGATTTCTTTGTTGGAGATGCTCCGCCGTCCTCGTCGATGTCGCTGTCATCGGCACCGTCCTCTAAGGCGGCATCCTTGATGGTGCTTGCCGGTTTCTTGTTCCCCAGCGCAGCGTGTGCGGCATTGTTCTCCTTACCTAGCGCAGATGCCCTCCGATTTGACGATGGCGGCTTTCGAGCCTTCTTCTGGGGAGTAGAGAGGGTCTCTTGTGTCTCCATACTAGCATGTGGACGCTTTGGAGGTGTGTCTTCAACCAAAGCCGCGGTGCCGGAGGCCTGTTCGGAAAGTCCGTCAGTGGGAGGTTTCGGTTCATCCGATATGAAACGTACTACTCACTTGGGCTGAACGTCCATGCATCGAATTCTCCAGAGGGGCGCCGGTGGCCTGGGCGTCCTGGTCCAGTGAACGCCCATGTTGCACTGGGGGTAGGGCCGCAGAGGCTTCCTGAAGCGGGTCCCCATGATATTGAGGCGTGTTTGGGGTGTGGAGGGTGTCCTGCTGGGAGTGGAAGTCGAGGAGACTTGGGGGGAAGAACTGGAACTCAGGCGCGATATTGAACCTGTTGCTCTGTGCCCACGCCTGGTGTTAATGAGTAATGGTACGTGACATACATGTAAAACTCACGTCATTTCCTACGGTTAGCTTCCAAGTCTGTGCGTTGTCCTGCATCGAGTCCGATGCCAGAGGTGATCGAAGTCCTGCATGTTCGACCGACTACAAGGAACCGTTAGTCAAGCTACCTCGCAGACAGGAGTTGCGAGCTCACCGATGGACCGTGTCGGCTACCGTATGGCTGCGCGTTAGCCATTCCTTCAAGCTCTCGGGTGTGGTCCACCACGTTCTGGCCATGCCCACTGCCGAAGTTATAATAGCCTTGCGCGCGCCTGATTTGGACGTTAATTAGTGCGCAAATGGTGCAATGTGTGTACGCACTCCATAGTAAAGAGCCAGCTGTATACCGAGGGAGTCGCGGAGCAGGGGACCACCGAACGAGACGGCTTCTGGGCGAACGGAGTCGTAGGGGACGAGAGTGAGCCCTAGAGTAAATTTTCAAGCTCCGCCATGTGCCTATTAGGGTTTACCTAGGGTTAAGCCATCATTTCTCTTGGATCTTTCCGAATACCCCTCTCCTGATGGTGCTCACAAGCGTCCGACGCCAACGACCGACCAGAATTGAGCACCCCTAATGTCCCACCAAAATGGCCCTGCCTTTCAAACCCTGCTGTGGCTGAAAGGATGCCGGCCGGGGATCCTCCTCCAGCGCTTATTTTCAGCTTCCGCATGCCGCTCCGACGGGCGCTTATGTTCGTATACCTTTCAAGCTTGTCGCGCACTGTGGCGGGCAGGCTGCTCTCCAGGCTCCTACCTACCGCACGCTTCGAGTTGAGGGGCGATATCCCATAGGCGGAGGATTGAGGAGGAATATCTCTGTAGCCATGTTCAGCGCTTAGTCCCGAAAGCCAGTGACGTGTTCTATACTCCCAACCTTATTTCCCCTCAACTCTCAGCGGCGGCTGGCTTCAAACATCTACAAACAGCGGCGACCAGCAAACAGGTGCTGGTAAACGACCCCATTTGGAGATCCATCAATTTAGGGTGCCTTGGATTATTCCACCTTTTTCACTGCAGGTTCGAGCGCGAGACTGTCTCGCATGCATGTGCGCCCCCATCAGCAAATCATGCAAACTTCTAAAAGCTCTGTAACCTCTGGACTAAAAGTACAGAACTTTATAGAGATTTTAGTAGTCTTCAGGAGTTATAGAAGTGATTAGAGGTGATAGAGCCTTAGAGGTCTTAGAGATGTTTACCAGCATATTGTTTCTTACATGTGTAGTTGAGAAGTTTTAGACTATGTTGATCAAAGAAGTTGACCACTTGGGTCTAATATTTTCTCAGGTAACTTAGATGACCTTTCCTTGAAATGAGGGACCTCTAATCTTTTGCACATAAATGATTGAAATATACCAATGTTCAAAATGCATCTTCATTTTAACATACCATTACTGCCTACCATGCTTTTGTCATATTGAGCTTTACTAATTCCTGTTTTGTAGTCCTGAGTGTGATTGAAGTGCCTTCAGATATTGTGTAAAGGGGCAACATGTACAGTGTGTTATGGTAATGCTGGGTTGAAGCTATCGAGCTTGCAACCACCAGGTTATAAATAACAAGATCAGATTGTCCTAGAGTTGTTACAAGAGTAAGCGAGGTAAAACAAGGAGATCGAAGCTGGGGCTGCTGAGCAGCGCCCCCTGGGTTTATATACTATGGGGAGGAGGCTTAGTAAGCGACGAGTCTAGTCCGTAAATGGTAGGCATGAGGTGTCGCTGATGTGGCAGCGACGTGGCAAGTCCGAAATAGGAAGGCATGATGTGTTGCTGACGTGGCAAGTCCGAAAAGGGAGACAAGTCTGAAAAAGGAAGTGGTGACGTGTCGTCGACGTGTCGACGACGTGTCAGAGCACGCTGCGCTGAGTATGTCCATAAATGGATAAGAACAGTACCGTGATAAAGAAAGAGACGAGAAACGAGGCGACGCATAGCTCCAAGGCGGTGTAGCCGCCGCGCGATAACCGGTCAATGTCAGCCAGGTTCGAAAATGATAACATTACCCCCCCCTCAAGCCTGTCCATCCTCGGACATGGGCTCGTCGGCGCCCGACCTGTCCCGTCGCCGCACAGCGGCGTGGTAGACGACGACGTCCTGGTGCACCGCCGCAGCCTCCTCAGTCCAAAGGCGGATGGACTGTAGGGCGAGGGTGAGTCGAAACTCGCCGTTCCCGGGGTCCTGTGGGGTGAGGCAAAATGTGCCCAGCTCCGGGTGGAGCGGGTCGTGCACGACGATGAGGTCGTCGTCGATAAAGCGACCTACCATGGCCGGACGTCCCTCCTCGGCGAGTCGCCAAAGCAGATCCAGCACGGGCTGGCTGCTGGCCGTCCACTCGTTGCTGTCGAGAAGATGCAAGAACGCCCTGTCATCCGGGAGGTCGGGACGGATAGGGAGGAATTTGATGTCTTCGAGTGGGGGTAGGGAATCCGGGGAGTTGGGCCTTGTTGGCGGTGCCTCACGGAGCTGTTCCTCGAGGGCAGCGTCGATGGCTGCCACGAGCTGGGGATCGCCTTCGAACATCTCGCCGCTTACTAGGTCGTCCGCGATGACCTGTCCCACAGTCCGACGGGGGTGGCTGAGGGGCGTGTTGGGCGTGTCGCGGTACTCGAGGGGGTCCTTGGCGATGATGTCGAGGGCGTCTTGCAGGGTAGATTGCGCAGGTCGGGGGGTGTCGACGAGTTCCGCGGAGTCCTCTTGTAGAGGGGAGCGTGCGGGTGTGTCATGGTTGGGGGGTGTGTCGAGGAACTCAAGGGGGTCCGTGGCGAGCCTGTCGACGATGTCGCGCAGGGGGGAGCGCACGGGGGGAATGTTTTCCGCGTTGCTCTGGCCATCGTCGGGTGGGATGGTGCGGCCACATACCTCTACTCGGACATGGTCCGTGTCGACCGCGGCCAGGTTCTCCCAGCTTCCTGTGGGCGCGCCCCAGTCTGCACTCACCAGGGGGGCTTCAGGCACGGATGCCGTTAGGCGGTCCCAGACGTCCCTCTCGTGGTGGCCGTTGAGCGACATCCGCTAGTCAGATCGGGTAGGCCCGTTGAAGGCGGGGTTGGGGCCGAACCAGGCCGGCGGAGGGGGGGGGCGGTACCAGGCGGGTGAAAATGCCGTTTTGCCAGGTGTGTGGGACGACGCGCCCGAGCGCGCCATCAGCGAGCGCGAGTGTACGGATGCGCGTGGTGTTGAGCGCGGCCCGAGCTTCCAGATGGAAGTGCTGGTCGGTCCCCGGGTTCGCCCAGATGAACTTGGCGAGGGTGGAGAGGGCGACGTTGATGTCGGCCGTCGCCCGGTAGCAGTCCACCCAGTTCACCAGCCCGGGCTGGATCATCCCGAGAGCCGCGTTCCCCGGGGCTCGTAGATCCGGCTGGAGTAGGGTCCAGCCGACGCGGCCGGCGACGGTCCCGTCGGTGTATGAGGCGATCGGGATGCGGGGGAGGTGGTCAAAGGAGATCCGCTGGGAGAGGATCGACTCGATTGTGGGCACGTGCGGGAGTCCAGCCAAGACGTCGTAGGGCGGGACCGGTGTCGGGGAGGAGGGTATGGTCGAAGAAGGTGAAGGGGAGCGGGTAGCCCGGGATGTGGATCGTAGCATAGCGGGGGTCAGCTGGTAGCTGGCTGTTGGTGGGGGAGTCGGAGCAGTCAGAGGGGCGGTAGGAGCTGCCTGGGAGGTCGAGGACATCAGGAAAAACATCCCTTCCAAATAAGAACAAATAAGTGCATATTTGCGAAAATTAGTGCATATTTTCTTATTCCACAAATTAGTGCGAATTATATCGGTCCCTTGCTAATATTCTTGATTAGATGCCATTAGATATAGGGATTTTCCATGCAGTTGCTCTGTTTGAACATTCATAAATGATTATATGTGGTCTTTACACATGTTTTAAGCATATGAGCTTATGTTAAGATAATCCAGGTGGAAGCCAAGAAAAAAAGGCAATTAAAAAAATGCCCATTCCCAGAATTGAACCAGCAACCTTAGCATGATTCCAACCCTCAATGTTACTGCAGTGCTATAGCCCACTACACCACATTGCCTTGCATAATACAATGTGGCCATGCAATATATCCCTTGCTTTGTTGGACTTAGACATTTTGGCTCATGTTCACCCCTTTGACATTAAATCACTCTACATATTTCTTCTTCACACAATGTCTGAAGGCACTTCCATTTACATTTGTGATCTATAAGGGCTATTTGCACACCTTTAGAACAGGCTTAAATAAAAAACTTAAAACATTATCACCAATTATCTAGCCTTAGTAAAAGATAGAAGGAATGTTTTCCTTAGCAAGTTTCTTTAGTCATCACATATCAAGTGATATATATGTTCAGAGTGTGTCTAAAATAATATATAAAGGTTAACATACTGTAACAGGTGCTCAAACCTCAATCTAGAACAATGCAAAAGAAAAAAGATCTGATTTCTGGATTTTCTCTAATTAGTGATAATTTAGTGCTTATTCGGAGAGGATGTTTTTCCTGATGGATGTCATCGGCGGGGTAGTGGAGGCCGCCGAGATCTCCTGAGCCAATGGCGAGGGGTGTGCCGGCCGATAGGACTGGCCTGAGCTGCTGCCTGGGTGTCCCGTGTCCCTGTGCGTCAAATGAGGAGAGCTCCGGGTCGGGCGAGAGCGGTGGGAGTGGGGCATCGTCGATGGTGAGAAGGTCGAGGGGGAGAGCATCGAGGAAATCCAGAGTGAAGAGAGGAAAGAAAGCGAGAGAGAGGAGAGGCCGGAACTGGGGAATTAGGCCATCTTGTGGCACTTTTTATAAGTAGAGAGGATTGCTTGTGCGTGTTTGAGGTCTTTTTCTCGAAGCCATTCGTTCTCATGACTCGGCCTGCCCTTCCATGTCACCAGGTATTGGATGCCGCCCCGTGCCAGCTTCCTGTGGTTAATTATAGTCTCGACTTCCCATTCCTCCGCTCCTTCTACTATTTCCGGGGGTGGTGCCACGTAGTTGGGCCCATGTTCCGGGGTGGTGCGATAATGAGTAATCAATGAGGTGTGGAACACAGGGTGGACCCTCCATGAGGCTGGGAGTTTGAGTTTGACCGTGGCCGGGCCCATGACCTGGTCGATGACAAAGGGTCCTTCTCTCTTGGGTGCAAGTTTCCGGTTTGGGTATGGCAGTGCGAGGTTGGTGGCTTCTAAAAAGACCTTGTCGCCTTTCTTGAAGACCACGTTGCCTGCGGCTCTTCGTTTAGCCATTATCGCCGCGGCCTTAGTGTGGGCAGCCAGTGCATTTTCGCGCCATTCTTGGAGTTTTCCCAGTCGTTCTTCCGTACTCGGGTGTTTCGGCCTCGGGAGAACGGTTCCGAGGGCACGTGGTTGGTAACCCATGAGGAGCTCGAAGGGGCTTTTCCCGGTGACTGAATGGGTTTGCTGGTTATGGGCAAATTCGAACTGCGCAAGAAGTGTGCTCCATGTATCAGGGTAGTTTCCGCAGTAGATGCACAGCGCAACTTCTAATTCTTGGATGGTTCTTTCGGATTGACCGTCAGTCTGGGGATGGTGTGCCGTACTGAGTGATTGCTGGATTCCCAGTAGCTTATTCAGCTCCTGGAATGCCTTCGAGATAAATTGGGGTCCTCGGTCCGAGATGACTCTATCCGGTAGTCCGAATCGGCTGTATACGTCTTCGACTAGCAGATGCGCGGTGTCCATTGCGCTTGTTTCCTTCGTACATGGAGAAAGTATGATGGCCTTGGAGATGTCGTGGTCTACTACCACCTGAATTGCGTCGAAGCCGTTTGATGTGGGAAGTCCCGTTACGTAGTCCATGGTGATTGTGCTGAATGGTCGGGGGTTGCCTAGGTGCGGTACCGGGAGTAGTCCTGGGTCTGTGGGGTGTGTGTTTACTTTGGCAGTTTGGCAAGTGGCGCATCCCTTGACGTATTGGGTGACGAAGTGTCGCATGCCTGGCCACCAGTATTCTCTTGATACTAGTTCCCACGTTTTCTGAATCCCTGGGTGTCCCATGATGGGCGGGTTGTGGTGGTTTCGGACTACTTCCCGGCGTAAGTCTTCTTCCAGGGGAACATATACCTTTCCCTTGAAGAGTACGATTCTGTCATCCATTGCCCAGTCCTCCTTTTGTCCGATAGTGGGGTCCTTCTTTAGATGCCAGGCTCCGTTGAGCGATTCCATGATGGTTTTGTCCCTGGAGGTTGTGTCTCGTATGTGTTCCTGGAGTTCTACGTGTACTGCTTTGGCGAACATTTCTTCCGTGAGCATGGTGACGTCTTCATTGTCATGTAGTCCTGTATTGTGGTCCGATCTTCGAGATAGCGTGTCTGCTTGGACCAGCGTTTTGCCTGGCTGGTGGACCAGTTTGTAGTTGAATTGGGACAGGAACAGGCTCCAGCGTGCTTGCCGTTGGTTCAGCTTTTGCGCGCTGCGGAAATAGGTGAGGTTTTTGTGGTCCGACAAGATTTCAACAGGCTCCGCCGCTCCATCAATGTAATGTCGCCATGCTTCCAGGGCTCGGATGATTGCCAAGAGCTCTTGGTCGTAGATTTGGTAGTTGCGTTCGGCTTCTGTGAAAGACTTTGACAGGTAGGCACACGGGTGCCACAATCCATCCCCCCCTTTTTGTCGCAAAACTGCCCCAGTTGCGACCTTGGATGCATCGCATTCGATTTGGAAGGGTTTAGCGGGGTCTGGTGTTACTAGGATTGGTGCCTCCATGAATCGTTTTTTTAAGGTGAGGAAGGCGTCATTGCATTCTTTGGTCCATTCCCAGCGCGTATCCTTCCAGGTGAGGTTGTTCAGGGGCTTCGCGATGTCCGAGTATCCCCGTATGAACCAGCGATAGAAATTGGCAAAGCCTAGGAAGCTTTGCACCTGTCGTACTGTGGTTGGTGTCTGCCATTCGTGGAGACCTTCCAGTTTGATTGGGTCCATCGAGATTTCGCCTGGTCGTATTATAGCGCCCAGGAATTCGACCTCTTGTTTGTCAAATTCGCATTTCTCGCCCTTCAGGTAGAGATCGTGTTCCTGTAATCATTGTCCGATGAGGCATGTCCGGCTTCGCAGGTCTTCTAAATTGTCGGAGAAGATTAGGATGTCGTCCATGTAGATTACGATCCATCCTTCCATGAGGTAGTCTTTGAAGATGTCGTTCATCATGGCCTGGAAGGTAGCGGGCGCATTGCACAGGCCGAAGAACATGACAGTAGGTTCAAAAAGGCCTCGTGCGGTCTTGAAAGCTGCCTTCCATTGGTCGCCCTCCTTGATCCAAACATTGTTATATCCGGCGTGTACGTTGAGTTTGCTGAAATATTTCGCTCCTGCCAGCTTGTCGAACAGGTCTGAGATGAGGGGCAGGGGATATGTGTTCCGGACAGTTCCTTCATTCAGGTATCGGTAGTCTTGTACTGGTCGTAGAGAGCCGTCTTTTTTCTTCACGAAGAACAGCGGGGATGCCATGGGGGACTTTGAGGGTCGCAGGTAGCCTTTGGCCAGGTTTTCATCTATGAACTTGTCTAGCTCTTCCCTTTCACGTATTGACAAGGGAATGATTTTGCAATCCTTTGGGGTAAAGTTCGGTTTCAGGTCAATGGCATGGTCCCAGGGTCGTGGAAGTGGCATTCATTCCGCTGATTTCTTTTCAAAGACTGTTCGCAAGTCCTGTAGGTAGTCCGGAAGGATTTCGTCCAGCGTTTTGACTGGTTTGCCCTCGTTGGCTTGTACTGCTAGGTTAGTGGACATGGTAGCGTGTCTTACTGTCGGGTCTTCTTGGCTCTGATTCCATAGGTTGGTTAGTGCTACATTAGGTGGCCGGTCCCAGCGGTCGTCATTGTCGGGGTCTTCCGCAAGCTTTCCAATGTATTGTGCGACTGCCTCTGTGTCTTGGACTTCCCCAGGAGGTAGTCCCCACATGGGGATATTTGGTGGCGGGTCATGTTTGGATTGGTACTCCTTGATGGCTTGCTGCTTCTTGATGATCTTGGGGTCGAAGTCAAAGTGTCCAGTTAGCCAGTCAACCTTGGGGTTGTATTGTCGAATCCAAGGCATGCCCAGGATGGCGTCGTCGCGTCCTAGGTCGGCAACATAGAAGTTGGTTGGCAAGGGGTGTCCTCGGACAACGAAGTTTGCTTCAACGCGGTGGGTGACCGATCCGATCGTGTTGACACTGTCATCGGCGTTTCGGAAGCGGATTTCTTTTGGTAGTCGGATGGTTGGCAGGTTATATCGTTCCACGATTCATCGATTGATGATGGTGGCATCTGCGCCTGAGTCGAAAAGGGCGCGGATTCCAACGACTTTGGGTCCACACTCGACATAGCCAGGGAGGAGATAAGCAAGTCTTCGTTGCTGTCCCAGGGTTACAAACGAGATAGTATAGTCCCAAGTCTTGGAGGGTGCTGGCGTCGGAGCAGCCCCTCCGTTCAAAAATCCTGTCCAATGTCCATGCCAATAGCATTTAGTCCGATGTCCGATTCAGTGTCCTCCTCAGCTTCCTCGATGTGGTTGTCGTCTTCTTCGACAGCCCGCGTCTTCGGATCCTTATGAGGCTTCGCAGGGCATTTGGCAGCACGGTGGCCTACCTCGTGGCAGTAGAAGCAGCGATTCTGTTTGATGAGCTCCTGCTTGGTCTTGTCATCTAACTTTCCGGTATTGACCGCGCGCACGGAGGCGTCCTTGCCTTTAGGCGCGTTCCGTGTCTTCCTTTGTCGACCCTGCGAGGCGTCGACTTCGCGGTTGAGGAGATAGGCCCAGTTGAGCTGAATGGCTCGGTCCATGAGCTCATCCATGTTGGTCGGTTGCGGGTACGTGAGGGCGATCTTGTCCCGGAGGAAACCAGGTAACTTGGAGTTGTACCAGGCCATCTGCGCGTGGTCTTCCATGATTTGTCCTTTGATGAAGAGCCGCAGGATCTTGGCATTGAACTGATCCAACGGTTCCGAAGAGTTGTAGCGCAGGGTGGCCAGCTGGGTAGCCGCGGTCTGTACCGGGTCTTGTTCTCCGAACACCATGAGGAAGTCTTCGCGGAAGCGTTGCCAGGTTCCAAAGCCCCGAAGGTTGTTGTTGTTGTCGAGCAGCTGGGCTGCGTCGACTCGTGCTTCAGCCCACCACCGAGCGTCGTCTCGGAGGTAGGAAAGGGCCGTGACAACTCTGGCTTCATCCATGGGGTAGTCCTGGGGCCGGCTTTGGAACAGGAGGTAGAGGTCGGTGAGGAATTTGTTGGCTTTGGCCCGGTTCCCAGTGAATACCTCGGGTTCCTTGACCTTGGCCTTGTGTCCTCCTGCGGGTGCTTGAGCTCCTATTCCTGGGAGCGCGGCTTCTGCCGGTTGTCCTCCTCCTGGTGGTCCTCCTCCGCCTGGGGGTCCTCCTCCTCCTCCGCCTGGTGGGCCTCCTCCGCCTGGTCTGCCTGGTCCTCCTCCTCCGCCTGGTGGGCCTCCTCCTGGGGGTCCTCCTCCGCCGGGCTGTCCTCCTCCTGGCTCGTCTTCATCGTCCGGGGGTGGCCCGTTGCCTCCTCCCCCAGTTGGGAAGGCTGCGGTCTGGAACGCCTTCGCCCGGCTGATTACTAGTTGGGGTCCTTGGGATACGGACATTGGTTCTGGTTCTGCTGGGTAGTCTGATTCGAATTCTATCCGCTGCTTGCCTTTAGCAGGGGGTGTGTCAGGTTCTGATTCGCTTTCTGTTTCTGGCTCGGGCCACTGTGTGTGTATAGCCGCGGGTCCAGAGGGTTCTGGTTCGTCTTCGGGTTCTGCCCGCTGCTTGCCTTTAGCAGGGGGTGTCTCTGGTGCTGGTTCGCTTTTGAGCGAACTGCTGGCCTGGGGAACGGGGTCTGAAAAAAGTCCGATAGGTACGAGCGGGGAAGAAGTCGTTGAAGCGGGACTGGCGAGCTGGACTTGTCTTGAAGAGACTACGGGTGACGATTGGGCTGATACTAGATGGTGTAGTGGAAACTCTCGAGCTACTTGGTCGGTCTTGCGAGGTGGTTGTTGAGTCGCGTTGCGTCGGGCAAGGGCTGCTCGCTTGTTCCGATTAGGGCACGGTTGCCACTGGCAGAGAAGTAGGTCCTTTTGTCCTAGATCGTAGTTGTCCTTCTTGCTATTGATGTTAAAGTAGTGGTAGGCGTTGTAACAGGGCAATTCGGGGTCTCCTTGGTTCATGCGACGTCCTCAGTAAGGGTAGTAGTGAGGGATAGCGTGAAGATGGGGTGGGATCTCAGAGAACCACTCGATGATGAGGCTCTTCGCGGCTGTCTGGTTTCCAATCTTCTGTGCGATGTATGCGTGCACGGGGTCGTGAGGGTGGAGAGTCTGGAGGAGTTCGTGGTTTATGCTGATTTGCTGTTCCAACCACTCAGAGAAGTGGAGGGCTCGTCGTTCCGGAGGTGGGTAAGGCGGTAGTCTGGCCAGACGTCGGTATGACTGGCTGAGGTGGTATGCGGCGTCCTGGATATGATAGAGTGCCTCGTGATCGACCGTCGGGTCTGTCTTGAACTCTTCGTATATGGCGCGCGCCAAGTTATGTCCTGTTTGTATCTTGTCTTTGAGATACTCGGTCGTGTTGTTAGGAGTATGATCGGGTGACTCCTCGTTGTCAGCTATGTTTCCTGAGCTGGTTCCTTCAATGGGGTCTTCGAACGTCGCTTGGTTCCAGAAGATGTATTCGTCCGGCGAGGTAGATGGGTACGGGGTTGGGTTTCGGGGTCGTGGTATAGGGCTCGAGCGATCGTGCTCGTCCCTCGGGCTGCTTTCCTCGTCGGTGATTCGAGTTGCCAGGGCAGGCAAAGTGCATTGGATGAGGGCGGGTAGCCTTCGAGCTATCCTCCTCAGTCGGTGTGTCCCTACACCAGTGTTGGGTGGGGAGTCCAGAGCTTCGATCTAATGTTATGATAACGCTGGGTTTGAAGCTGTCGAGCTTACAACCAACAGGTTATAAATAACAAGATCTGATTGTCCTAAGTAGTACAAGAGTAAAGCCGAGGTAAAACAAGGAGATCGAAGCTGGGGCTGCTGAGCGGCGCCCCCCTGGGTTTATATACTATGGGGAGGAGGCTTAGTAAGCGATGAGACTTAGTCCATAAAAGGTAGGCATGAGGTGTCACTGATGTGGCAGCGACATGGCAAGTCCGAAATAGGAAAGCATGATGTGGCGCTGACGTGGCAGCGACGTGGCGAGTCCAAAAAGGGAGACGAGTCCGAAAGAGGAAGTGGTGACGTGTCGTCGACGTGTCGACGACGTGTCAGAGCACGCTGCGCTGAGTATGTCTGTAAATAGATAAGCCTAGTACTGTGATAAAGAAAGAAACGAGAAACGATGCGATGCATAGCTCCAAGGCGGTGTAGCCGCCGCGCGATAACCGGTCAATGTCAGTACGGTCCGAAAATGATAACAGACATCACGCCCCCTGGCCACGACACAGAGCTCATCGACACTCCCCCGCCTGCGCGATCCGTTCTCCAGGACGTCCTCGACATCATCGCCGAGGACCCCCTCGAATACCGCGACATGCCCAACACGCCCCCCAGTCACCCACGTCGGACTCCGGGACAGGTCATCGCCGACGACCTGGCGAATGGAGAAGAATTCGAGGGCGATCCCCAGCTCGCGGCAGCCATCGATGCCGCCCTCGACGAGCAACTTCGTGAGCTACCCGCGACCCGGCCCAACACCCCGGACTCCCTCCCCCCGCTCGAGAACATCGAGTTCCTCCCCATCCGTCCCGACCTCCCCGACGATGGCGCGTTCCTGCGTCTCCTTGACAGCAACGAATGGACGGCCAGCAGCCAGCCTGCGCTGGACCTGCTGCGGCGACTCGCCGAGGAGAGGCGCCCGGCCATGGTAGGCCGCTTCATCGACGATGACCTCATCGTCATGCGGGACCCGCTCCACCCGGAGCTGGGCCTATTTCGCCTCACCCCACGCGACCCGGGGAACGGCGAGTTTCGACTCACCCCCGCCCTACAGTCCATCCGACTTTGGACTGAGGAGGCTGCAGCGACGCATCAGGACATCGTCGTCTACCACGCCGCTGTGCGGCGACGGGACGGATCGGACGCCGACGGGTCCATGTCCGAGGATGGACAGGCTTGAGGGGGGGGTAATGTTATCATTTTCGGACCGTACTGACATTGACCGGCTATCGCGCGGCGGCTACACCGCCTTGGAGCTATGCGTCGCTTCGTTTCTCGTTTCTTTCTTCATCACGGTATTGGGCTTATCTATTTACGGACATACTCAGCGCAGCGTGCTCTGACACGTCGTCGACACGTCGACGACACGTCACCACTTTCTCTTTCAGACTCGTCTCCCTTTTCGGACTCGCCACGTCGCTGCCACGTCAGCGCCACATCATGCCTTCCTATTTCGGACTTGCCACGTCGCTGCCACATCAGCGACACCTCATGCCTACCATTTACGGACTAGTCTCGTCGCTTACTAAGCCTCCTCCCCATAGTATATAAACCCAGGGGGCGCCGCTCAGCAGCCCCAGCTTCGATCTCCTTGTTTTACCTCGCTTACTCTTGTAACAACTCTTGGACAATCTGATCTTGTTATTTATAACCTGGTGGTTGTAAGCTCGACAGCTTCAACACAGCGTTATCATAACAACCATCATTGTCCGGTGCAACGGAGTACTCAGATCTGATACTAGTTACCTATTGTATCTACGATATACTGTCTGAATGTACAGCCTGTACAAGCTCAAGAGTGCCACGTATTGATCAATATGTGTAGTGGTATGTCCCGAAGTATGGGATAGCATGTCTTTTATATATATACTCTCAATTTATATTGTTCAACAAAGCTTCAAGCACTACAATAACGAACTATAGCATGCATTATAAATTCAATCGCGCCCTACAATGCACAATGTAGAGGGGGAGTCACAATGGCACAATGATGTCTATGTAGCGCTCATAGCACTACATTGCAAGCCGGGGGTTTCCTGATGTGGGTACGCAGCCATGATAAACCAAGGGGACCACATCGATACCACTATTTCGCGAGGTTTCTATACGTTTACCTTCACGGTCGCTCCTACCAAGTCTCCATGTGTCCTTGAGGAAAACGACAGCCGAAGCATCCGGATCGACAGCCCAGTAGGTCCGCGTCGAACGGCCGACCACAGAGAGCGGAACAGAGAGTGGTCGTGAGACGAGAAGTCGGTATATGATCTCAGTGTTTTGATCTGGGGCAAGACGGGGCATGAAGACGGACGTGACGTGACCCAGTGCAAAATGTTCGTCTAGAGCATGCTGCATTGCGTCTTCGCCAACGACGGAAATCTGGGTAGCGATATGCTGCTTGATCTGGTTGGCAAACTTCGTCTCCTCTTCAGTTGTCGCAGGAACCACAGATAGGTCATAGCCGCGCACAGTATCAGAGGAGTGCGCAAGATACCAGAAGAACTTGCAAAGGAAGTCGGGTCGCTTGTGGATGTCGAAAGCCTCTGTCACGATAACGCCGGCGCGATCCCATCGAAGTATCCGCACAATGGTGGAGGACATCGAGACGGAATAAACGCAAAGGCGGTATTGTTGCATGAAGATCTCGGCAGCGTAGGTTGAGTTTTGTCCTAAGACCTCCATGGCATCCCGCAAGGCCGTTTCCGATTTCCTACCGTGAAAACAAAAGTGCCAGTCTCGACGGTACTGGGTAGTGGTATCCGGCGGAGGGTCTCTGAAGACGTCCTGCGACGCTTTCAGTTTTACTTCAAAATACATCTCCGCAAAACCCATATCGGCCTGGGCACGGAGGTCGCCGCTGCTACTAGGGGTTTCGACTTGGCTAAGATGGTGGTCGGCGTAGCAGCATATATCAGGCTTCCGGCATCCAACGACCCCGCGAGACTTGTCGGGGTTGTCGGACGTATTCCGGAAACTAAAACCTGGGCAGCGTGAGCCTCGACCAGCCGTGGCATTCATCGCCCTGATCTAAGTTAGGTAGGCTAGCATTGAGCTTCCTCGTATACAACGAATCAACGAGCCGGAACAGCTACACACCACCAGCTCGTAGATGTCCTTTTCCTGAAGGGGTTTCTCCTTTTCCCCTCCTTTCCCTTCCTTCTCACCCTTCTTCGTCTTCTTCCTTGGCTTCTTTCCATTTGGAACCTTGTCGAACGCATTCTCCCACGGAGGAATACCTTTGAGCGAGATGGTAGAGGCATTGAAGTACTTCTCCAGAAACATCTCCACAGGCATAGGCCCAACTACGAAGTCTTGCATTTCCTTCCCCAGTCTGATGTTGCGAGCCTTCGCGTCTTTGGCATCAAATCCAAAGGTCTGCCCGCCCGTCTCTGATAGCGTGACGGGTACGTCCCAGACCCCCGTCCTGGACGGTTTAGAGAGCGGCCCGTGGTAATCGGATATAGAGGATGTCTGAGACGTAGAGCTTTCGGTAGACGCATATAGCTCTGTATACGATATCATCTATCCAGCATCCCATCCGGTATGAGTAAAAGAGTCCACGGCCTACCAGTTCAATACTCACCCAATCCTGCGGATCGAGCATAGTTGACATAGATCATAGAGTAGCCGGGGATAGGGATGGAGGATCTTGACAGGGCCAAAACGGAGGAGCTGTTTGGGGCCGGGCCAGGACACCTCGCGCGATATAACAAGCTACACGAAGATGCCTGCCCCTAGCTACCACTCCCGCACACTTTTACAATAGACACAGCTCTAAGTCGAATCAACGCTGACTGGCCGATTGGAACGTAGGGAGATTGGGCGTTTGCATCCACACGGAGACACAGTGGCAAATAAATGTGGGTGCACGACGTCCCCATTTACCCTGCCATTCAGATGTGTCAGGGCGTCGTAGGCCACGGCGGGAGGTGTCACTTACCGGGAGCTATTGTAGACAATACGGATACGACTGGACGAGCGCCTTATGGCGGAACAGAGCTTATGCTGCTGTACTGGAAGACAACGGAAGACCTCTGAAACGTCAGCCCCACGATTGTCCCGCACGTATATGAGGTCTCCTCGACTTTCCGATTTTTTGTCCCCCTCCCTAGTTCCCCTTAGCGCAATTCGCTTACAATGGACGATACGATGTCTGCTTGCTTCAGCGCTCGAGGAAGGACCAGCCTGTGAGCGGGCAGCCTAACGGCCCTGGAATAACCGGGGATAAGGTCCGGGAGTGGGTGCGCAGACAGAACCTTGTTCTCGTCGAGCATAATCCAACAGTTATGTCCTTAATCCCCATCCCAAGTGCCCGAGTTCTGAATGCGGAGTTGTAGGAGTTTTGCGGACAACTAAATATGTCGAAAACAATACGTACACGACCCTGGATTCTGCATTCGTACAAGCAGTGCAATCGAATACAATACGTACCGTTTGGCTTAATTCCGCTTCAGAAGGCCGCCGTAAATATCCGATCATCGTACATGCTGTGAATGTCCGTACCTCATTTCATGATAGCTCCGGTTGCCGTCGGTGGGATAATGGCCATTGAAGAACCTGCTGGGGGTGAGAGAAGGACAAATTCCAGTTGGATCGACGAAAATGTGACTGTAACTGTCAGGCCGGCATTGCTGGTCGTGCATGTCAACTAAGAGCGGGTATCTGTCTTGATCTCCATTGCATGGACAGCCAGTAGAGCTTTTTGTTAACGGAGCATACAACTATTTAAAGTTCAGTGTAAGAGAGTCCTATTCTTCAAGCGGACATCCCTACAGCAAGTGTATAGCGTAAATACGGGAACAACACCAGAGAACGGTATATCGCTCACCAATTACGCCACACGCAGCGCGTGCGCCAGCGTTGCCGGTTTTGAGGGACTCGTCGTCGCCGCCCCGTCCGAGGTCGTCTGTACCCTACAGACAAACATGAGACGAAGAGCTATGTCATGCCAGTCGGAAAGCGACGTACGGCATGCACCACTACCGCGCGTCTGTCGATTTAAGATGCAAGATTTAGTCAACGTCGCTTAAGAAATAAGTATAATAGATGACGTACCCGACGATGCTCAGCGGGCCATTTAATGAGATGAGACTGTCTTCGAAAGAGAAGCTAGCCACGCCCTTCGAGTCGGACTCTATGTTGCCCAAGTCGCCGACATGGCGCTGGGTGTCCGCGGGTGCGCCGTGGGTGAAGCCAAAGGGGTTGAAATGGGGGCCTGCCGACAAGCAGCCGTTGCTGAGGTCGCCCGACGCACTGAGTGTCCACAAGGTGAGCGGGAAAAGAGGTCGCGTGCCGCTAGGACGCACTGAATGTGGAAGCCGTGCTTGGCCGAGACGTCGAGGTTCTCGATCTTGCCGGAGACGGTGACTGGTGCGGTAGGGGCCAGCTGCGTGAACGTGACAGTGCCGCTCACTTTCTCTCCCTTCACCACCGTGACCGCCTACGGACGCAAGCGTGAGTTCGAGTGAGTTCGGCAACATTCAGAAGACCTGGCTGACCTTGGAGACGATGGGTAGGGGCAGAATCTCGTCCGCGGGGACGGGCTGGCGAGGCAGGAGGAGCCAGATGAGGAACACGGCAATGAGCGTGAACGAGGCGGTAATCGCGAAGCGAGGCTGCCTCGACTGGCGGGTCGGAGCGAGATCCATGACGAGCAAGCAGATTCCTCGAGATGCCTGAGCTGAGCGGTGTGGGCGGGGTCGAGGTGGTGTTCAGGAGCGTCGTCGCTCACCGCGGAAATGCCTCGTCGCACCGCGCTGCGATGGCTGAGAAATCGCGCCGACGGCCGTTCCGATTCGCACACTCGAGGGGCCGGCGCCCGTCCTCCGAAGGCATAATGACACAGATCACGGCTGCGCCCAAAACCGTCGCTCGTTAACGCGATGAGTCCTTGTCCGTCGTTGTCACTGCCTTTTTCCTCGTCATCGTCGACGACTCGGACGACCTGCTGAGAGACAAAAGGACGAGGCCGGCGTCGACGCCACGGAGAAAAGTGTCATGTGATACCTACGGATCGCGTGGCCGTGCCGATCACTTGCTGCTTTTGGTCTTTCGCCACGGACTCGGCAACTTGCAATTGCCCTTCTAGTTCTTTCAACTACTCGCATCCCACAAACACCTACGCACGGCAAAGCTCACAGAATATTAATGTAGATGGCCAAAATCTCGCCACTGCACACATATTATAGCCATCACGGCGAACCATGTATATGACGCTCTGTGAATCGGGGGCCGTCCGCAGCGACGGCGAAAGTCTGCGAGCGACTCCGAGGTCTAGGGTCATGCCAGAGATCAGCTGGACGCAACGCCCCGGGTGTCCCGCATAGGCCGAGCCATATATGAACGGCGATGAAGGGGATCTGAACTCGGTAGTTGCACAATGCCCCACGCCACGAGCTTTGTACTCGCGTCTGGCGCAGCGCTCGGTCTCGCGTCCTTGTCTTTGGCCGCCTCAACTTCCGCAACCACCAATGACGTCGGACACGCGTTCAACTGGGACCGTACCAAATACGTGTATGCGTTTGGGGACTCCTACACTTTTGTTCAAGGAACCAAGGGGCTAGGCAACTTCAGGTGCGTGAACTCGAGCCCGATTAAGCCTATGTACCACCGACTAACCCGATTTGCGAATGCGGTCAAGTTTTATCGGCGACGCGTTTCATTTTGCGTTCACGCCCGAGGATCTACTCGAAGATGAAATAGTGCCGAAAAACGTAGGTTTGGGCATTATGCAACGGTCGCATCTTGTTGATAGGCATTCCTACAGACCAGCTCGGATGGGTCCAACTGGGTACGCCCAGACGTGATTGAGAATACTCCACGAGACCGACGATACTTTACAGATAGAGTTCCTTACAGGATGTGGTCAAGGAAAGCCCTCCAGTTGCTCCCCCCATCAGCTTTGGAATTTCGCCTTCGCCGGGGCGGACGTGGATAAAGCACTGTAAGCTCGCCGAAACCTCACCCGTTCCAATGACACCCGTTTTGCCAGTTCCAGCCATTGATGACGCCGTCCCCACATTCAGGCTTCCCCTCCACCACAACTTCACCGTCGACCTAGTTGACGAGGTCAAGCAGTGGGTCGCGTACGCCTCAGACGTCGTCTCCCATCCACCCGAAGAGACACTAGTCGCGTGGTGGATCGGCATCAACGACACCGGGGACACGCTGAACCGTAACGTATGCAACCCGCCCGGAAATCATCCACACGACCTCCTTACGATAGCATCCGCAGGACACCGGACTGGATAGCTTCTGGGAGCTCGAGATGCAGTCCCTCTTCGGCGCCGTGGTACGCCCTACCACCTTCCCCCACGCCCGTTCTTCCTAACCCGCACCCTCACCCGCACCCTGCAGCAAAACGCCTACGATCACGACCTCCGCGGCACGTACCTTTTCATCAACGTCCCGCCCATGGAGCGCTCCCCGGACCACCTCGGCACGCCAATCGCGCCCACCTACAAGCAACGCATCCTCGACTACAACGCTGCCCTCGCCGCGCACGCCGCCAAGTTCGCCCAGGCGCACCCCGACGTGACAGTTCTCTCGTTCGACGCGCACGGGTGGTTCAACGGGATCCTGGACACGGCCGCGCAGCACGGGTTCAAGAACATCACGGGCTTCTGCGAGTGCAAGGACCCGGATTTCTTCTGGTTCAGTGAGTCCATGCACGGCGCTTCGTTATCGCCGCCGGGATTACTCACCGTTGGATTGTTTAGACACCGGACATCCCACTGAACATGTCCACCGACTGTTGGCTGGGGCGATCGAGGCCGAACTCAGAGCGGCGTCAAGCCCGTAGTGGTGGTGCCATGGTATAATTCATGGATGGCACGACGTCGTACTCAAGAAACAAGGGCTGCGGCATACGTATACTCTGTATCATGAGTGTTTTCGTTTAAAGGAGGAGGCGGACGCGGGAGGGGGTAGGTAACAGTAGGCGGGCACGACGCGAGGGAGGGGGGTATCTACTATCCAGCATATAACGCCATGGGTTGACATGGGCGTCGTGTAATAAAATATGTTGGTATGTACAGGGAGAACGGTACCGTAGAATCACCACCGAAAGCGCACGAGTTGAGAGCAGGAGAAGCGGGGGAATGGGAGCGGGAGAGCGGAAAAGAGAAGGAATGCCCGTTGAGGTGAGAGAGCGCGAAGGAGCGGGTGGGGCATCAGTGGTGATTACGCCGCGAGGCTAAGGACAGGCAACAAGAACAGGGTGCCAAAGAACGATATACGATATAACACGAGTGTGGTACGAATAAAAAGGCCTATGAACATAAGGGACGTCCGGCGGGCAACGTGACAGTATAGACATCGCGCCATCCTGCGAGGCGCACTTTACCCTAGAAGAATAGATACGTGGTAACGAACACCGCAAGCGCGACGATGACCACAACCTGTAATGGGACGCCCTCGGGCGGGGGCACCTCACTGCCCACGTAGCTGCCCACGTCCGTCTGGCCGTCGTACGTGGTGCGATCGTCGTAGTCGGTCCGCGCGCCATAGGTGGTGCGGCCGTCGTACGTGCTGCTGCCGTCGTCCGAGTACGGCGCGCGTCGCCTTGACCGCAGTTCCGTCGGGGTCGTGATCGTGGTGGGCACTGTGCTTGGCTCCGGCATGGAAGCAATGAGTTGCCGCAAGCGCTCGATCTCAGCCTGCGCCTCCTCGAGCTTCTTGACGAGCTCTGGGTTGGGATCGGGCACGGGCGCGGGGCGTGTAGGCGGCGAGGGAGGAGGCGAGACGTGTGCAGGGGGGGCGTGCACACTGACGTTGACGATACCGACGCCCTCATCTGACGGAGGCTCCTCTGCTGGTGGTTCAGGCGGATAGACGGTAACGTGCGGCGGGGTAGAGGGCGCATCATGGTGGACTTCCTCCGGCTGGGGAGGTTGGATAATACTCTCCTCTCCCCCGCTGGGTTCGCGAGTGGCATGGCCGTTGGTGAATGGTGGTGCTTGACGAACCGTAGCGTAGTTCTATGGCGATGCGGGAGGTTAGAACTGATCAGTTGACACGATCACGTACTCACGTCCTGCCCTGGAACACCCAGTAACGAGCTCATGTGGGCGTGCGTCTCATCCTCCTCTGGCACCGTCTGGCCCTCGGGCGGGAGATACGCTACACGAATCTTCTGAGAGTGGACCCCATCGCCCTCGGCGTTCCACTATGTGATGCATGTAGGTCACTCCAGGGAGCACGAAAGGGACTAGATGACGCACGATATCCGACAGGGGTAGGCTCTCCTTCTCGGGAGTGATGATGGTACTCTGGATGAGGAACTTGTCCTTGCACTTGGTATTGATGGGGAGGTCCTCCTTCATGGCTTGCAACATAACTAGACCGCACATCCGCTCAACATTCGCGCAATTACGCTTCCGCGCGGTGCTGTAATCGACGCACCTGCGACCTCAACGGTCTCTCCGGGCTCTACCCGCCCCGAGTTCGGCCTTACACAGTAAAGCTACGTACGTGTCTATGCTCAGTTCCCGACTACGCCCCGGGCGGCGATACGCTCACCTTCGGAGCAGTCGTCTTGACCTTGAACGCAACCGGTTGCGCATTGTGGTTCGAGATTTGGAGTGTACGCTTTACGGACTGTGTGAAGGGCCCTGTGCGGGAGAGAACAAGCCGAACCCAACACGGTGGCCCCGGATTCCAGTCAATTACCACCCACACGGCGCGCGGAACGGGCGAGGAACGCACTGTTGAACCCAAGTACGCTGCTCGGATTGAGCGAGACGGACATTTTCGAGGTGCGAGCGGGTGTGGAAGAAAAGGAGGAAGGTGGTGGAGAGATAGAGCGAGCAGGGCGTGTGATGACGGTAGAAACTCGAGGAGAGCGCGGCGCGCTAGACGCTCTTTAGAGCGGAGTCCCAGGCTCTGAGCCGGCTGGCCTCCGCGTGCCCCAAGGGCTCAGTCGGTATGATTCTGTGCAGGTGCTAGCTGTCTTGCTTCCGCCTAACGCAATGCTTACTCAGAACAACCGCTGCAGCGTCGAGGGAGCGATTAGGAGGCAGGGTGAGTGAAGGGCCAGCGAGGCTCTCGCGCGCTGGCCACGCAGCGGCATGGCACGCGATGATGTGCTGGGACAGTGGGGGTGCACAGGATGCTGCGGTACTGATCCTGCCAAAATCGCCAGTACAGTTTCGCCTCTTTCATTTTCGTTGGCAGGGACGAACGCACGAGGTGAGCAGCAGTGTATCTGGTATTATTATGTACTGTGTGTTGCACAAGCGCTGGACATAGAGAGACGGACAAACGAACGCGACAAAGAGCAGGGAGCGATTAGCGATGCTGTATGTAAGGAGAGACGCTGGTGGGAACTCTGAGAACAAACCCAAGACAAGTAGATGACCTTCCTCCGGACCGTATGGTATGCGTGTGTGTTGATGCGATGATGTAGGGTGTAGCGGTAGATGTAGACGAGCGAGCGAGCGTGACAGATTACGAAGGGCTGACAGGCATGTGCGTGCCGTCGTAGGAGAAGCCTATAACACCGGTATGGTCAGCGTATTGCATCTACAGACGATGGAACAATCAAGACATGCCTGCGAACTGGGCTTGAACAGTCTGCGATAGTTGCGATCCCTCAACGACGCTGTCCATGGGAGCCTCGGTCGTGAATACGGTATCAAAGTTAGATACATCCTGCGAGATGATCGAGATCAGCCATTAATATCTTGCGTTTGCACGATCGAGACGTACCACCGGGCTCGAAACACTTGGCTTGAAGGGTGGCTGGATCTTCTTCTGGATGAGCTTCTGGAAGTCAATGTGGTTGGCAAAGAACGGATGCGACCTGATCTCCTCCGCTCCATTGACACCGAGACGTTGCGTAGGGTCTCGAGTGAGGAGACCAGTGAGAATGCTGCGGGCCTCGGCGCCGATGTCATCACCGAATACGAGCGGGTCGTGCAGGATCTTCTGGTACATCACGTCCGTGTTCTCTGTACTGAAATGTAAAAAAAAAATTGTGAAATCGGTTAAGGATTAAGAAACTGACCGTCGTAGAAAGGCGGCAGGCCTGACAACATCTCGTAGAGGAGCACACCGAGTGTCCACCAGTCGATGGTCTTGTCTATACGATGCATGAGTATCAGCGACGATGTTAAGACGCGGTTGATGAGAACATACTGTAGCCTTGGCCGCAGAGAATCTCAGGGGCCAAGTACTCTGGCGTGCCGCAGAAGGTGTTCGTCTTGTCAGAGTCCTTCATGTTCAGCTTGCACAAACCAAAATCGCAAAGCGCAATATGGCCAGTGTAGTCGAGAAGGATATTCTCAGGCTTCAGGTCACGGTAGACAACGTCTAGCTCGTGGAGGTGCTCGAGGGCGAGCAGCAGCTCAGCGCTGTAGAAACGCGATCGCTCCTCGTTGAACCTCTGCTCTCGCTGAAGGTGGTGGAACAGCTCTCCGCCATTAACGAAGCTAGAACGAGTGTTAGGGTTTGATTCGTACAAAAATTCAGATCCCACGACTTACGCAAGGACGAGGTACAGCTTCTGCTCTGACTGGAAACTAAACTTCAAAGGCACAATGAATGGGTTGTTCACGCGAGCAAGAACAAGGCGTTCGGCGAGCGTATGGGTGATTTCTCCGCGCTGCACAATGTACTGCTTGCGGATGGTCTTCAACGCATATATACGGGAAGTATCGCGCTTCCTGACTTGCATAACCTGTGTGCATCTCGCTAAGTAGGCAGGTAACCGGACAAAGACCGAGGCGCACCTTGCCGAAGCTTCCCTTGCCAATAACCGTGATCAGCTCGAAGTCGTCAATGGTAAGGGATTGGCCCTGTAAAGCAATGGTTGAGAACCCATCTTAGAATATGGTCTGAAAGAGGGCTTACGCTGCTTGGCTTGAACGCCACACCGATCTGGATCCGCCCAGAACCACCGGCAAGGTCATACCAGTGGTCCTGCGAAGACGGGTCGTCGAAGTCGGGCATGAACCGCACACCGCCCAAGAAGAGGTCGTTGCCCATGTCGTCCGCGATGCCGTCGCCGCCCCGCTTGGGTTCCTCCGCGCGCAGGTAGCATTGGATGGAGATCTCGGAGTGCCGCGACACGTCGCTGTCATTGTCAGACATAGCCGCTCTTTAGCCACCCGCCCAACACCCATCGTACACACGCGCAGCACTGATCCGCACTCACAAGTTCGTCTCGTACATGTACAGCGGCTTCCCCAAATCTCCGCCCAGCGGCGTGATCAGCACCTGGTTCACCTCGAACTCCATGACGAGGTACGGCAGCCACCAGCACTGTGTCCGCTGCACGCTGTCGCGGTTGCTCCGCCGGTTTGCGAGCCGGTGCTGCGTCACGCTCGACGGCGACACGGATGCGGCGACTTTCGCTTGCTGTGAGGACAGCGCGGCCTGGACCGCGGGAGGGACGGCCGCGCCTCCTGGGACAGCGAGGCCCTCCGCCCACAGCACACGGATGGCGAGCAACCCGGACTGCGGCTTCCCGCTCGGATTGCCTGGGGTGGGCGTCGTCGAGCGCGGGTCCATGTCCTGGATCGACAGCCCGTTGGCGGTCTGCTTCGACTTGCTCTTGCCGAGTTTCCAAGACATCCTGAGCGGGATAGACGAGTGTGGGCTTCCGAGGGTATTAAGGAGATGCAAAGCCTGCTTTGCGCTCTGTCGTTGTGTTGGGATGTGGGGAGATGCCGGAGATGTGGGGGAAGAACGAAGAGATTGGTGGAGGATGTATATGTACGTGCATTCTGGCGCCCATAGAAATCCCGCTAAGCGACAAGATTCAGATCGGAGTGAATTCGACTGTTCCGCGGCCGATCGAGCTCGCATTCATCGCGGAAAGGAGGGCGCAGCCTCTATACTGCGAGGTAATGAAATGTACACAAAATGCGCGGCACGGAGGCCAGAGTACAGGAAGGTCTACATTCCACTCTAGCTACGTCGAATGCGCCTGAAGGAGCGAGGCAAAGCCAGCTGATTAGCACTGATTTCAAGGCAATCGACTGTGGTAACCGGCAAAAGGACGGCGGGAGGCGAACACGTCGTTAACACGAAGTAGCGAAGAACGTTGGTTGGCATGGATAGACGTAACAGCATCGCCAGCACACGAGCCCAGACCTTGTGGTTAAATGCGGCTCGGGAGGTCTATCGCTCGACGCTGTTGCGGGAGTATCAATCGACAACAGTGCTGATTAACACGATGCGAGCGCCCATTCTATTAGAACAAAGGGGCTTCTGTCAGACAGGTACACGACTAGACACTCCAAGACAGTGGAAAATGGTAACTTACTACCAGTAACGTTCTAAGAAGGGGAAAGCGCACTTCTACTAGTCTGCGTTGAGGCTCGCGAGGAGTCTCCTCCGGCTTTCTGCTTCCGCCTTTGCAATACGGGCAAATGACTTCGCGCCGCGGCCTAGGATGGATTTGCGCATGCGCATCTCCTCCGTCTCTCGAACATGCGCGGCAAGAGCGGCTTGATTATGTGTCACCCGTTTCTTCGACTCCTTGTGAGGTCCGACCGTCTTCGCTTTTAGACCGATGCCGAGACGATCCGATTTAAGGACCGTGGCGATGGGTGTCAAGAGAGCAGTGGGATTGTGCGAAGCTTCTAGCGAAGATGGCCCTGAGGCGGCCGCGGATGTGCCTGCAAGTTCTTCCACCTCATCTTCGTCCGAATCGGAGAGTGTCAGGTCGACGACTTCTACTTTCCGTACTTCGCGGATATCGCCATCACGGTCAAGAGCGACTTCGCGTTCTTCCGTCTTGACGGCAAGCTGGGGGTCGTCCAGGATGGTCCTCGCTGGTCTCTTTTCTCTCGCCTTCTGTGATAGGGTACGCCTGGCTGCTCCCGCGCCAAGCGCTTCACCCTCGCTCCAGCCACTCTGCTGCAGCATAGCGAAACCCTTGTTAGACGGGCCGATATGGAGGAAGACGGGTGGAACAAACGGCTGCTCCTTGCGCTCCGGTGGAGGTTCTCTCGACAGGATATCAGCGAGTGTGGGCGTTGAGGCGACACGGAGAGGCGCAGATTCTGAAGTTATTGCCTTGCTGATAAACCAATCATTCTTAGTTCTATGTAAGGGTGTACGAGAGGAAGCAACACCCGAAGCGAACGAGGAATCGGTAGAGGCAGGGGGTGACAGTGTCGCGGTAGTGGGAGAAGAAACAAATTGCGTCGGGGGATTTGAGGGTAGCACAGCGGCGAGGGAGGATATTGGACTATTAGATGTACGCGGGTCCCGGGCGAGAGCGCTTGCACGAGGTAATGCCTTGTACCAGTCACTTACATGACTAGATGGTAGAGGCTCCAGTTCGTGGGGGATTGAGGATGAGGCCCCTCCAATTATGTCGTTGACTTCGTCATAGGAGACAGCGGCAGGTACGAAACGAGGAGGGTTCGCAAGGCGACGTCTTGCGCCGAATGATGACTCTGTGACCCACGGATCCTTTGTATCCTCTTCCGTAAATTCTTCCTCGGCAAAATCAACGTCTTTCTGGCTAGGCGGTTCGTAGTGGGAGTAAATGTAGTGCGTCACAGTCGCCATGAAGACCTAAATGAGTTTAAAATGGTGGATGAGAACAAGTGTGGTGTGTAGGCGCCGGATGAAGTCACCGCTTAAGGGAGTGCCACGTGGAATGGACCGTGGGCGCTTCCTGCCCTCAGGCTCTCGCCTCCACACGACCTGGACTCGGGCTGCCCGAACGGAGGACAACGCCCGCAACTTTTTAAAGATAACTCTGTACGGCGATCTTTTGAAGGAAAGGGTCACCCCTTGGCATGGCTATTATGGATCCGAACGGCGAAAACGACTCTATAGCACGCGTCTGGAACCTGCTTTCTGAGGTATCGGAACATCTCAGTCAAAACCGCGCATCTTCTCTCCACATCCACAGTCTCGCCGATGGAGTCAAGGTCGGTGCATGCGTAGTACACGTATGGGGGTGCTGAGAGTACGACTAGGCGCAAGCAATCCATTCACAAACTGGCTTTGTCCTACGACGGTGTGTACCGTGATCGTCGCGCAACAGTCCACGAGCTTGACGCAGCCTCAGGTTCAATCTGGATAAGCCAAGAGGTACTTACTCCCTTCGGTATATGAATCGCGCATGTGAACGCACATTACACCAGATATCTATGAGGCCGAGCTGGAACGTATGAACGCGGCCATGTCCGCCGAGAACCAGACGCTGCTCAACGATAACCGCCAGCTCAGCACCCTCATACGGGAGTACGAACAGACGTTGGAGAAAACCATGGAGAGATTCCGCATCCACGCCGTACGTTCGCCCCAGACCCTCATCTTCGCCGCGACGTTTCTTGAGATTATAATGTCCCCCTAGCATGAAGTTCAGCAACGCGAGCTGGCTCTCATGCGCCAATACGAAAGCGTCATCGTCGAGCGCGAATCCGAAGCGCTCAACGAGGCCCTTGCGGTTAACAACGTGCATTCAGAAAGCCTCGTTCGCATCAGCCGTCTCCTGCGCGCCGCCCTGCGGAAGCTGGGCGGAGAAGACATCCAGGCGTACGAGGCGTACACCCGAGCCCAAGCGCGCGCCACCCGAAGCGGCCAATCCTCGAGGGAGGCGTCAGGGTCCTCCGAAGCCGGCCCCTCCTCTATCACAGAAGCCGGCGACGCGTCCACCCCACCGCCCGGGGAGAACAGCCCACAAGAGAAGGGAAAACAGCGCGACGAAGACACGCCAGGGGGCGAACCCCTCCCCGCGTTCAGCGTCGATCGCCTGCTGGACGAGGAGGAGGACCCGGAGCGCCGGGTGGCCGTGGCGGAGTGGTCGCTCGAGCGCGAGGTCGAGCTCGCCCGCCTGGAGCGCGAAAACGAGGAGCTGCGCGCCCTCGTGAACGGGCTGCTCAAGCCTAATGCTCCCGTGAACCGCCCGGGGTCGACCGCGCCTGCGCCCTCGAACTCAAACCCCAGCGCGCCTGCGCCTGCATTCGCACCGACACCCCAAGACCCGCCCAACGGCAGTCCAGAGGAAAGAAGTCCAGAGCAGCAGCAGCAGCAGCAGCAGCCCAACTATTCGACAGTGCCTCGTGGTCCGCAGCGTGCACCAGGCGGGGCGCAGGGCAATCTGGGACCGTTCGGGACGTACAGGGCGCCGTCATCGCCATGGTCTGGATGATCCTTCTCATTCGTAAGGTATCTAGCTTTCCGCGTCACACAACGATCTCATCTTGAAAAACTTTAGATGTTCACGCAGCGCTGTCCTATTGTTATGTCCGCTACTGTATACGCCTCGCTATGGAATTTGATCACCCCTTCTCCGGAAGATATAGATACATTACTATGGTATGAGAGCGTGAAAGTTCTGGACATCGATGTCATAATGGTAAGATGTAGCGAGAACGCGGCCGGACCAGAGACGGCTGTAAGCAAGATACACAGTTGTTTAATTTACACTTGCGGCGGCTGCGCGCGCGAAAACCAATGTAGCAGCAACGCAACGGGGCGGGGGCAGTAAAGCAAGATAGAGGGGCATCGTCCGGGGGGGAAGTACCACTGCATCCAGCACAATGCCACATGTCACCGAGCTCTAAGGGAGGGGGGAAGGGACGAAATCCTGGCTCCTGGGCACATCCGTTCCGCGGATGCTATGAGGGGACCTGCTCTCCCCAGACGCTCTTCACGGTCTCGCACTTGACCTCCGCGACGTACATCCGGAGCCACTGCACCATCTCCTTGCTGATCTGGTGACACCTCGTCAGGTCCATGGACTCGAGACGCACCGGCCGCCCCACCGCGTGCGACGCAGACGACATCACCGGGGCTGCAGGCTGGTGCGCGAGAATATGCGCGCTCGCCGCGAAAGCGGACGCAGAGGAGGACGAAGACGAAGACGCCATCGGGCGCTGGCTGGACGCGGAGGCGCTCGACATCGCAGGCCGCACGGGCGAGGGCGACGCCTGCCTTGCGGTCTGGCGGGGGAACGCGCGCGAGTGCGGGGGCAGCCGCGACTCGACGATTGACCGAAGCGTCTCCCAGTCGATGGCCGTGCACCCCTCGAGGGAGAGGGAGCTCAGCTTCGGGCAGACCCAGGTCTGCGACACCGGCGGTGTGGCAAAATTCTATGGATGCGCGACGGTCGTCGGTCAGTATCGATTGTCGGCTCTCTTATTCCGGGACGCTGCTCACCCGCATGAGGTTAGACGTCACGTCCTCCACGTCGACGAGCTCCAGTGAATTCAATGCAGGAAGCCTTGGCAAGAGACGCGCGAAGCGCAGCTCGTTTAGAAAACACGATTCGATCCGCAGGTGGCGCAAGGGGAGCACCGTGAGCGACTGCTTCCGGAGCGACTCCAGGATCGGCGACACGTTGTCCAGATAGCAGAGCTCGATGCGCTCGAGCGCCGGGAACGACAACAGACTGAACACGGTGCGCGTGCGCAGGTTCCCCGAGTAGTAGAACGACGCCTTCCGAAGCCGCGGAAGTTGAATCGTCCGCGTGTCGGAAACGCGCGCCAGCGCGAAGTCGTCCTGCTCGGACACCTCCGAGATGAGCGAGGCGCAGCTTTCCGGATCCACGTCGGACATATTCCGCAGGACGAGCTCTTCGAGCTGGGGGCAGGCGCGCAGCGTCTTCAGGATGACGTCTACCGAAGGCGGGAAGCAGTTCCAGTAGCCGCCAAGCTTGAGAACGCGCAGATTGCTGAGCAACGCGAGGTCCCATCCAAAGTTGAACGACGTGAAGGATGCCGACCGGAGTCGTGGCATGTGTCGCTCGAAGAGCGGTAGCGGTGGTGTCGAATAGTGGTCCTCCTGCATCGAGTGCGCAACCCGGATCGAGAGGACCTCTAGCAAAGGCGCTCGCTCCTTGCATCGAGTGAGCGCGATGTGCGCCTGCGGCCGACTGGGGACTGTGAGATGGAAGGTCTTCCAGCGCCATATTGCAGGCCGGATGAGGTCCATGGCGGTGATTATACTCTCTGTCGAGACCGTGCCATGTTCCATACGCGGACTAAAGTCAAGAGAGATGTATAGCGGGGCACTCTTCGAGCGGTCTAGCTTGAGGAGTGCCCGGTCGATCGAGCGATGTGTGCCCATGGAGATGCGGGTCCAGAGCATGGGTGTGTGGACCGCCACATCCCTCCAGTACTGGCATACGAGCATGAAGTTGGACAGAGCGATGGAGTCTTCCTCTTCCCCGTCCAACACGGCGGTGGTGAAAATGGAGGAGAGCAGATCATTCGGAAGGCGCTGCACGGGGGATTGTAGACGAACCGCTTGTTCTAGCCTAGACTCCAGTATGTCCCTCTCGCTCAACAAAGTTGCCATCTTTGACTCCAGGGAATGCAGCGCTTCGCGCAAGTGCGGTATAGAGAGGTTCGCAGCATTTCGTCTCGGACTTGCCATCCATGGTGCACGGGCGAAGGTTGGGGGTGGCGGCGCGGGGTCCTGTGAGCGGGGAAATGGAGCGGGTTTGTCTGAGTAGGCGAGGGCGGGTGGGTCGTACAGGTCGTATGGTGGCGGCTCCGAGTACTCGGATGTCCAGGACATGGTTGTCGGCGCGCGGGCGAGCGGTGCCTCGAGAGAGACGTACGCCATGGCGGAGGGGTGCAGCTTGGGGGTGGGGTGAAGGAGGGGGGTGCGATGCATAATATATAATATGCCGTCGAGGAGGCTTGCGCCGGAAGCTACCCGAACGCGCCGAGGCAGGAGGTGCGCGGCGGAAGAGTCAGCGGCGTGCGAACGCGGGTTCCGAAGACAATCGGTCCGTTTCCAATCCTCGTTGCGTCGACCACGCGCTTCTTGGATTGTCTCGCTCGATTTGGCGATGGGGGTAGAAGGAGAGGGACTGCGAGGCGCAGAACACAAAGCAGCGGGGGTTTGTGTAGCAGTACTGCCCTAGGCTAGGGGTGCGGCCGGTGAGCGCTGGGACAGGACAAGGCCGCGCACCAACGGGATATAGCACACTCGGGGCTGTGGGCGGACGTGTGCACGTACCTGAACGCCTTCACGACGTCAGCGTCGACCACGGGCTTGCTGTGCTCGACTTGGCGGGGAATGGGCGGGGGCGTACAGAGCAGCGCGACAAGACGGGGCGGACGAACGGGGTTTGGGAAGCTCTGGGACGGGAGCCCGCGGTGCGCACCGGTCGAGGAAGACGTCAGGGGCGGACTAGGGAGAATCAGGCAGGCAGCGGAGGCGGTCGGTGAGGCGGACGGCGTGCAGGGAGAAAATATGAGACGGGCTTGCGATCTGACATTGATAAAGCGTTTTCTGGCCGGAGAGGATGATGGAGGAGACACGAGGCTGGGTGCATGTCTGGCCGAGCGGTACGGCCATAGAGAAGGGTTTGTGGGTGACCTGCAACGTGGGACGTCGAATACCAGCCAGCGACACGAGGGAGGGAACGAGGCCGCGATGCGAGGCAGCCCGCACACAAACGCTCGCTTCGCCCCTGCGTCTCTCGTCCACGGCCCACCGCTCGAGCATCCCCCCTCCTTATTCCCCTTATCGCCTCTCCCACTCCCGCCCGCTCCCCCAGTCCATCAGAACCCCGGCCGCTGCGACAAACGGTCTTCATTACACTCTATCCGACCATACATCATTGTCCCCGACAAATCACCCTCGAGCGCGTCCTTCCCTCGTCTCACGCTCATCAGCCACACCTGCACTCTATCTTCGTCGTCTAATCCGAGTCCTCACTCTCCAACGCCTCCGCCCGTCGGTTGTCTTCCAGCCTGTAGTGGAAGAACTGGTACAGCACCTGCCGGCACCCCGCCTCAGCCCCGTGTCACACCGTGTAAAAACCGACGCGCTTACAAAGAGGTCTAGGAAGACTGTCAACGCGCTTCCTATAAGCACGTCCCGCCCGATCAGCCGTGTGTTTCTGAACCATGCTCGGCAGTCGACATACCGGCTATCCAAGGCGCGTTCGCAGCAAGATGTTTTATGTCCAGCGACGCCGCGAGGATGGACAGGAAGTACGTCGTGTTTCCGGAGATGGAGTATACGAACAGGAAGGGTGACAGCCCCTCGCACCTTGTGCTCAGGTTCTTAACTACTCATCCAGGACATTCAGTTCCGACGGTCTGTTGCACTATTCCTAGATTAAAGCCACGCACCTATTTGCGGCACCCGCGCTCCGACTCGATGTAACAGTGAGCGTCGAGAGCATCTGCATAGAAAGCACGCACTCACGGAACAGGGCCGCACTGATCCACCCGAGGCATTGGCTACGCCATTCGATAACTTCCTCGGGCTTCTGGCGAGGGTTGTCCCTGTGGAGGTGTCTGTCCACGGCCCAGGCCGCCACGCCTACCGCGAAGACGAATAGGAGCGCGGACACAAATTTGAGGGTCTCCTTCGACATTGACTTCTTCGTGGGCGCCTCGGCACCCCCCGCGAGCAGCGGGGTTGCTTCATCGTAGACTGTCGACTCTTCCGAATCGTCGACGAGCAGCTGTCTCTCGCTGCGTCGTGCACTTTTCCATCGGTAGTAGTAGGTTTGGAACAGTAGGATGATATCGCAAATCGAGTACTGTACAACAAGGGGGCCTCTCAGCGATCTTTTGTGACGTACCGAGGTGCCGTGCGCCAGGATATGAAAGCCTCACATAGGTGCCGAGGATGATGATGGTAGGTATCAGGTTAGCCAATAGGGCCCCAGACAGGTTGCACAAGTCGCCGATCAGCCAGATGGCAACGAAGCTCACGCTGAGCCCTTCGCCCGACTTCAACTGATAATTTTGAACGATCTGCGGCGAGTACACCACGAGCCTGGAGTTTTTCCGTTAGGGTTTGGGGTGCGATACGGCCCGAGTGAGAAGCTCACCAGCATGCAATAGACACCCATCCGAGCTACACAGACAGGAACATTAAGTGGGGCCTCGAGGGGATCTCGAGCAACCGTGCGTACAAAGTTACTCAGCTCCTGGTTGCCCTCCAAACCCATACTGGGAGACGCGCCAAGGGAATAGGCTGGGAACTCAGCTCCTCCCTACGCACCGTCTAGAGTGTGTTATATCCGCCCTCGCTGCAGATCCAAAGCGTAGGACGTCGAGCCAACAGAAACCACAACAAAACCAAGAAGAGATGAGGGTCCACTTGCAAGAGATAAACGTCTTCAAAATCAAGCTTTCGATTCATGCAGAGGCGCCGAGGGTGGGAATGTAACCCGGCAAATACCGGCCAGGAGCCGTCACGGACTCGCGGCTCGGCTTGTCGTCAGTGCTCTCAGCTCGGTCTCTCAGCTCGTCCTCAACTACTTTCGATATGAACTCTCAGGACGCTTGGAGACGGCTCTCGCAGCAATTGCAGCGTGCCAGCCAGGGTGGAGGAGGGGGCCCTCGCATGCCTGTCAAGGGTTTCTTTACCGGTGGTGGTCTACTCTTGGCTCTGGTTGGTGGTGGTTTCGCTCTGAACGCGAGTCTCTTCAACGGTGCGTCTAATCGTGACTTTGCGCGCTGCGGATGGCTCTGAAAGCTCACCGTGGCTTGCTTAGTCGATGGTGGTCACCGTGCAATCAAGTACACTAGGTGAATAATGTACCGGCATGTCACTATACCCGCTGAGCTTCTAACGCCGCCAACGAACTGTCCAGGTTGAACGGTGTGAAGGATGAGGTTTACCCAGAAGGAACTCACCTCATGGCAAGTACTCGGCAGGGACCAGTCAACGCCGCCGTGCTGACCTTCTCGTAGGTTCCCTGGTTCGAAACACCCATCGTCTACGACATTCGTGCAAAACCTAGGAGCATCGCGTCCCTGACAGGAACCAAGGGTGAGCACGCTGATAGAACCGGCGCGTTACTTCCCGCCGCTCATCTCATTGGGCGGACCGTCTAGACTTGCAGATGGTTAACATTACGTGCCGTGTGCTCTCAAGGCCGAACATCTCGCAGCTACCCACCATCTACCGAGAATTGGGGACGGACTACGACGAGCGCGTGCTTCCATCTATCGTAAACGAAGTCCTCAAGAGCGTCGTAGCACAGTTCAATGCCAGTCAGATTATCACCCAACGCGAGCAGGTCGGTCACACGCGATGCATCTCCTGATTCACGGCGAACTTACCCGACATGCCGCTTTCCCGTGCTGCCGGACTTAGGTGTCAAGACTGGTCCGGGAGAACCTGACGCGGCGCGCGCTACGCTTTAACATCGTCCTGGATGACGTCTCTATCACCCACGTAGCCTTCTCCCCCGAGTTCACCCATGCTGTCGAAGCGAAGCAGGTCCGTAAAAGGTCTAGTCCGTCGTGCGGAAATATGCCTGACGTCGCCGCAGGTCGCCCAACAAACAGCCCTCCGCGCGGCATTCTTAGTTGACCAGGCCATCCAGGAGAAGCAGGTCTGTGGCGCCGCTCGTTTACGAAACGCGCACACCTTCTGATACCTCTACGCAGTCTATTATCGTGCGGGCGCAGGGTGAGGCGCGAAGTGCAGAGCTCATTGGGGAAGCCGTTCGCCAGAACAAGGGCTTCCTGCAGCTCCGGAGGCTCGAGGCGGCCCGCGACATTGCGACGTTATTGGCTGCGTCCGATAACCGTGTGATGCTCGACTCGCAGAGTCTTCTCCTGAACGGTGCGCCGCCTGGCTCAGGGTCCGGTTCTAAACATGCTGACACGTCCCGCAGTGACGGAGGACGCGCGGGACCTGCTCACGTTTGGCAAAAAGTAGTGGGAACGTGTCGTACTCGCATGTACCGTGATGATCGCGTCCACTGCGCTGGGCGGGGTTCTATCTCTGTCGATTCCATCTTATGCTCGTTTGCATATGTTTCCCTCTGCACCCGGCGTTCTTGTGCCGCCCCTGTACGCTGGTAAACGGAGCGCTGACCCGTAGGAAAATTACGGATTACACGAAGTATTTGGCCTGACCTCTCCCTCCGAACCGAATGCTCGCTGATCGCGAACACGTGATCCATTCACGTCTCGATGAGACGCGTCTTCGTCAAATGCACACTGTATTGGCTTCTTAGCGCTCCTTTCACTCACAGCTTGTCTTCAGCGGCCATACGAACCTGTCCGTTCGATATCTTCTCGATATGCCTCGTCGAAAGGACCCTGTCAAGTCTCGTACGCCCTGTTCGATTGGTGTAGACGACAATGACGGGATTATTGAGCGCGTCGACGAGCCCAGCGACTCGGAGGAAATACAATCGCGCAAAAAGGTAAGGTGGGAAGGCAGTGTGGAGACCCCCGACGAAGAAGATACTGGAGAGGAATCATCCAGCAACACGGTTGAAAAGGTGCATATACTCGGTTGTTGGCCATAAGTGTTACTAATTTTCCTTTTCGGATAGACGTGCTTAGCGGCATCGTGCCAGTTGTATGCGCTCCTTTCGTGTGCGAGGTACGTAACCTATTGACAGACAACGTAGCGGTCGCGTAGCTTGCGCCTACTATGATCCAACCAAGTGCACGGTGTTCGTCTTCGAGGACTCTCCAGAAAACCAGCACTTCGACTTGACGAAAGCGTGTAAGTATTCCCCGTTGCTATATTCTATGGCCCTGATATATACCGCATACAAGCAGTCCTTGAACAAGCATGTCCCGACGTCGTCCTCACAAGCTCGAAAGCCGACGATAATTTCATGGATGTTTGTCGCGATCACGGTGAGCTTCGAAATCAATAGACCTGAGCCGCATATATTGAGGGCGGACTTTAGTGGATGGCAGCGGAGGTACTTTCCAAGTGCGCCCCCACAAGGACTTCCTTCCACTCAAGGGCCGGGACCGCCTCCTGTCTTTACGTCTTCTTTCGGAACTGCCCGTCGTGCAAGATCGCGATGACAACGTGCCCGAGTCGGATCTGGCGTCGGAACCGAGGAACGCGTACGACTTCATGCGTCGTCGCAGGGAACTCGGGGGCGATCCGTTGTTGCAGAAGTGGAACGCTTCTGTTCGGTTGGCAAACTTTGCTTCAGTGGAAAGTTCGCCGTTGTGCGTGAGTTGCCTCGCGTATTCAGTGTTGCTCGCGTCCCATCTGACCCTGCCTCGTGCAAACAGCTGGGGTCCGTGGGCGCCCTTCTAGACTATCTGGCTCGCGCACGCGCCGTCTCCGAGCTTGATGATGAAGGCGTTAGCGGCGTAGAAGTCCGTAACATCGAGCCGCTCCCCCTCCTCAACGTCATGCAGATCAATGCAGACGCTCTTTTCTCTTTACAAATCTTCGAGGACGAAAACCATGCCTCCATACACTCGGACAAAACCAAAGAGGGGCTCTCTCTCTTCGGCATTCTAAATGGCACGAAGACCACACTCGGCCGCTCGCTGATGCGGGAGTGGTTCTTGCGACCTTCTGTGTCTTTAGACGTCATAAGCATGCGGCATGCCGCCGTGGAATGCTTTGTCCGTCCCGATAATATTACCACGGCGACGGCGATGCACGGACATCTGCAGGGCACCAAGAACATACCTAGGACACTTGCGACAATGAAGTCAGGCAAGGCCAAAGTTTCGGATTGGCAGGGCCTCGTCAGAGTATGTCGTTCCCAGCCATTAATCTTGTTCCTTCTGACAGCGGATTAGTTTGCCTTTCATGCGCTCTTGCTCCGTGACTCACTGGCTGAACTGAACCACGCTAGCGGCGTTGGTGTCGTCCGAAAGGTAACGCCTGCACTCTTCGTTTTGAATCACCTAGGTTGACTCCTCCAAAGTTGCTTGATGCCCTCGACGTTTCTAGCCTCAGGGAAATCGGAAACGCGGTAAATGAGACGGTCAGCATTACACACTGTGCCTGAGACAGTACGACTCTCATCCCGTGCGTTTTCTCTCCAGATTGACTGGGAAGAGAGTACGAATGCTGGCCGAGTCTGCGTTAGACCCCACATTGACGACGAACTGGATAACCTCAAACACGTGTATAATGGGATTGACACAGTGCTGGTGCGTAATAAATGTACTTTCCGGTAAGTATTCACCCGCTGAGGGCACGATAGTCCAAGGTGGCAACGCAGATATCTGCAACCATTCCACCAGACTATGCGTCCTCGTTGAACGTGGTCTATTTCCCTCAATTAGGCAAGCGATGTTAGGTTTACACATCAAAACGTGCTATTTACTATGCACGTTGCAGGATTCTTGGTCTGCGTGCCTATGCGGGACGAATGGCAAGGAGAAGCTGGAATAGCAGTATTAGACGGATGGAGCTTCCAGGTCAGCTTGAAAGTCCCTATATCCACGCTTGCATACTGATCCCATAAACCACAAGTTCTCTTCTGAGTATGTACCGCCATCCTTGCCTCTCCGTTTGATGTGACGAGCGCGACACAGCTCTCATGTTTACCTCAAGTCTCAAGAAATGCACGGTCAGATTCACCGTTGGCTCAACATTGCACGCATGTAATGATCACCGGAACAGACATGGATATCCACATAGGCGACCTGCATCCAGCCATCGTGGGTGAGTTCGGATTTCGAGTATCCACAATACGCCGCTAAACACGTAAATTTGCATAGACCGCGAGATAGAGATCGTGCAGTCACTACAAGAGAGGGTCCTGGGGTTTGCATCTGAGATAGGCCATGTCTGTGACGTCTGTGCGGAGTTGGACTGTCTTCTGTCCTTCGCAGAGGCATCTCGCTCCTACGATTATAGGAGGCCGTACATGACTGAAGACAATGTGATAGACATTAAGCAAGGAAGGTAGGAAAAATCGCAGTTCTTGCTTGGGTGTCACTAAACCGATTCGCTAGACACCCGTTACAAGAGCTGGTGGCCGATACGTTCGTACCCAATGACACGTTCATCGTCGGCGGCATGGGCACGGGTGTCGCCGTAGACGACCTTGTGTACCAAGACGAGGGAGGAGAGGAAGAACGACAACCCGAAAGGAACAGCGTACTCGTTTGCACTGGTGCAAATGCATGCGGCAAGGTATCCGTTTATTTTCCTACACGTAAGCTAAGCTGACCGAGCTACTAGAGTGTGTACTTGAAACAAGTACGTTCCCGTCTGTATGTGCTCTTAGCCATGGAAGCTCTCGGCTGACGAGCGAGAAGATCGCACTCATACAGTACATGGCTCAGGTGAGCGGACTCAAGTGAATCGATGAGGTCGTTTTACTCAGTAGTTACTCAGATTGGCTGGTTGGGCGCCCATATACTCAACGCCAATCCTTATGTGACCTTTCTCACTAGCTTCGTGCCTGCTGAATCTGCAACGCTGGGAGTCGTTGATAAAAGTCAGGCGGGTGTTTACCGGACCCCTTCAACACTACTAACCCCTTTCTTGTCAGTTTTTACGCGGTTGCAAACAAAGGAATCTGTTTCTAAAGTGCGCGTCTCGTTTGACTAGCTTTGCTGATCTACAACGCTTCGATACTAGGTCCAGTCAGCATTCATGATTGACTTGAACCAAGTCTCTCTCGCGCTGCGCAATTGTACGGCGCGATCCCTGGTGCTTCTGGACGAATTTGGGAAGGGCACTCTTTCTACAGGTTCGTGCTCTAGTTCTCTCTTCGGCAGAATTCACGTTGACAGCTGCGCCGCTTGACCTCACTGCGCCTGTGCACTGGACGAATTCTACTATGCGCTTTTCTAGATGGTGCTGGGCTTTTCTGCGGAGTCTTGGTACACCTTCTTGCCACTGGCGCTTTTTGCCCCAAGGTCGTGGCATCCACCCACTTCCACGAGCTTTTCCGTGAAGAACTCCTGAGCCCGTATATGCTGCCGGTGACATTTTTACATATGCAAGTCCTATTGGCAGCTGGTTCTGAGGAGGGTTCTACCGTACCCGAGAGCCTCGACGACGATGAAGCAAGCACAGCGCGGATTCCCTCAAATGACAAGATCACTTACCTTTACAAGTGAGTTGTCCCCCGTTGTACTAACCCGAGCACGAGTGACCCCCACTAGGGCTACGCACGGCTATTCACTTCATTCCCATGCCATCACATGTGCGGAACTCTTTGGGGTCCCGAGACGGGTGACTGCTCGGGCAAGATACGTCAGGTCTGCCTGCTTCCTTTCTCCTGCTGCGTAACAGTTCGCTCACAGCTGCTAGCGAACTACTCGCGAAGCATGAAATTTGCCAGCTTCTCGACGAAGACATGTCCGTCCCCGAGAGGCAGGAGCTGGAAGAAGCGGAGGAAGTCTGCCGCAGATTTCTTGCCTGGGACCTCTCTGAGGGAGTAGAAGGAGAGAAGAGCGCGTCAGTTCGCGATAAATTGGCAGAGGTCCTGGGACGAGCTGACTAGCCCTGCACGAGGGTCTGTTGTCTTCGACTGTGAGTACTGTATAGCTGCCGCGGTGCGTTTCGAAAGCGACAAAAAGCAATGTGCGTAAAATATAAAGCTCTGGCGGCTAAAGTTCAGAATCAGGTTGGGAGTCCTCGAAGACTGATGAATCTTCTTCCTCGTCTGAGTACGTATCGTCTGAGTCGTTTGGGTCTTCTTCATCGTAGTCCTCTGTACCAGCCAAGTCCTCCATCTCCTCGTCCTGTGTCATCCACATGCTCTCCTCGCCCTCAGTAAAGTTAGAACCATCGTGGCTAGCTCTGCCCTCTTTATCAAGACCGTCCTCCTCGGGATACAAGACGTCGAGGTCGCTCCCGTAGACACCCCACTCGGTATGCGTTATTGACAGACCTGGAGTATGATGAACCGACGGGAGCTCCGCCAAGGGTGTATCAGGTGGAAACACAGTGGAGAGTCGGGTAACCCAATGCAGCGCGCGATCCAGGAGCCGCACATTCTTCCATTGCGTCCCGGGAACGAGCGTCCGCTTCTCCCTCATCTCCAAAAATGTCGTGCGCATCCCTGCCGCAGGCGAGTTCACCCAGATGTCGATGTACTGCAGCGTGGGATGCGGCAATATTTCGTTCGCTATGAGAAAGTCCGAGCCCTTGGCGTCGAACACGAGGTGTCGGAGGCTCGGGCAGAGGTGCACATACTTGCAGAACGACTGGCGCGTGGCGGTGAGCACGTCGAGGTGGTCGCGGAACTCAAGATAGGCCAGCATCTTGCCGTGCGCCTGCAGGAACGTCTTGTAGAACCCCGTCGCGACAGGCAGAGCGAGTCGGCGGAGGCGCGGCATCTCCCAGGTCGCGAACCGCTGAGAGAGGTCGGCGCGCGAGAGGTCGTACTGGCGGGAGAGATCGAGCTCCTCGAGGTGGGGAAGGAATATGTGCTCCCCCGATGCGGGGTGCTCGACGTTGATCGCAAGGGAGACTAGATGCTCACAAGGAGTTATCGCGCTGATGGGGAACCGGAAGTGGAGATGCGCGCTGCCGCCGGGCCACTGCTCGAACCGCTGCAACGTCGACGCTCGTCTCGCAATGGCGTCTGCAAGCGCGTGAGGAAACTCTAGGACTATCATGGTTCCTCTCAATGGGCCCTCCGCTACGAATGGCATGTCCGTGAACACGAGGGACCGCAACGAAGTGCATCTGTCGAGGATATCAACCAGATCTTGGACGGTCTCAGCTTTGAATTCGAGCAACTCGAGCCTCGGAGGTGCAGGACAGTCCACGACTATCCTCTTCACGAGGCAGCCGAGTTCCGGGGTCGCGCGAAGAGTCTGCGCCAGGGCTCGCACCTGCGTGTCGTCATGGAGGGCAATGTCCTCGTACAACATGGTCTGAGCCACAGAGCGCCAACGCCAGCAGACTTCGGTAAGCCTCCTCCTCGCGGAGAGGGCATGCGCCCATCGTGAGTTCGGATTCCGGCTAGGCGCGGGGTCGAGGAGGTCGCTGGGAGGCAGCACGAAACGAAATATCGCGTAGAGGAGCTCGGGGGGAAGATCATCGGCGACACTCGCTTCGTTACTCAACCACCTCTGTGCCGTTGGTCGACAACTCGTCTGCGTGTACATGTCAGCCAATCATCGATACGTATACCAATAGTTCGGATTTTGGTGTTCCACATACACATAATCGAGTGAGCATTCCGAGTTCGTGGTGACGGTCTTCCTTTTGTTTATGGCTTTGTTTCCACTTCCTTAGAGATACGAGCTCTTGTAGAAGATCCGTTAAAGATGCGCCCTCTCGCAGCAGAGCGGTTACTTCTTCTAATGAGTCGCTGGGTGCGTTAATGACCGCCATCCCGGGCGATTTTGCGAACGACGCGGGGTCCTACGGTAGAAGTACAATCTATCATATATTATCAGCGAGTGGGTGGTAGTGAATCAGAGCGGCACTACTACTTGGGGCACCTCAGTTGGCGGGTGATGAATGTGGTGTATAATACGGTAGAAAGGCCTAACGGCGCAGAGGCCATGATATATATAAGGAATTCGATCGAGCCACCAGCGCGGCTCGGCCACAAAGATCCAGTTATTGCGGCACAGCTTAATCTTCTTTGCCCGCCGATCGCGTTTTTCTCACGTACATGATCTAAACGGCTCTTCCTTTGTCTCGCTTTGTCTCGACAGTCTCGTTGGCGGTGTTCCGCATCGACGGTGGGACCAGTGGCAAGTTAACTATTGTCTGTAAACCTCGATAGTTTAAAATGGCCTGCATTCGACGTGTTCTTTCAAGGACATTTTTACTAGTTTTATAATTCCTTTTAAGCTAACTATACCGACTGCAGGTCGAAGAGCGCGAGCATGGATGTGCGGATGTTCTGGGGAACAAGGTCGTGGGGGAGCTGCAAAAGACAGGAGTACGGGTTCGAAATTGGGAAGCAGATATCTGATAGGAGCGTCATGGTCAGCTATAGATATGTATCTTTTATACAAAATGGCCATATGAGCAATGATACGGGTGGGGGTCCCGCAGGTGACACCACACAGTCTCGTAGACAAGACCTCTCGCCGTTGTTGACCCCGGGCGCCATGAGTCGACCAATACAGGAGCTTCGCAAATCGGTGGTGTTCGGCTATTTTAACAAGAACTCAAGTTCCGCGAAATCGCCCGTGACGACATTACATACAATACAACGGCATGCGAGGGCGACGACTATGCCTAAATATGCCCAGGCCCTGAGTGGGAGTTCGCGCGCCGTTGACAAGAGAGCTTGTTGCAACATACTACTATTAGTACACCCAATCCCGCGCCGTCCTGTAGCCACCGTAAGGCGTATTCCTGCGTACGCGTAAGATGCTTAGGTTCTCGTAAAATGGGTAAGCGCAATATCGCACTTGATGTACCCACCTTTTGGGCACCCAGGCTCGAAGTGTGAGACCGCGTGCAAAAGTACGTCCAGGACGGCCACATTCCGTTTCGGAAACGATTTAATAGGTGGCGGGAACGGGTGGGTCGACCAAACGAACACTAGGCATCGTCGACGGCGGGGGCCAGGTTTCCCAACAAGTAAGGCGCGCTCGGGCTCCCGTAGCACGTCGTCTTCGGGTTCCGCAGATGCCTGGCCAGCGCGTCCTTCCTACTAAACGTGTGCCCACAGGTCCGTACCGTTGTACATAAAGCGCGCCCCCTCGCGCACCTCCGGCGGCACTCCCTGCGCCTGCTCGTCAGCGAGGGAGACCCCACAGCAGACCCACTTCGCCACGGCCTTGCCGGCGTCACGGGGGCGGAAGTGCGTCCGGATGTGCCGCTTGAGGTCCGGGCTGCGCTTCTTGGGTTGTATGAACGGGCAATAGGAGCACCGCCAGCGGTCGAGAGGGCCCTTTGTTTGAAGACGCCTGACGGGGAGGGCAATGAATGGTTGGCGAGCAGCCCTGTGTGCGCCTCTATCACGTTTGACGTGGCCTCCTCGAAGTCCGGATAGTGGAGAGCACTAGAGGGTGTGTTCAGAGGGCAAACTACTGTCGGGGGAAGCGACGGATGAGCCAGCGTCACCGAACACTCCAGAGCGGTACTCCGCAATCTGCAGTCGATCGATACATGGAGAATAGCTAGAATCTGGGGCCGAAGACTCAGACGGTCCGTTTTCCAGGCTGAGAGGTACAGAGTAAGCGATAGACGAAGCGAAACAGAAGTTACCGTACAACTCTAGCCCACAATGTAAGGGAAGCTGAGAACGCCGTTGTTGCCTTGAAAGCGCCGTAAATGCTGATTGCGTGTATGTGTTCAAGTCAGGATACGGGGCGGACGAGCGCGCCAAAGGATTGGTCGAGAACTGTCGATCATCATGCAGGCCGAAGTCGGTGCGTTCGCAGGAGATACGGGTTGATGGGGGTACCATCCCGGAGACTCGCAAAAGAAGGAGAAGGAAGAGAGGATGATGGGCAATTCATGGCGAGGAGAGAGACTTTGTACGGACGGGGGCTGGATGGTCGTCGATGCGGAGAGGGTGAGAATAAGGCGCCCATGTCACTCTCTTGATTCCCCTCAGAAGGTGATCGTCCCACGGTCACTGAGGATCTGGCGACAGCGCCTCTGCCCGGCGCTTCTTGCCCCACGGTGGTCTCTCTCTCGTCGGGCCCGGATTGTCCACCGCGTCGAGACAGTTGCGCAAAGGCCACTCACGGGCTCCACCGCGTCCCATTCGCGCTACAGCTCGTCGGATGAGATGGTCAACTTTGATTTCAACCCAGGCGTCAACCCCTTCCCGCGGGCCACCACATCGTTCCAGATTTTCTCTATTCCTCCCAACCCTCCCCTTCCGCCTCCGCACCATCACGATGACGACGAAGTCGATGATAATTTCGGTGGCGAAGAACCGCTAATCATCCGCCGCACGTTCGAATGGTCCTCAGGAGACACGGTTCGAACCTGGACGGCTGACCACCATGGTCCCATGCCTTTGCCGCCCTCGACCTACAATCCCTCTTGGACGCCTGGGCCAGATTGGACCGAAATCACACCCTCCGCAGAGGATCGGGACCCATTCGCTGAACCCGTCTTCGAGCATTTTTCACCCGGGTCAGGCTCGTTTCGTTCCAGTTACGGGCACGCGAGAGGCTCAGAGCCCCCAAGGCCTCCCGTTCACGACGGCGCCGCCTACTGGGGCCGGGCTGGATTGCAACCACACCGACGACAGTGATCTCCGAAGTCAACGACATCTACCCCAATCCCGTCGTGGCCATGGTGATCTTTCGCGTGGCTCGCGAAGAAATGGAAAACGTGCAGTTGCACTTGCACCCACCGGGCGGGCCGTTCGCAGCAAGCGACCTCCCACTCCTGGTACATGCTCCACCAATGGCCGCAGCCCCAGCTGTTGTAGCACCCCCAATCCCATCTGCGGCTCCGGTCCCGGTCCCAGCTCTAGCTCCAGCCTCAAAGCCGACTACACCAACTACTGACGAGTGGGGGAAAGCTCTCATGCGCTCGACGCCTTGCGTGTGGTAGCGGCTTCCTGCTTGGGCATCCCAGGTGGAGGTGTCTTCCGCATCCCACTCATCTTTCGACCGGGACTGACGGCAGCTTATGCGCAATAGCGCTATCGACACGATTAGGCATGTCCCAAACCCGGCCACCCCTACTCTCGTCCGATGGAGCGAAGCGCACACAAACGCTCTCTTACTATCCCTCCATCTTCCCCGACGATCATCTACCAACCATCTAAACGGCCAACGTCCCCAATCCTTTTCTCCGATCTATCACGATGCGACACGGATGTATTCATGAAGGCGGTGCTCGATATATGCTGAAGTTGTACGCTACAGAACGCCCGGCCGCTATTCTCTTTTAGGTTCAAGGAGTCATACGTGTATACAATCAACATCTCAACCATTTACGTCCTTCCTGATCCGTGAGAACCACTTTGGGACATCTTCGTCTCAGTTCCTGTGCCAGCTGAGGCCAAATGGTCTTCTCAGAACACGCTCTGACAAAATGGGCTTCTGTTCAGAAGATAGCCAATCTGTTGTAGGCGCATTCACTCACTCTGTGCCCGGCCACGCACAGTGGATAGGTAGCATGATCTCCCGTAGCTCGGTCAGCGATTCCAGATCTACGTGCTGCAAGAAGCACAGCCAGGTTAGGATGTGTTTCGGTAGCCGACTATGAAGAAGGTTAGTCTTTTTTGTATCAACCACTAAAATCCCTAATACTCACTAAGCGTCGAACCCGGCATACGGAAGTGATAGGACTCTGAGGTGACGGTGTGGCCCTGATACCCTCACCGCCTGGCGCACGCCCTCCTGAAAATTTCCCGTCAATATTGCGAACACTCGTATAGAACGCAACGACAGAAACTTACAAAGGCCGTATCGAAGACCTCGAGCGACTCGAGATTCGGACAGAGCGTTAGTGGTGCATCTTCCCAGTACTGCAGTACGCCATCACCCGCGATCCCAAACCTCTTGAGCTTCCGGCCGTGCCTCGCCACGAACGCGTGCGCCGCCCTAGCTTCCCCACGTCTTGCGCCGTCTATCCCACGGAACTCCAACTCCTCGAGCGACGGTAAACTGAGTGCACAGAGTTAGACATTCGTGGAGTTCATTCCGTAAGCCAGCGCTAACGCGCTAACGGACTCACCTCAGTGGCGCGAGGGTCAGCAGCGTGTCAATCACCCCATCCAAGCCCAGGCTCAGCCGCCTCAGTCGCGGCAGCGCACCCCCATCGAGCATATCTCCCGGCTCCGAACACCGCACGACGCACCCGCACAAGCTCAAGCGCTCCAGCCGCGGCAGCTCCCCAAAGAACGCTGCGCCCACCCCAAACGACGGGTCAACACCGATGTGCACCCCCGCGCGGCCGCCACCCTGACACCTCGGGACGTCCCCTGCGCAGCAGAGGTTCAGCGCGACCAACGACGACGGCATTCCCCATCGTCCATCGTCGCGCGGCTCGAGCCGTGTCCCGTGGCAGACGCGCAGGTGCGGCACGGCCGCTGCAGGGAGCGAAGTGGTCTTGATTTCGCCCGCGCGCATTTGCGGGCGCGCGAGGACGCGGACGTGCTTCCCGAGGTCGGGCCGCCTCCGTAACAGTGCGCCGTACTCCTGCGCGGCGCGTGCGCTGTGCAGGATCGGAGCGGTGTGCAGGAGCGGCTCGGCGATGATCTGCCGTACGTCCCGCACGTCCCAGAGGTCGATGTGGCGCAGAGTGAGTGTTGGGTTTCGTCGGGCGCATTGAGAGAGGAGGTGGGTGCGTACCTTGAGCTTTTTACTCACGCAGAGCAGCTCTTGGGGACGGTGCATACGGCGCCTTTGACGGAACCATTGCGTGGAGTTTGCCTCGATGGCGCGGAAATCCCCTGGTGCGCAGCCGACGAGGGCGTAGCTGAATATATGCTGCCAAACCGAGTCCGGGAAGCGGGTCGCTGCAGACAAAACCTGAGCGTTGTGGGAATTTGCGTCTTGTCGCGATGATTTCGGGACGCATACGGTTGATCTGCGCATAAAGTCACAATCCAAATCGTGTGGCGAAAGGTACCACCGCCGATCCAAGTACTCACAAATCAAAGGGTCCTTGGTGAGTGATATTTCGTCCTCTACCTTCGAACTTGATATGCTTCGTAGGACTGTAAGAAGCGTGCTCGAGGTATATCGCTTCGACGTGGACGTTGCCCGAGACTAACGCGACGAATTGCTTCCAGTACTCCGCGACCCAGGCATTCGACGCCGTAACGAGCTCGAGCGCGGGCAACGCGTTCAACCCCCTCCCAATCCCCGGCACGACGCTGAAATCCATATCGCGCATATGCACCTCTCTCTGACATATACACAAGCACTTGTCAGCACCCTCCCCACACCGCGCCCAACCCCCTACACAAAGAACACGCGAACCTCAAACTCACCAGTTCGCCCCAAATTCGCCCCCCTCTCGCCCCGGGCCGCACACACAGCACGTCCTCCACCGCATCGATCATCCGCTCGTTGTTCTTGTACACGTCCATGGTGTCCTGCAGGTACAGCACCCGCGGCGACACGCACCGGAACGCGCCGAGCCAGTCCACCACGGGGCCTCCGGGGGACACCGCGAGCGAGAGGTGCAGTGCCTGTACGCGCGTCGCCGCGCGTAGGACTCGCTCGACCGACGCGCTCTGTATCGTGTTGATGCGCAGCCGCCGGATGTTCGCCGCGAGCCCGAGCGCGACCATCGCGTCCTTGTTCTCGCCAGGTGCGGTGTTCGAGTTGCCGGTATCGAAGGGGCCGGGGAGGAGGCCCAAGGCACGCGCGAGGGCCTCTGCCTGTGCGTCTCGGCGGAGGATGACGCCTTCGTAGAGGTGCGGCCTCCCGACGCGCGCCCAAGTCTTGCACACGAGGAGCGCGGAGGCGGCGGTGGAGGGCGCGGTCGTGCCGTAGGTGTAAAGGGTGGACCACGCGAGGAAGCTTGAGGTAGGGAGCGTGAGCGCTTCGCGAAGTATGGCGTCGAGAAGCTCTTCGGGAAGTACGTTGATGGTCGTCATTTCGAAATTCGGTCTCAATAGCAGCGGGCTCGGCGAACTTCTGTGGGTACATATATACGTACCACGTACATATGTACGTCGCGGATGATTTGCGTGAGGACCTGCAGCACGGGCGCTTTTGAGTGCATATGTCAAAGGGGCAGGTTTGTTGGTAGGTGTGTCGTGTTCATTGTGTCGTTGGTCTTTGATCCGAAGGGGACACTGAGCCTTGGATTCTGACCAAAGCTCAAGGCTCGATCGCACGAGCAATGCGCATGAACCATCTCTTAAAACCCCCTAAACGAGCTAAAAGCAGAATGGACCACTATCTTTATTCCAAAGCCGTTTTATGCGCCATACGATAGTGAATGGCATCTAGTCGTGTTATGTCAGTCCGGTCGGAGAGATGCCCGGTACTAGCTCACTTTTATCTATGAGATCTATGAGGTCTATAGCAATATTACACATAACGTAGAGTCCATGAGATCTAGATAGCGCAAGATGATTATAACAAACGGCAGTGTCTAAGGTCAAGCAAGCCCGAGCTCCGCCAAGCGATAACGCGGTGTTCTCACCGAGAACTCCAAGTAACACTGTTAATAGAGAGCCCTCAGCACTGCACATTCACGCGATAAAGTTGCCATAACGCTGACCTGCAAGTAACGGTTCCACAATGCGCAAAGCTCGGGGTCTTTCGCCGTGATCTCGTCGATCCTGCGCGCGGTGTCGAGGACCTCCTCAGTGAGGTCGCGCAGGACTTCCCAGTGCGAGATCCCCTCCGCGTCTGCGCGTAGGTGGACGTAGTTGCTGGTTTCACCGGCAAGCTCCTCCTTGTAGAACGAAATACTATCCACGAAGGTCAGCTTCATGTATCGGGAGTAAGCACCGAAGCGCCAACGTACATATCGCTGCGAGCTTGATGTTAGAATCATCATAAAGTGACGAGCAGAGGATATGGACTTACTTTGTTCCCAACGTCCAATGCTCGATCTCCCTATAAATTAGGAAAGACAGTTAGCGCCTAGAACCCCGTCCGCGAGGGCATTCACCACTCACGGGAGAATTTGCAAGTACGAATCCGCCTTCTCCCTCCAGCTTCGCATGAAGATGAAGTGGGTGTACTGCGGGCCCCCGCCGGCTCTTGTGCGAAGGTAGTACGGGTATCGCAGGGCGGACTGCGCGACCCGCGTCCCCGTGGTGGCGAACTCGATAGCAGTAGCGGTGAGGGCGTCCACCGTACCGGTGATGATGGCGTCCGCGCCCACGTCGCTCCAGTACAGATGCGCCTGCTGCAGGAGCTCGGCGAGCCGGTCGAAGATGGGACTGAGCTGCTTTTGGCCCCGAACAAGGCGCCGCGCGAACTGCGTCACGGCTTCCGGGTCGTGCTCGCCCAGATCCTCGCCGTACAGCATGCACGCGGTGTAGATCGCGATGTAGTACCGATGCTCGAAGGAGGTGTGGCCGAAGGCCGTCTCGGCGTACGCGCAGCTTGTGTCTAGCATCTTGTCTAGCATGCGAGGGTTGACCTGGGCGGCCCATGGCTGTATCTCGGTGGCCAGCTTTTGACGGAGCTGGATGTCGGGAGGACACTCGGTTGCGCGGAAGTCGCTGCGAGAGAGAAAGTCGACGATGAGGTGCTTGATCATCTCGCGTTGCTGGACAACCTTGTCCTACGACATGTCAAAGGTCAAACATTGCTCATAAGGTCACGCTGGGATACAACTATACGATCTACATACCGATGATGTTGATGAGAGCCGTCCGTAGTCAGTCCCATCGGATGGGGTTGATTTTGAGGGGTGACTGCCGCCAATCCCAGGACCCGTCAATAACTGTATACATATTGACATGGTGGGAAAGGACTCACCTATTAGACGAGCGGGTCCACTCTCCTGCCACATGACTAGCGGAGTAGACAGTGGGAGACGTGGCAGGCGAGCTACTAGGAAGGTCGAAAGGCATGCCGAAGAGTTGCGCTGGATGGGACATCTTCAGTTCGGACCACTCGCTTTTATACACCCTCTCTTGCTAAGACCAGCTCAAGGACGACGATAGCGACGTCGACGCGGAGGATGAGATTCACCGGCGCTCGTGGCATTGCACCGGAACCCCATTCCAAACACCGGTTTATGACATTCTTCTTCGTCTAGGCCAGGGCGGTTCAGTGCCCGCAACCTACCACCGCGGGCAATAACGTACTCGTACCTTGGAACGAATTCGGCTGATTCCAGTAAGCCTCTTCACCTCGGGTCATATGAGACGCTGGCCGCGTAAGTGATCATCGTTGCTTCGCCGACAGCAAGCATGGAGAGGCGCTGCTCGGCGGTGAAGGAGGGAGGTAATCGGCGGGGCCGCATGGATGCTCAGTACGCCCACACGGCGGCGGGCGCTCTCATCGTGCTGCGGGTTTCCGACCTGGGACCGTAGATTGCCTTGTTTCGACGGCGGTGGGGGCGCGCTCCGGTGTACAGCCGCTGACACCTACGTACGCGGAGCGTTAAGAGAGACCTGTCAACACCCGCACGCACGATCAATCTACCGCGGTTCCGCTGACAGCAATCTCCTTGCGTAGTTTGAGTGGATGTACAACTCTAGCGAACGAGACCGCTGTCTCGAGCCGCACTCTGCTGCAGGAATAGCGTGCTTGCCCCGTCTAGGAGGCTCATATAGCCTTATAGGCACAGCATGCGTCAAGTACACGCACCTCAAACATGGATTGATATCGAAACTAACACTTCCGACAAATTTCCGCGGCCATCGTAGCATTAGACGTACCGCCGGGTCCACCGCCCAAGTGTCTTCCCGATACGCGTCGGGCCGAAGGAGGTTCAACGTATATTCTCCGAGTCCAGGAACCGAGCTTTGTTCACTCTTCAGTAGGAAACAACCTAACAAGACATTCGCTGGCAATTTCGAAGTAGTCGTACGCCCCAGAGACGTACCAACACCCCTCGCTCACCTCTTCCAACAACTTCGCAGTATGGCCCTTGTGCTGCCCGCTGATGATGAGCGCTTCCTGCTGCTCGGCGTCTGGTTGTATGGGCCAGAGCAGCGCCGCGGGCACAGTAAGCGTGTCTCTGGATGAGTGGAGAGGCTTCAGAAACTTGACACGCGCAGTGGAAGGGAAACTCTCGTTGTCTGCACCCGTGTTGAGCACAGAGAGCACAATTCCACGCGCGCCTTCGTAGTCCCCACGATGCCATGCAACCCCTGGCCGAAACGTTCTCGAGCCGTGCACCACGACGAGCATTCCTGACCGGCAGCAGACTGTGGAGTCGAGCAACCACCCTTCCGCTACGTCTGGCGGTAATGGAACCATGAGCATGACACTTCGCCAGTATCCACCATGCGAACAGAAGCATCGAACGACTTACCTGAGTAGCGCGAGGTCGGCTCTGAGCCTATAGGCGTGCTCGGGAGGACGTCGGGCACTAGATCTCTAGGAGGACTAACGCAATCTGGCAGGACGATGTTGGCTTCGTTCTATCAATGGGTCAGCCAGGGTCTGCGCCAAGGCCAAACACTCTTACAGGCGGATCGCCGGCAGGCACGCCACTCTCAGTCTTGTAATCGACACGCGTACGGCGGCGCTGTGTGTCGTCAGGGCCGCACTGCTGATCAAAGCGTCAGATACGTATGAACAACCTCTTGGAGTGACCGGCGCTATGTGGACTCACCATTTCACTCGTAGACTGTTGCCGCTCGTCGTCCGAGTATAGCATAGTGACGATGAGCTCCGGGCTCTCATCCCGTTTCATTTTTTTGGTGCCACCCCACGTCCTGCTTTTACCGTCACCGTTCGGCGCGCCCCAGCCTCTGTCTCGTGGAAATAAATCTGGGAGGGGGGAGCGGGAACGCTTGACCGCTGTGGGACGTGTCTCCCACTTGGGCCGTTCACTGCCGGACTTAACTGCCGGAGGAGTTCGTATTCGCGTCGAGTTTCGCTTGATAGCGCTTTCCTCGTCCACCGGTGTTTCGGACGGTTCCAAACGATAAATCCCTCGAGCCGGCGTGTCTTCCTGCTTGACCACCTGCGAAGTGGGGTGCGAATCCTCATGACGAACCTTAGCCTCCTCATGCGCCGGCTTTTCGTCGTTAGCCAAACCGGCGACGCTCATACTAGGCGCCTAGAGTACGAGAGGCATCAGGAATTCAGCCTTCAAAGCAACTGCCCAACGAAACAAACTCACCTGGATGTTCCTTCAAGCAAAGCGAGGGTGGATGGCGTGTTGACGGAACTTGGTTCATTTCCTCGCTACATACATACCCGGCCCACGTGGCCGCGTGTACGACCCTGCGCGGAGACGGGTCGAGTCCGTCATACCGCAGCAAGGGTCGTGATTGAATATTGAACCCTGACAATTCGCGCGCAACCCTGCCGTAAGCCGCAAGGAAGAGATAGCACGTAGAAGTACATTCGATATTTTGTTTGCGACAAGATTACTGCTCAATACTCGAGCCCGATGTACACCAATTTACTGGCTTCACGCGCGCCTTCAAGTTCTTAGTTCTTTGCGTATTTGCCCAGCCAGCGGAACACCTCGTAGTGCCACTTCAAGCTGTATTTCATTCATAAATGACCGTGCTCAGCCAGGAGGTAAACACCACACACCTGTTCTGGTGGTTCAATACCCAGTGGTTCTCATCTGGGAAGATAACGAGACGGCTGGGGACACCCCGCCTAACCGGAAAATATGTTACAGTATGCCCAAATAAATCCGGGAACGTGGACGTACTGCTGTAAGGCGTGGAACGCGCCGATACCGTCGGTCTCCGGAAGGCGGTAGTCCTTGCTACCGTGGATGATGAGCATCGGGGTCGACCATTTGTCCACGAAGTTGATCGGATCGAATCTAAAGAACACCGATTGAATACGGGCCGGACAGAGCGAGTCCGGGGTAACGGAGACCGCTTACTTCTTAATCACTTCCTGCGCACGAGGCTCCCAGGGGCGACCTCCCCACTCGTAGTTGAACTTGCAGCGGCAGGGTTAGCGCGTCGCAAATGTGTCTGCGATAGGTGGACTCACGAAGAAGAGTTCGTCAGTGGAGTAGCCATGGTACTGAGCGCCGAATGCCTAGTTCAATTGTAAGTCCAAGGATTGGAATCCGTGTACTGAGAATATTCACTCCATCATGGCACACTAGGGCCTTGAAGTTGAAGCCGAACTCGGGGTGGCCTTGAATCCAACTAAATAGAGCGTTGGAGATGAGCTCGCGTGTGAAGAAAAACACTAAGACGTACTTGATAGCGTAGCCACCGTAGCTAGCGCCCGCTGCGACAGCCCGCTCAGGGTCGACCTGTAAGTAACAGTAGCTCCCTTCAGCACCGCCGCATAACGCGCGCAGGGGCTGACCTTACCTCTGGAACATTGTCGAGAATGTACTTCCATCCGTTTCGGAGGTCTAAATGGGTACGATACGTCAAGCATTAACCCCATCTGATGAGTCTCGAGCTCAACTTACCGACGAACGGCTTGCCGCCCCAATCTTCCTTGATAGCGTTGGTGAAATCTAGGCATAAAACATGTTATTCCCTACGGGCAGCTCCCTCCAGTACGGCCCATACATACCTTGGCCGAAAGACGTTGAGCCAGTCGGGTTGATTGCAATGACGACATAGCCCTGCTGAGCGAAAACTACGTGGTATCGAAGGTAAGAAGATGTAAACAGAAGACAATTATGAGAAAATACGTACTGTTCGGGTTCCACCTCGTCGACCACTGATCCTCCCAGGCACCCTCGGGACCTATAACCCGTTTCAGAACGCCCAAAACCTGTTTTCCCGCACGACGTACCTCCGTGGATAAGCAACAAGATCGGCCACTTCTTCTGCTCGCCCTCCTTGAAGCCTGGTGGTTTGATGATCCATCCGTGGACCTTCTTCCCCTCCGCGCCTTCAAACCAAAAGTCCTTGCCCTCGTCCAAGCTCTTGCCCTTCAACCCAGGGGCCGCAATGCGCGTGAGCTGGTCGACGGTCGGCTCTCCGCTCTCGTTAAGCCCGCGCAGCACGAAGACCTCGTTCGGCGAGGTGAGCGATGAGCGCGAGAATACGAGGCGGCCGTTCGAGCGCGGCTGAATACCAGACGCCGCGCCGTTTGTGGTTAATGCGCGGGGGTGGAATATGGCAGGCAGATCGGGGTCAGTCGTGCTCGCCGAAGGCGTCTCAGGGACGGGGAGCGAGAAGATCTTGATGCGCGCAAGGTCGGGCGCGGTGATGAACACGGTTTTGTCGTCGTGCGCGAACTGGAGAACGGTCAGAGAAAGGGGAAACCGACGCGTATATACGTGTACGTACTGCGATGGAGCTGACGGAGCGATCCCAGTGTTGGGTGACAGTGAAGCGGACGTCCTTCTTGAGGTCGTACAGCACGAGCTTCGCCCTGGGGAGCGTCAATATGCACGTTACTCCGCATATAGCCTGTATACACACCTGTCGGACTCATGACCATCCTGGTCGAGCTCAGCCCAAGCGACTTTGTCGCCTGCGTTGTTGAAGACCGGAGCGTGGGTAGCGCCCTGCTTGCCGGAAGTAAGTTCCTTGGGCGAGGACTTGCCGTTGATGTCGACAACGTAGATCTGAAAAACACGTGAGTCGACAGAGACAGTGGTTGTCGAGATAAACCCACGTTCTGCTTGGTGTGCCATGCTTTTGGAAGCTTCGGGTCCTTCGCAGTGTAAATCACCTGAGTCTCAGATACATCGAAGTCATCCGTACCGCCGAAGGGCTCGACCGGGGCATGCTATGAATTATCTTCCTCAGCGCAGGGCTGATGTATCCGTGAGAGCAGACTTACGTGACCGGTCCCCTTGAGCAGGTTCACGAATTCGTCGCCAAGAGCCCACTTACCCGCGGGCTGCTTCGCAAGCTTGACGCTGAATAGGGATGCTCTCTTCGGGCCGACCCAAGTATCCCAGTGCCTTTCGAACGTCTCATCGTAGACAAACGCGGTGTCACCACGGTTCTCCCATGCCTCGTCGTTCTCTTTGGCTTTCTTAAGGTCACCATCCTCGTGAACGAGGTCAGAAAAGACAAGGATTCCTGCCTTGGCGGAGTAGCGGAAATTGGACGCAGTGTCGGTGGGGAACTTGCCGATGAAAATCGGCGATTCGGGGAAGGTAGTGACAGAGGGCGAGTCGGTGTCGACCTTGAGAGATATAGCGTAGAGGGCGATGACTTTGTCCTCGGTTACGGCGTGAGCAAGTGTGCGTGAGTCAAGCCAGAACGCTTCGCCGCCGTTAGAAAGGGGAATATCCAGGGGTAAGATGGTGGACTCGACAGCCGCGACATGAATTGACTTAGAGTTCCTGCTCTGCTGTCGGACACATATCTTCTACTCAATGGCTGGTGGTACTTACTTCTTGTCCTTGAACGAGTACTCGCTGACCGGCACGAAGACCAAATCCCCTACTTCGTTCGCGACTCCACCGCCTACTCTGGGCAGCTGGACGAGGTCCTTCGGCGAGAACACGTTCGCGCCCTCCTCGAATACGAAGGCGGGCTTCGCCATGCTGGTGGTGTTGACGGGAGATTGCAAAGGGACTTGAGCGGCGAGTCCTAGAACCGACACGGGGAAACCTGGGGGCACCCGCATCGTGGGGAACATGCTCACAATCGATGTGCAAGCTCTGCTGATCGTGGGCGAGAACAGGAGGGAGAAGACCGCGAGTGAGGACCGCATGCGTCAGCGGTGGTCACTCACGTCCGCGATCATGGAGTCTCTGCACGCCATATGGCGCGTTGCTTCTCCATCTCAGAGCGTGTTTCTGCTCAGCTGGCTGGGTAAACAGCATATATTCGCCATTTTCCACTTTTCGACGCGTTCTGTATGGCTGGGAGCGATCACAACCACGCGCTCTCACACGCACGTCCGGAGACGCGACGGCCTATTGCAAGGCCCGCAAGCGCCGACGGTGTCGATGATGTCGCAGGGCGCTTACTCGTGATGACATAGAATGTGACAGTCGCGTGACTCTCTGTCACGGCGACGCGTACGCGCAGGGACAGCCAGCGTCGGGCACCGCGAACGCCCAGCTCGTCTTTCTCGCCGTCCCTCATTACGCCTTCATCATGTCTTCAGCACCACCACCGAACCCCTCCAACAACTCCGACAACAAGCAGGCGGGAAGCGCAGCGCCGTCTTCTTCTGCCGCAGGGACCCAAGATGTGCCCATGGACGGCACTACGGAACCACCTGCGGAGACATGGGATGATATTCCAGAGGACATCATGGCTCTCTCTACAGACGAGATTCTCACGCGGATACGTCTCATTGACAATGACTTGAAGGTGTGTTAATTACAACGAGAGGTTGCGCGCAGAAGTACATTGTGCGGTCTTCAGGTCATACGCTCCGAAACGTTCCGTCTCCAGCACGAACAGAATGTCATGAAGGAGAAGATTCGAGAGAACGGTGAGAAGATCAAGCAGAACAAGGTTCTCCCATATCTTGTCGGGAATGTTGTTGAGGTGCGCATAAAGTAGCCTTTGCGACCCGCCACCCGCTGAACTGTCACAGATTCTGGACGTTGACCCCGAGGGTGAAGAGGATGGCGCCAACCGTGACCTAGACTCGATGCGCAAGGGAAAGTGTGCCGTCATTAAGACCTCAACACGACAAACCGTCTTCCTTCCCATGATTGGTCTTGTGCCCGCTGACAAGCTCAAGCCCGGTGACCTTGTTGGTGTAAATAAAGACTCCTACCTCGTCCTTGATACCCTTCCTGCCGAATTCGACTCTCGTGTAAAGGCTATGGAAGTTGACGTGAGGCCGACCGAGACGTATACCGACATTGGTGGTTTGGAGAAGCAAATTGAAGAGCTTGTCGAGGCTATCGTTCTCCCCATGGAACAGGCAGACAAGTTCAAGACGCTCGGCATCAAGCCGCCGAAGGGCTGTTTGATGTATGGTCCCCCAGGTGAGTTACGCGGAATTTCAGTGTGAGAAGCATACTCATTCCGCTTAAGGTACTGGAAAGACGCTCATGGCCCGAGCGTGTGCCGCACAAACCAACGCATGCTACCTGAAGCTCGCGGGCCCGTCATTAGTCCAAATGTTCATCGGTGACGGTGCAAAACTTGTCCGTGACGCATTCGAGCTCGCGAAGGAGAAGGCGCCTGCTATTATCTTCATCGACGAGCTGGATGCCATCGGTACCAAGCGGTTCGACTCCGAGAAGAGCGGCGACCGTGAAGTCCAACGTACTATGCTGGAGCTGCTCAATCAACTTGATGGTTTCAGTAGCGATGAGCGAATCAAGGTGCGCTCTTTTACGTATCCGGCGCGAGGCCCGGTGTCTCATTAATTTCTCATCTGTAATGCTTGGCTTCAAAGGTCATTGCCGCCACCAACCGTATCGACATCCTCGACCCCGCACTCCTTCGATCAGGACGTCTCGACAGGAAGATTGAGTTCCCTCTCCCCAACGAGACCGCCCGCGCACGCATCTTGGAAATCCACTCGCGAAAGATGACTGTCGCGTCGGACGTCAACTTTGAGGAGCTGGCGCGGAGCACCGATGAGTTCAACGGTGCGCAACTCAAGGCGGTGTGTGTCGAGGCTGGTATGATCGCCCTGCGTGAGGGTGCTACCAAGCTAAGCCACGAGCACTTTTTGAGTGGTATTGCGGAAGGTCCGCGTCACATCTATTTGCATATGTACCTTGACAGCATGCTGATATACTTTTTGATCAATAGTGCAGAGCAAGAAGAAGAACCCGCTCAACTACTTCACGTAGGGCCTGTTTTAGAATCCGGTTTTCGCAATGTACTGTCTTTTAGCTTTCATCACTGCATCGTGGACTTTGGCACGCCGATGTTCGGACTTCCTCGGACCCTGTATGACCCCGTACAATGTGTCTGACCCCGTGCTAGCGGACAAGGTTAAGGCTAGAAAACGCCCGTGTGAGAGGCGGAACCGTCGAACCCAGGAATAGGCCCGTCTTCGAATTCGCAACCCGTCTTCTTTTTAGGTCTCGTGAGTCCTGCGTCTTCTCCGCTTGCCGTTCGTCCAACACCGCACCTCTTTTACCAACGCTGACGGGCTTTGCATATCGTTTAGAGCTATATATCATTCGCTGCACTGCCCAAGTGCATGAATAGCATTCTGCAAGCAGGAACGCCGTTTCACACCGTAAGTGCACGATGCTACACGTCTAGTCTCAGGCCAGAGGGCCTGGATGGTGGCGATTTCTCGGAACGCACCGGTGCAGCTCCTGGTCCGAGCAACATTGCTTGCTCCACCCATTTCCCAAGGCTTCGAAGCCTCGTTCGCTGCTGGTTTCACCTGGGCCCTGAGTGCAGCGACTGGCCAGAGACGGAACGAGGCCACTGCCCCTGCAGCACGCTGCAGAGTGGGAGCCTCGGGCCTGACAGGCCTCTGAAACTGCCATTGTGTCAGCACGCCGTCCCTCTCCCCGCGAACCTGCAGCGCCGATCGCGCCGCTGGGCCGCCCATGCCCGGCTGTATTCTCGCTCTGGCCTTGGGTGATCTGGGTTCCTGATGCAGCTGCTCCGACCCGTCTGCTGTTGAAGTTCGCGCCTGAAGAGATGTGCTGATCTTCTCCGAGCCGCGCTGGTGGTGGCCAGTCAGCGGCCGCGCTTAGGGCCCAAACGAAGCTGTTCGAACTTCGCGCGGGCGTATAAAGCGGGGGCGCAGGGGGTGGTCGCGCCTTCACACGCGTCCTCCCCGACATCCCTCCCGCCCTTCCTCCCTCTCCACCTTCCTCCCTTCACAAACCTCAAGTGTAAAGCAGCCTAATCGCCGCCCTTACTCAATTACTCTTCTCCTTTCCCCCCGATATGAAATTCACCCTGTTCAGCACCATCGCCGCCACCCTCGCCCTCGCGTCGGGCGCCGCCCTCCGCCCCGTCGCGCGCACCGACACGGACCCCGTGCACGGGCAAATCACAGCGCCCGCGCCCAATACGCACATCGCGCCCGGCGCGGCGTTCAACTTCTCGTACGACCCGAGCGCGGACTACTGCCGCTCGACCTACGCGTACTCGGTATGGCTCGTAACGGGCGCGCCGACCGCGCTCGCGCCTGCGGACGAGTTCTTCAGCGGCCACTTCTTTGGCCGGTTCGACTATCCCAACTACCCTGGTGAGTGTGCCCCGGGCCCCGGCTGCGTCGCGTACCTATGACGCGTGAGTGGAGAGTGGTTTCGCTGACCGAATGACGCCTCATCTTTCCAGCGGTGCCGTACCCGAAGAACCCTGCGCCCGCGCAGCTGACGATGCCCGACTTCTCCAAGTCGCCGGGCGGGTTCGGCTCCTCGCGTATCGCGAGCGACCAGACCGTCAACCTGGTCGTGCTGGAGGAGTGGTCCGGCTGCGAGATCGATGTGCGTGCACCTTGTCACCCTCTTGTGTCTGTTGTATCGTGGCTGATGATGTTCGCCCGCTTATAGGGCCCGCTCGGGGTGTCTATCAGCATGACCTACGTTCCAGTGGTTTACAACGCTACCGCCTCTACCTGAGTCCGAGGTGCAGGCCGTTTGGGCCGCATCCCCACCTCGCAAAGACATTTTGACTTGGACTTTGACCATTGACGACTCTTCACGGACTTCATCGATGATCCTCATATAGTGCGCAGTTGGTAGCCACTCGGACAGTGTTTCTTGGTGGACTTCCATCGGACTTTGACTGTTGCGTAATCCTGGGACTTTGTCGTGATTGCTTGTCATGTACTGTAATACCATAGTCGTAGTGGACTAAGGCGAAACAACACTAAGCTACATGTGCAGTCCGCTGCATTGAGAAGCCGGGATGGGCGCTTTTCTCGACCAGCGTCTATATCTAGGTACTCGTCGGCGTCAAGTTTCAACTTTTCAGACGTCGCCGTCGACCGTACGTCTTGACTCCCACACCTTCCTCACTTTCAGGACAAACCCGGTGTTGCCGCGACTTTGCATCCCTGGCAGTGGTTCAAATTGCAACCATGTTGTCTTTTTACTGTTGTCTGAGTCGCCAACTTGGCTACCACCTTATTTGTCCACCGTCACCGTTGCTTGTCCAGCCACCGTCAGGACGACGGTATCTATCCCACCTTAGAACGTCCCTTGGAGGTTGTTATTGGCAATGGACGACTGCACTTTCCGTAGGAAGCTAGCAGAGCTCTTAGGCGGGACGCACCGAAGCAGGAGAGCTTGGACAGTGGTAAGTTCCATTTCTTCGTCAGCTTCTTGGACACGTATGGTATTCTGGGAGCAAATGCGCTGAGACGCACTACCTTGGAGAGCGACCAAGATCCCAACGTTGCAAAGGTGCTCGAATATCTTTAAGACCGTTGGGCTCCTCACCGCCGAAGCTACATATGTTGGGGTGATCGTCAGGTATTTCGACCCCCAATGACACCTTCATGAGACATTACGGCAAGAAACTTGGTATCACGACGGGTATCTCTAACGTACAATATTCATCAGAGTAAGCAGGCCCGCTCCCCTTGCTCGCCTTAGCGCTACTATGTCTCTAGATCCTCGTGAACGACGCGGAAGCGTTTGATATAGCGACGTTCAAGCCTAAAGACGTTTATATGGTGGGGAACAATCAATATCGTATGTATTTGGGCGTCGTAAAGTACTAGCTGAGATTGAGGATCCTTAGCCTGCCTCCGGAAGACCTCTACCTGCTTCCCAACAAGTTGATCGGCAACTCTATTAGCTGTTCGGTTGTGCAACGGCTTCGACTTCAGCCTCCCCCTGTGAAGGCATGCAACACCGCCTTATGTGCTATTACCTCTCTTTCTCTCCGCCGTCTCCGCCGCGTCGCCAACATCTCGTACACCACAAATGTGAAGAGGATCGCGTCGAGGATAGGTATCACCTCCAGTTTCACGTCAATGTTCAACTTCCGAGGCTCGCATAAAATGCCCCAGCGCACGCGGTGAGCCTTAGCTACCAATTTCTTGGTCTGACAGTCGGTGAGCTGTTCCATCGGGCCCCATTCGGGTGAGTGATGAGTAGCGATCTGGCAAGTCGAACGGTGATTCGGCACTCGCCTCGCCATCGTTCCACTTATATGTCCTGCCGTTCTCTGCAACAAACTTTCTTGAGCTAGCAGCGGCAGCTCAAAGCGTAAGATTCGTGGTCCTATCGTCGGCGTACGCACGCACCTCGAAAGTATGTTATCCTTGAAAAACCACTCACACAGTGGCATCGTCCGCCCACGGTACGTGACATTGCTCGAGATCCAACCTTCCTCGTAAACAGCGATCACTTGCTTCTGAGCATCGTACAGGGTAATCGTGTCTAAGGCGAGGCTGAATGGGTTGGAAAATTCGAACAGCACGTCCCCAGTCGCTGTGTTGATGATCGTGGAGTTAGTCATCGAACTCGACGTGAATGTGACGTTCATCTCGGACAGCAGGTGTAACTGGACAGTTGTCGTAGGAACTCGCAAGGTAAGTGCAGTATTTTGACTCGAGGCTCCCGATAAGCTAACAGCCTTTTATACAGACAGGCTTGGACATAAGATCATGTGAATATCTCCGTAGTAGAGATTTGTGGGACTTCGATCCTCCTCGTTCCGATGCACAAAGACTGATAGCCATCGCAAGCGGAGAGCAATTAGGACCAGTTCACCATCGTGGCGTCTCGTGATGGCCCGTGTGGGAGCGTAATTTCCAACTTGGTGTGTGCAGGAAGGTACAGGAGTGGCCGTGCCACACAGGCCCATCATCCAGCTCCGCCGCTGTATCAACACGAACTCGTGGTCCCGTACTAGAATTCGAGGACTAACGCAACATAGAGTGATGGTACCTGACCCATATCTGTCAATATACGTAGAGAACGTCTTCTTTCGGCGTAGCTGCAGGTATGTTGCATGATGCTAAGACCAATGCGAAGACTAGTCAACAGGATACGGCCTGATACAACACACGGTTTCACTCGCATATCGTGCACACCAACTTAACACGACTTGCTACATCTATTATTCAACACTCACAGAGCCCCAACGCGCGTAGCACCCCGGGGGGCAGGCCCGCTAAAACTTCGGTCCTTGCTATAATGCTACGGTACTCTTCGTGCTTGATTCCCAACATCGGTGCCATTAATTTTACTGCAACCCTACAAAGACGTCTCGATCCAAGCGCTTGCGCAAGACATGACATGGCGACAACGCCTAGGAATACACGTTCTCTCCGTCGGTAGAATTCGCACACGCTTGGGTAACTAATTCAGCTCTTCCCGCCGAGCGGAGCGTAACACGACAGCGAATATCCACAGGCGAACTGGAGGTGAAAGGTCGCAGTTAGTTACGGAAGGTCAGACCGAAACGAGCGGCCTCTAGATCTAGAGACTCACGAGAGTAGTTCATCGCTCGGCTCGTATTTGATCTGGATTGGTTGGCCGTCCTCATCCAGCGGAAGCCCGATGTCGAAGACATGCAGTATAGAGGCGATGGCAAGAAACAGCGAGGCAAGCGCGTGGTGACGACCAGGGCAAATCCTGAAACCATCGTATTTGGCTCGTTCAAGTATGCCCGCATATTAGGCTCAAGCGGCGTCGCATCAGGCTCACCTTCTACCAAATCCGAAGGCATACGACATTGGGTCTCGGACGGTCGGATCGAGCTTGCCGTCCCGTATAAAACGTTCTGGACGAAATTCTTCAGGACAATCGTATGCCTCGGGGTCGTGCAACATTTCCCTGCCGGCAACATCAAAGACGATACATTCAGCTTAAACAGGAGACTCGTTCGGAGATGACGGTGATCACGAGACCAACCAGACGTTACTTATGACCAAGGTGCCAGCAGGAATGAGGTACCCGCGGAATTCTTCATCGTTGACAATGCGGTGAGGAATTGCGAAGGGGCCGATGGTATGCCAGCGCAATACCTCCTTAACGAGCGCGTTGATGTAGACAAACGAATCCCTGTCATTAAAGTCCGGCAAGCGTGAGTATCCGACTACTGCGTCGAGTTCGGCTTGAGCCTTCTTCTGCACGTGTGGGTGAATAGCCAGGGCAACGAGGGCGGCTTGAAAGGCGACCACTGTCTGCACATTACACGATGTAAGAGATCCAGATTAAGAGCATGGTCGAGAAAAACGTACCGTATCGACGCCTCCTACTCGGCATATGAAATAAGTAAGGACGGTGCGTAAGTAGGACTAAGCCTACAACATGTCTATTACTACGTACCTACGAAACTGGCCGCACAAACATTTTTGAACATTTCTTCCTCCTCGCCGGACACGAAATAAGGCTCAGGCCTGCCGCTTTTAGCCGCGCTTTCTAATATGCAGCCAGCCATACACGGTCTCAGTTCTCCTTTTTCCTGAGGACCCATCTCGTCATAAAATCCTGTAAAATTCATGTTCAGGCTAATTGAACCGACCCACCAATGATTCTTTGGCCCCAAGAAATAACGTATTTCTGAGGCGCTCGGTGGTTTCTCGGCATCGAGCGAAAAGAGCCCAGAAGCCTGCGCCAGGCACCCATCCAGGCGCATGCCGCAAGAATGGGAAAAACTCGATCATAAGGCTGCCTGGCGTGAGTAGTTTGACTGCCTGGACCGCATCTTCTACTAGTTGCACGCGTTCATCGTCTTCACTAGCAACGTCGATGTCGTAGATCACCTTGAGTGAAGTTGCTGTAAATAGACTGGGCAACATGTCACACATTAGACATTGTCGCCCGAAAAATATCGCGTCCACTCACTTTGCAAGATGTGTCTGCAGGCGTGCCGGAGATTCTAGCACCTTGAGCAGAAATATGTGCGTTTTCGCTTGTTGTATCGGGTAGTATCTAGACAGTACAGCGGGGTGGAAGTGCTGCCAGACTAGCCGACGGTGGTTTCTCCACCGCTGCCCATACGGCATAAAGGCCATATTGAAACTATGTCCCGCGCTATTCACCGAGTCAATAATTTTCGGACATGAATGACACGGCTTGGAGGATCCTACGTACAGTTCAAACACGGGAGAGGGCAGTCTATCAGAAGTATTTGCTGAACGCTTCTCTAGGAGTTCAATCGCTGCCTCCGCACTTCCCACAACCAGAAGTGGCTGTCGAAACGTTCGTAGATAGACAAGGTCCCCTGGAAAATTGGATGAGAGTTGGACGTTCAACAACGAGCAGGAAGCTGACCATATGTCTTGCACATCTCCTGGAATCCTAACCAAGGCCTGGTCTTGGGGATACTGAACACATTCCCAATCAGCGGTAGCGGTGAAGGTCCAGGGGGCAGAGAGGGACCACCCATGGGCCGCCTCCACGTAAAGTAGCAAGCAGTGCCGACAGCGATAACGGCGACGAGTAGTGTGTAACTCAAGGCGGGCTCAGTGAACAACATGGCTAGCGAGGTAAGATAGCTCGAACTCGAAGGCACCCTCGTCGAGGCTATATACTAGTCCAATGGTCTGGTTGCGGTCCGGGCATTCATCGTTGGTGCCACAAAACTCTGAGGAGTGCAGTACATGCCGTCGTGCCGGGTGCATTCCCGCGCTAGCCTAGAACGTTCAGCTTGGCATAGTTGCGACCCGGAAGAGAGCTTACTCGCGTTAAAAGAGACCAACGAGGCCGATGTGATGCCTAAAATGGACCTCGCCCCCTGGCATGCCAGTTCATGATGGCGATAGCGCGCACTCCTTAGAGACGAAGGACTGATCTTCAAGTATTAATGCAGCATCAACATTGACTTGAGGCGCTTCTGCAGGCTCAGGGCGGCGCGTGTTGAAATCGCCACCGAGGTAGAAGATTAAACATGGTGCTATTTCCTGGTAGGCCATTGCCGGAGGAGTACAGGCCCGCGCGCGACGTCCTATAATGAGCATTATGGATACTCAAGCAGCGTAACGTCTGCTTGATAATGACCCACGATATCTCATGGACGCTCCGAACTTCGGAGCATTGCCAGTGGACACGAGCTCGAGAGTTACGTACCCGATCATTGAAGTGGATGCGCTCATGCACGAACGCCTTGAATGACTCTTGAATGGTGGCAAATCCGGGAGGAACTATTCCTGTATCGCTTCAGTTACCATTCTCCACACCCCGAGCAAGTTTCGTGGCGCTACTTAGGCGCTACTGAGCTGTAACAAAAGCTTGGTTACCTGTCAGTGAATAGCTAGAACGACGGTAGTTTACCATATTGAAGAACTGAAGATTCCTACGAGATTACACATCAGCGCTCTTTACTCGACAATGTTATTTAACTTGCCGCGCGCATTACTGCTGGTAGCTAGTAGATGATACTTTGGGGAATACAAAACTCGGCCGCCTTCATACTAGGGCGCCAGACAAAGTACGCCAGTGGCTTTGCTAGCGCAGACTTGTTCCGGCCGTAGAGCTAATGACTCCCTTTGGCGCATATGAAGGAGACCTCGAGCTCTCACTAGATCTCACTGGCCATGTGCTAAACCAGAAAACAGCACGCGCCGGCGTCAGGGGATCTGATAAGCTTCAGATTAGTGACGCAAGTAGTAGCAAGACGAAACAATTGAGGATGCCCTAGGCCTGGAAGGACGTGTGTCAAGGAAAAGTGCGTAACACGTACCGTAGCCTACCGTAGCTAAGCTCGAGCTGCAGGAACCATCGTGATTCGGAATATCCGTTGGCGACGCCGGAAGCCCCGACGTGACTGTCAGCATACGGTAAGGTCGCGTCGTGTGTGGTGCTATTTGGACCAGTTTTCTTCGAATTGAGTGCACTTTCGAAAACGCCACCGGGGCCGGTCACCGATCCTAGCACGGCTGTCATAATTTATGTTAGTGTGGCAGTGGCTGCCACGATTCAAATATTCACGGTGAAAGAAATTTGACCTAGTACTAATCGCCCCCCAGGCTCCCCTTAAGTTGGCAATATAGCCAAGGGCTCAGCGGCTCATGACTGACCCCACTGACCCCTCCAACTTCAAGTTGGAGCCCGCTATGTAGCACACTATTGGGTAATAGTATGACTTATATGTGTTCGTTCGTTGTGTCGGCCTACCGCTGCTAGGCTACACCTCTTCGATAGTCTTCAATAATAATTGCATATTCAGCGACCGTCCGCATCAGTCGACGGCCATCGAAGGACCAACACGCCAACAACGAAAGGAAAGAGAACGTCCATGTACAGCCTCTCTAAGAGCCCGACGTATGTCATTGGTGTGCGAGACAGAGTAGGTACGTACTACGTATGCACGAGTCGACGGGGACCAATAATAATATGCGAGTAGGGGGTGCACAGTACACTACGTTTTCGGCGATCCAATCCGAGCTTCTCGGTCGAAAAAGTGGAGATCGGGCGGTCGGTACAAACAGAGAAGAAGAGGAAGAGAGAGCATGCGACAATAAACGGCGATTGATGAACGACAATGGATAGGATGAGGGATGTACAGAGATACAAGCGCGCAAGCGGCGACGAGGACGAAGATGCAGCGTACAAAACAACGACAAAGACGCAAATCCAACAAAAAGACGGAAAACACAAAGACAACTATAGTCCAGACGAGTGCGAGGGAGGCTGAGAAATGGAGCGCGCTACGACGCGGACGTAGGGGTAACGGAGGGTTGTGACCGGCTTGCCCAGGCGAAAAGCTGACGAACGTCACTACTCGGAGGAGTTTCTGCCGACTGCTTTGGCTCGACGAGGAGACTAAATATAGCAAGGTTTTTTTTTAGTTTCAAAGGCATGATAGACATGAGAGCGGACGCACCTTCTACGGTACAGATCCTGCAAGTCCCCGCGGCGCTGAGACTTCTCGAACGCGTCGCGCAGGTACGCCTGGACCTCAGGGATCTCCTTGAGGTTGTACGGTACTTGGAAGCGTTGCATGTCTACGGTTGCCCGGTGGAAACATCAGACTCCATTCTCTCAATTTGTGCAACATGGAGATGACGTACCTTGGACGATGCGCGCCAGCTTGTGGTACTTGTTGAAATTGATGAGCTTCTTCTCGGGCGCCTTCGGCGACGTCCGATGCGACGGGTTGCCCTCTCGACAGAAAGTAAGGTCCGTCAGATACAGACCTGCGCCCAAGAGGTCAGCGGATATGGCACCTAATGAGTGAGCATGCGACATACCGAGGAAGGGGACGGCGGGGGGCGCAGTATTCCGCAGACGCGAACGGTACTCGTGATAGTTACGAGCATGATCGGCCAACTTGCGCAACGCTTCGAGCTGCACCTTATTCTTCTGCGGCAAACCCTGCGGGTCCGAATCCCAGCTCATCAACGACCCGTCCTCACAAATCGATCACAGGGTCGCACTCACCACCCAAGTCTGATGTAACCTCGCGATCGTCGATGAGTCTAGCGCGGCCAGGATCGAGCGCGGCGTGCTGTAGTTCTTAAGCCCCACACACCGACCCGCAAGCTTGATGAAAAACTTGACGAGCGCCGTGCGCCGCTTCGTATTCGGCTCGTTCAGGATACTCTCCGCGATCCAGCCCGTGATCGCCGTGCTGAGCGATGTGACCGCCTTGACGTGGGCAGGCGACGCGCCGCTGCCTGCATCGATCAGGAGCTCCTCGGGTTGGATCGCGCAGTATAGCGTGCACTCCATTGCCGTCAGCTGTCGGGCCAGCTCAAGAGCGTCAAAGTCGGTCACCGCGACCGCGGCGAAGCTCGCGCTTCGCAGAGCCGCGAGCACCGTCCTCGTTATATTCGGCCACGGGATCTCAGAGATGGGGCCCGGGAACGCGTTGGGCGGGTTCAGCGGAATGCCCGCATCGCGCAATCGGTCACGCTCGCCCTTGGCGGAGAGTGAAACGTTCTCGCTCGAGCTAAGCCGTTGGTGGATCATCTCGAGGATGCGCTGCGAAGGCCCTGGGAACATGACCGAGAGCGCCTCCTTTGTGAACGAGATGAGAGTCGGCGCGACGGCGGCGTCAGACGCATGTCGCCAGTAGCTCTCTACCCACGTCTTGATGAAGTTAGACACGCGCAGGCGGACGGGCAGACCTTTGCGTTGCTGCCACAGGCGGAGATCCGCGTCACAGAGGCCGGGCGGGGGTAGGATGTTGTATCGCGTGATGACGGCATCTAGAAGTTCGGCGGGGGTCGTGAAAAGGCGGAACGTCATGAAGAACACGGCCGCAAACGGCGGCTCGACGAGCGAGTCGTGGGGCGTCATGCGCTCGACCAGCGCCTCGAGTGTCGCGCCAACAAGTTGGCCGTCGCTGTTGTACGCCACATCTTCTGGCGCGTGATCGTGCGGGAACGTCCAAGGCAGGATTGCAGTCTCCAGCTGCGATGACGGCACGGGCGGCAGCTGCCCGCTCATCAGCTTCTCCTCGAGCGAGCGGAGGCTCGGCGCGGCGCCATGTCGCTGGCTGCCCTCCCACGTCGTCTCGGTCGGCGCATACGAGTTGACGGACAGTACTTCCGACCTGAGCGTGTCGAGAGAAGGCCGACCGTCGGACAACGGCAGCGGGATTTCCTCTGGAGTAACAGGCGTGATAGGCGTCGGTGGGATGCTCTCCGCAGGTTCCATGGGAAGGGGGGAAGGCGAGGGCGGCGAAGACGATGGGGATGGGGGCTCCTCCGTGATGGCAATTTCGTCGGAAGACTGTCTCTTCGCAGTTATCGTGTGTTCTTCCTCCATGCTCTGCGCCTGAATCGTCAGGTCTTCCTCTTCGCCCACGAACGGACTGTGAAGCGCTGCAAGGCTGCTCGCCTTGCGTATGCGAGGACCACTTGCCGAGGAAGCGCGATGGGCATGTGAGAACTTGCGCGGGGTGTATGAGCCTGCCTCCGGGTCGCCAGGTGCAAGGAGTTGGAACACGAATGGCCGCTCTCCCGTTGCGCGCTGCAGACAACGCTTCACCGCGGCGACGCAGTCCGAACCCGCCTTTAGCGAGTGAGTCGCGCATCGCAGCAGTCCTGCCTTCTCGATCTCCTCCGTCACGTCCTCAGGCGGGGGTCCTGAGAGGATGCGCACCGCGTCCGCGAGAGTGCTCGTCACGTTATAGACGTTCTCTTTCGCCACACGCAGCGCGTCGGCCTTAGGCGCGGGAACGTCCGGATGTCGAAGTACCGCCTCGACGATAGTGAGCAGCCTGCAGACCATGTCGACCACCTCGCGCACGAGGTCGTACATGTGACCCGTACTGGACGCGTGAGACATACGCGAGTGTGAGTGTGCGTGACCGATGAACGCGGCGATTGTCGAAAGGAAGGCATCGTGCGTTGCGCGAAGGGTGTCGATGAGCTCGGCGCTAGTTACAGGGCCGGATGGGAAGATAGGTGTGGGAGGTGCTCCGCTGGAATCGCTAGACGAGAACGATGAAGACGACGAAGTGCTGCTGACCGAATCTTGCGCCGCCCTGTGTGCGAAGACGGTGCTGCCAGGAATTCGATGTGCTGGCGACGCGAGTTGCTGGTCGGAGAGTTGGCGCTGGACGACTCGTAGGGGACCCGAGGGCATCGGCGGATAGTCCGCACCGATAACCACGCGTCGGGGTGCTTTTAGGTCTCCTAGACTCTTCGGTCGTGTCGGGGTCATAGTGTTCGTCATCCGACGGGAGCGTACGACAATGCCGTTCGAGGAGCGTCCAGGCGTCGCAAGGTCGTCGTCCTGTATTAGTGTACCATTTGCGCTGTCCCAGCGGCCGTCTAACGCTGTCGACTCTGACTCGGTACGTGCAACACGCAAGGCGTTGGCCGGAAGGTTGACGCCACACTGGACGGCCACTGCAAGGAAACCTCGTACGTGCGCGAATAGCTGGCCAGCGAGACGCACCATCGCCTGCACCTCCATATCCCGCGTCTCTTCGGCAGTCGTCGCATCGGACGCCCGTTTTGCTTGAGACACCAGTGAGGCGAGGTCGGAGAGAATGCGCTTCCGCTCCTGTGCGAGCACCCCGTGCTGCCTCAGCACGGCTGCGTCGCGAGATAGACAACCGATCTCAGACAATAGCGCACGAACGCAGGAGATGATGCAGGCCGTCGCGGGCTGGAAATGATGTACGCGGTTTTCCCGTACCGCGTTCTGCAGGAGGGAGAGACCGCGCAAGAGGGGGAGCATGAGTGGAGGACAGTACATGTTGATGCTTGCGCCGAAGCTGTCGACTGCTGATGGACGATGGTCATCCCTGACGAACGGGCCCTTGCCTTTGCGGGACGAGGTGCTGGTCCACGACGTAGTAGAAGACGTCGACATCGTATGACTGTGACCGGGGCGAGAGTTCTACAACGCGTCGGAGCGAATGTCAGTATATGTAGGCATCCACAAGACACCCGTGCTTCTCGAAATGGAACGAACGGCGACATTGACGCATTTGGACTGCAGTTACGACGGACAGTCACAAAATTAAAGCTCCCATGGAATGGGCAGTAGGCAACGATCCGTGATTGGCAGGATCGCACCCGACCTGCGGCGTCCTGGACGGGTACCAACAAATCCGGGAATCCCGGGGGCAACACATCGGAACCAGAAAAGAATGCGATCCGCGCTTCCGGACATCCCCACGACATGAGGGCCATGCCGCTCTCATGATGAGGCATTGTAAAATCAACCCTCAAAGTGCCAGTCTTCGAGAACTACGGACAGAGCAGCAAACTACGACATCTTGCGGATCCTACGCCCGCGGTACTCGACGGGGCACCATGAGCGTAGCGCCGAGAGCCGTGCTACGTAGGGCACAGGATGCCCATACGAGCGCAGCTAGTATCAGTCTCGGCCAGGGCACCCCGCAATTTGAACGCCAAAACGAAACCGATGTCCAGCGACCAGACTGATTGTCAACTGCCTGGGGGAAACCCCCAAGGGCGATATGTGGAGACAGAGGGAAACGCGAATGGCAGGAAACCAAATATGAGAGTAACTCACCGTCCCTTTAGGCAACTCTTCCTCAGTCAGCAAACCGACTTCGGAGGTCACGTAGTTGCTCGGAAACCAGCCTCTCCGCCCGTCGAGCTCGCCGTCCCACCATCCGCTCGCGTCCCGATTTATGACATGGATGACTTGGCCCGCGCGAAACGTGAGGCACGTCACGTTGTTCTGTTGCGGCGCAAAGTCGTGCATCGCGAGTACGTATTCCTGCGTGTCGTTCCCGGCCTCGTCGTCTTCCGACCCAGAGTCAATGGCGCTCCAGGATGACGAAGATGCGGCACAGTTATATGCAGCAGATGGCGTAGAGGTAGAAGCAGAAGCGATAGGGTGGTAGTTGTGCGCGGACTTAGTGGAGAGGTGTGTCGGAGCGGTAGAAGGCGGGTGAGACGTCCCGGACATAAAAGAGGAGGTGGAAGCGGTAGAGGGGCTCCGAAGGCGGTGAGAGGTGCTTGTGGTACTCCGGGACGTGGACGGTGCGCGCGAACCATTGCGGGAGGGGGCTCGTCTAGAAGAGGGATCTGTGAGGGCGACGGAGGTATCGATTCTGAGGTGTGAAGCGGGCATCCCTCGTGTGCTGTGCTCGTGCGTTGGTCTCGTACGTGGATGATGTGTAGCGATGGAGGCGTCTGATAATTAGTTGGGGCGTGGGTCGGGGAGGGTCGATAGCAAGTCGAGAGCGGGTCGAAGCGAAAGTCGGAGTGTGCGCAAATCTAGAATCTTGCCAAAGCCAAAGCAACGGATAGCGGGAGGGTATGAAAGGGCGGATATCGTCTGAGTAGATGTCGTAAAATATGAAGGCGTGGGGATAGATGGGAGGAGCGCAACGGAGCGAAGCGCGAGGTGGAAGTCGGGAAGACTTAGCGAACGACCACACGCGAACCAAGTTCGTATTCCGTCACGTCCGCGTGACTAGGTCGCGTAACAGTCGCGCGAATACACGTCCTCAAGCTTCCGCCTTCCCCGCTCTCCCTTGCAGCATGAGCTGCATCTTCTCAGATTATAAACGTTAAGAGCCACATCCTCAGGCTTCTAGTGAAGTAAAAAGTATCTTAGTGGACAGGAGCCCGTAAAAATCAAAAAGTATGCTGGGCCCCATGAGAAATAGACGCGTGCGTCTATCCTGCCATATATGGTTCGTGATGCACCACATAGGGAAACTGTGACACATTGCAGACGAAATCCTAGAAATCGGTGCCAGTTGTACTGCTAGCAACGCTCTTCAGCCTTACGCAACCCAACCTTAGTCCAGTTTAGTGCTTTTGTGCATCTTGATTCTACACCATGACAATTTGCCACTACCAGTCGGCACCTCAGGTCTTCTCCTGCGTCCCGACCCCATTCCTTGGCTAGATAGAACGTTAACTGAATTCCTAGGCTTGACTTTACGAAGCCTTCCTTCAATCTACTTCCCCATACTGAGTTCTCGGGTCCTAATCAGCTCCAGCCTCCTTCTTGTATGCACCCTGCCTTCAAAGACTGCGACTGCCGAAGGCATGCGGGAACTACACCAAGGTTACACGTACCCGGAGGTACCACTACTGCCGATTCATGACAATATCGGCGGCTATCCGGCCACCCGTATGAGCCCGTAATACGTCAAGGCTAGTACCAAACGTAGCTTGTCCTCGCTCTCGTCAAACCGCTAAGGGGGCAGGGAAAGTACCACATCCGTCCTAATGAATCTGACATTCAGCCGGGAGCAAATTGTAATCGATTCATCTTATCGGTACGTCTCAACTTACCGTTCACGCCCAAGCTGCTTATCTGCGAGGCCTTTATCGCACCCCCGCGCGGGGTAGGTACCTCGTGGAGGAATCACTTCGCTCTCTTCAGTCTTTGACGGCCTGTGCACGTCCTCTGGCAACCACCACCTCTCCCTGTGTTGCCGTTGGGGCACCAGTCAACCCCCGAGGGGCCCACACTCTCGGTCTCACAGCAAAAATGGCCAAGCGTCTAACGAAGCTATTCGCTCTCCCGCGGCTCACGCTCTTCGGCCGCTCCGTCCTCCTACTCGCCGCTGAACTGCTCGCAAACGCCGTATGCTGGATCGTGTGCGCAATTCTCTTCGGGCGCCGCGCGGGGACGCGTTCCATCCTCTCGCTCGCGCTCCTTGCCTGGGTCAGTGCCGTCTGTGCAAGTGTCAATGTGCCAATAATGAACAGTTCTCTCTTCCTCTTCCTTGTGCGCGCGTCCCGCGGAGCATAGACGATTGGACTTCGCCACGGTACGTTCCAACTATGGCACTGTACCTGACTGTCACCTACGGAATTAGTTGAGCAACACGCACTATTGTCGAGTTGCTTGAGTGGCGCCCAGTCAAATTTGCAGACGATCATCGTGGGCGCCTAGCCTTTTCTCTCCTAAGGAGATAATACCTGAAGTTTGCGAATGCGAAACTACCTGGCTTCTAGCCGTCTTCAACCTTTCTCCACTGTAGGGAATTTCATCTGTCCTTACGCAACCTTCCTTTGCAGCCTTGGACGCAGATCATATTAGGTAGCGTTCCCCGCCTCCGTACGTCTCCATCTGCTTCCTGCGCCGCCCCGGGGACGCTGATCCGCGTTCGCACCCTCTCCCAGACCTTGGCAGTGTCATCCATGATGCTCATACTGAAAGCACGGAAGCGCCATTGACAACGCGACACGGAGTCTCATCAGCTTGGGACAGCTCCCGGTGACATGTGGCCTCTTCTTCTCTCTCGGACACAGCACCATCGTGATTGTGGTGGTAAGCCCGCTACCCCACTGTGGTCTTCCCCTGCCTTCTAAACGTACCCCTGCGGCATAGAACGTGGCCATTGCAATTAGCACGGACGTCTACAATCATATCGACGGCGTCGGGGAAGTCGGCGGAATTGTTGGTGAGCCGCATCCCCCGCTCCGCTTTCAAATTCCAGCCGCCTCGAAGTCGTCTTTCACTGACATCTTCCCCTTCTGTGGTGTCATCTTGCAAAAACCAAAGGCGCAGCCGTCAGCTCAAGCTTCCTGTTCATTGTCGGCCTGGCCAACTCCATCATTCTATTCCGCATCCTTCGAAAGCGCCACAGGGTATGTTCTCTCCCCCACAACCACTCTTCGCTTCTGTGTTCGCTGACTCGAAAGCATTCACCTCACACCGCGGTCTTCAGATACGGAAGCGTCGCGCCGCGCACGCGAAGGCAGGCGAAGAAGCGGGTGCAGCCGCAGTTAACCCAAATCCCGCCGGCAAGCCTAAAGACAAGCTTGACGAAGGCGCTGCCACGTCGCACGGGAACACGCTCATGATGAAAGTCATTGGGCCCGTCGTCACCTTCGTCGACCGCCCGTGGAAGATGTACCCCGTAGGCGTGCTCTTCGGGTTCGGTGAGCCCTCTCAACCTGCCACGCTACGCGTTGCCCAAGGCGACTGAGCACTGTGAACAAGGCTTCGACACCGCGTCGTCAATCGCGCTCCTCGCCATCTCCGCGATCGCAAAGCGCGAGCCAGATGGGCAACAAATTGCACCAGGCGACATCGTCATCCTCCCGGTGAGCCCTCACCGCCGTCCCCACCAGCCCGTGCGCCTTCTTACCAATACTCGACAACGCCTAGCTACTGTTCACGGTAGGCATGACGCTCGTCGACTCGCTCGACTCGATCGTGATGCTCTACTCGTACGCGGGCTTCCCTGAGCGAGGCTTCGCTCTCTTCGAGCCCCGATCGAGGGTTGTCCTCCCTCCTCCAGCAACGGGCGACACAACAAGAGACGCCGTCGCCCCAGATGTGGTCGAGGAACTCCCGCGGGAGCTTCCTACCGCCGAAAGCAACACGGACAAGAAGGAGCAAACCCTGTCCATGGCCCAGAAAACCGAAGAGGTGGTCACCCTCGCCGACGCGGACGGGCCTGTGAGCCCGCGCGCGCTCCGCGTTAAGGACAACGCGATGTCGAACCTCAGCATCCTCCTCACCATCATGAGCATCCTGGTCGCGTTTAGGTGAGCCGTCTGCCTAACATCGCGCGCGATGAACGCTCCGTATTGACGTCGGGCGCTTCATCTCAGCATTTCACTCATCACCGTGATGGGCCTCATCGGTGATAACTGCACAGCCTGCCAGAACGCGGCCAATGCGGAGGACGGCGGTGGGCTTGCTGGGCGGTGGTGGAGGGGTTGGGCGAACGTAAGGCCCTCACGCCTCCTGCGTATCTTGCTCATGCAGCGCTCACCTGTGAACTTGACAGGCCAACGACAACAGTGGGTACATCGGTGCCGCCATCGTGGGGTCGTTCATTGCCATCGTGGCTGGCTGGTACGGCGCCCACTTCCTGTACCGCAAGTGGCACGCACGTCGGGGTACGGCTACGAACCCGAAGGCATGATGATGGGCATGATGAATACAACGAAGGACAGCAGTTACAAAGACACTGTATAACTGTACACGGGCACACACGAATGTAGCAAATATCGCCTCGGTCTCCCCCCGGGCCCCACCCCATTACACCATTACACTCATGACGGGTCGTCCACAAGCGCGGGCGGCGCAAACATGTACCGCACCGTCTTCTCGCTCCGGTAAAACGGCGACTGGTTCGCGTCGTAGCTCGGCTCCTCCTGCGCGACGCTCTCGCGCTGCCTGGGCGGGTGCTCCGACTCGCGCATGACGATCTTGAGCCGGATGAGCTGGTCCGCTTTGTACGGCACATACACCGGCGCGGGCGTTCCGTGGCCGTGCTGGTGTCCGTGCTGGCTGCGCGAGAGGTGCGGGTGCGGGGACGACGGCGTCGCGGGGGACGTGTTGGCGGCCGGGTTTTGCGAGTACGTGATGAGGAGGTCGATGATCGCGTGCGCGATTTCCTCGATGTCCGCGATGTGCGTCTGGAATTGCCGGCCCCAGTCGCCGGACTTGCTCAGCGTCGCCGCGATCTCGTGGCTTGTATGCATGCCGGGGCGCGAGGGCGAGGTCCCGCACTCGAACGACTGTAGGAGGGCTGCGAGGTAGAGGCAGCCAAGCGCGACGACGTGAGGTGGGTAGGACAGGTTGACGAGAGTGCGAAAGCTGTCCGTTGCGAGACGGTATGCTAGTTTGGATAGCTTCTTTGAGGCTTTCAATAAAGTTAACACGACGAGGCGAATACTTAGTGAAGGATACTGTACCTCCAAAGGCACGGCTGATCTTGATGACATAAGGGAATGGTAGTCGGGATGTGAAGTTAAAGCAAATGCTTTCCAGCATCAATCTTTCTACTGCTAACAACCGTTGTCGGTCATGTTCCACAGTCTGGTAACAGCTTCAGCATAGACTAAATACTATTGGAAGAATACGTGAGACTCACAGCAGGATCCATGTCGATTTCTCCTCCCATAGACCTTGCTTTCGTCGCAAGCTCCGGAAAACGGACGGCATATGCGACCATGAGGATGTCCCTGGGCTTCTTGAGAGTGTCGTGCATCTTTGAAGATACAAAAATGGCTGCTAAACACACGTCCTAGGATCGGGTGAGAACACTCTTTCATGAAGAGAACGAGAAAGGACCTCACATGGTACCCGAAGTCTTTCCGAGGAAAGAAGAGGTGAAAACGATGATAAAGGTTTTGAGCAGTCGCAATGGTCTTCCTCGGGCTACGAATGCGTCGAACGCGATTAGTGCTGAGCCGGGGGGGACTGAGCGTAGAAACTCACAAGCCAATGCCCAAGCCGACCGCTTCAACGAAGCCACATGCTTGCTGCCGGGCCTTTTCTTCCTGCGTTATCGAAAGCTTTCCACGCTGCTTGTCCGACAGGCTTTCGACCTCCTTGGGCGTGAAGTATGGGAGGTGGAATTTGAGGATGTTGGCGGGAATGAGCTGCGGGGGGTCTCTGTAGTTTGCGTCCATGGTGAGGTATGGGCGCCTACACGGCTTGCCTCCTCTTGACATGGACTCCGCCGATACGGACTTTGCCTTCCCCGCTCTCGTCGCGGCAAGACTCTTGCTCGCCTTTGCACCCTTACCGGAAGCTTTGAAATATGACCAGCAGCTCTCATCGCCTTTGACGTCCTACTCGCGGTGTGCGCAAGTTTCTCGTTGTGCCGTGTGGTCGCAGTGACTTATCGCGTACGCGACTTGGACGGTGCAGTACGCGAGGGGATCTACTTGTTTGAGCATGGGGTGGACCCTTACTCTGGAGGGGCGTTTCGACATGTACGTAGTCTTTCGTGTTGCTTGACGAGTCCCTGACGCGTTTGCAGTCACCCCTTTTGCTATCCTTATTTTCTACAGTGCTTCCGTTGACGCGTTACACGTCGCCAATTATATGGACCGCTGTAGACGCTACGGCAGCATGGGCACTGCTTCAAATCTGGAGACTGAGGACGGGTGCGAAGAAAACGTCAAGAGATAGGCAAATAGTAGCTCTGTACGTCCAGTGCTCGTTGCCTCGAGAGCATGGCTCACCACTACAATGCAGCTACCTCTTGAATCCATACCTCTTCCTACCAACTCTTGCACTATCCACCTCCTCTCTAGAAAACATGCTCTGTTTGCTTGCTCTCATGTTCGCCTGTAGGGGTAAGCCCTATGTCATGATTCGGCAGAGTAACCATTCCTAAAGTTCTACTGTCAGGACGAGCTTCTGCCTCTCTCTTCGCCCTTGCAAGCTTACTGCAACTATCCCTGCCCTCTATACTCCTTCTCGTCCCTGTTTTGCTCCTCAACATTACACGGCCAGTATCACGTCTGGCGCTACCGCGACAGTTGGACGTCTCCCTAACGCGAACAATACCCTTACTTGCCGAATTCTTTGGATACACAGCGCTGCTTTCGATCGCGTCCACCCTCGTTTGTGGAAATCTACTCTGGGTAGAAAAAACATGGGGCGCTTCGTGAGTTCTGTTCACCTATCATATACAGGGCCTGCTCACTCTTGGGATGTAGGTTGACATTACCAGACCTAACACCTAATCCGGGTCTATGGTGGTACTTCTTCACAGAGATGTTCGACCACTTCAGGCCATTCTTCTTGATGGTATTCTCGGTAAGTTTCGGACGTATCGATAATTAGCGTAAACGTTTACCGTTTGTTTTAGGTGCATCTACTCATCTACATTGCACCAATTTGCATCAAGTTCCAGTAAGTCGTTAATCAATGTCATGGCTCCCACCGCTGATCGTTCTAACCAGGCACGACTTTCTCTATGCTGCTTTCCTTCTGGCGGGCGTACTCGCGGTCTTCAAGCCCTACCCAACGCTCTCCGACCCCGGACTCTTCCTCTCCATGTTTGCCATCTTCCCCGAGATATACCCATGTAAGCTTATCATGCCTGATACGCTGAACTCTCAAAAATGACCGGCTGTCTCATGTAGACCTGCGCCACCCCATCGTGACTGCGCTCATCCACCTGCACGCATCACTCCTACTTCCCTTATTTAACAGCCTCTGGCTACGACAGGGTACCGGAAATGCAAACTTCTTCTATGCTTCAACCCTTGTATTCGGGATGGGTAATGGCGCGGCATTGATGGACGCCATTTGGGCGGGGTTGCGGATAGCGATCGGGGAGTTGAGCGAAGGGTATGAGGTCGCGCAGGAGTAACTTCGCCATGCAGTATCTTCCAAGAATTTTATACATCATGAAACACTACGATTCGATCATCGCGCCGCCTCTTCGCTCGAGTCTCAATCGGGACGTCTAGCGGTTTGGGGCGTTACAATTACAACATAACTGGGCAGCGAGTATGAAGGTTGCATCGGAGTTTTTTGGAATTACATCTGGAGGTCTTCAAGCCTATACCTCTCCGCCCGGAAGTGGAACTCGATGTACCCCTACGTTGACGCGTGAGTACATCAATATTATGCCTCATCCTGACGGTGCCACTTACCATAACGTAGCTACGGAAGATAGTATTCAGCTGAGAGTCAGAGGAGGTGAGCGCTTGTACGTTGTATATCGACTGCAAGGTCTCTTCGCTAAGCTCGTGGAGGATGACGAGCGGGTCCTTCTGTTCGGCAGCGGCGCGAAGGTGAATGTAATTGTCGGTTTCTCCCTCCAGTAATTCTTTGTAGAAGGACAATCTATAAATGGTATCAGCCGACTCGGCACCGAGTAAGGCCCGAAAGCACACAAATACTTACATATCACTGGTAGATCCACCGCCGATGATATGACCCGTAAGCTATAACGAACCTGATATGAAGGTTGAAGAACGTACTTGATGGCGCAAGTAAAGTGTTCAATGTCTCTGAGTGGTCATCAGCAACGGGAGGTCCTCATGACGCGTATTGAGCGGACTCACGGGATGAGCTGCAAATGGAAGTTGTCCCGCGGGTCCCTCCAGCCCTTGATGAAGTTGAAGAGTACATATGCCGGTCCGATTCCCGTCTTCTGGCGGAGGTAGGCAGGATACCTAGCGGCACCCGGAGCGACGGCCATGTCCTTCGCCGTGAACTCGATAAACATGCCCACAACCGAGTCGAGCGTCGACACAGTGATAGTATCAGCGCTTAGCGGCGGATAATGGACGTACACGTCCTGCAGAAATCCTCTAAGGCGCTCGAGAACGGGATCGACCAACCCCTCGCCAGCAACGAAGCGCCGCCCGAACTGACCAAGTGCGTCGAGATCGCGGTTGCCGAGGTCGTCAACGTGCACCATATACGCGGTGTAGAGCGCAACAATGAGCTGGTGTTCGTAGGGGATGTGGGAGTACGCCGACTCGGCGATGCTGCAGCTCGTGTCTGTGAGTCCCTTGACAAAGTCAGGGGTGAGCCCCGCATCCCACGAGAAGATCACTGCGGCCGTCTCTGCCCTGAGCTTTAGGTTCGTAGGGTCGAGGGCGTGCGGCGCACGATATTGGACGCGGGCGAGGAAATCGCGGATAATGTGCTTTGTCTCTGTGATAGTCTCCGTGGACTGCGGGCACTCAGATTCATGTTTGTCGAGGATGGACCAAGCCGTAGTGCAAGGACCTGGGCGACGATTGTTGACCAGTGTTTCCGAGGCATGCTCGCTATTGGATAGAAGACCGTAAGCTGGTGACCGATCGGCATACGCGTAGACATACTCGTACACGGTATGCCCGGCTTGTAGAAGAGACGAGGAGAGCCGTTGAACGTCCATAAGGGTCCCGTTAAGATGTGGATGCGAGGGATTTTACTTGAGATGTGGGTGTGAGCCTGAGACAGGTTCTGTGGGTATCTGATGCCATCCGCTAGTGCTCGGGGGCCGGATTATATACGGTTCTGAGTGGCGCCCTTGTACCTAAGCCCTTGAGGTGTACCAGAAACGCACGCGGTGATCTGATGACGTTGAGTGATTTTCGGATGCTGAGGGTTGGAGGGCCTCGGTAAACGTGCAGGCATGGAAGTGCCATCGCGCGGCATGGTTCGGTCCAGCTTACTTCAAGGCGCTCGTTTCACCGCCCGTTCCTCTTCTTCGTTGGATGTTGCAGGCGCTACGTGTATGGCGGTTGCGTTCTCTTGCACTTCGGGTGACAACTTCTGTCGACGGTCGGGACTCCGCGCAACGGTGCTGGACGCGGGTCTGACGAGAAGAACTTCGTGAACAAACGGAGCAACTCTGTGCCACGGAGGTTTAGTGAAATAATCTCTACCGTTTCAGCTAGTGGCGTTTCCAGCCTAGACTCACTTGCGAGCTTCGAGTTCCTGCCAGCAGGAGTGTAAGTAACACCACTGGCACACCACCATCATCCACATATCATCGCCTAGACAGTAATCAAAGATGCGAGTGACCTAAACCAAAACCCTCCTCGCCTGCGATGGCTCCAGAAGGACCTAGACTTGAGCCTACTCGTGGTAGATACCAACTTTAATTCGGAGCTCAGGTGTCGGGAAGTTGAAGCGGCCCCGAGTCAAAGAGGGGCACTCCATCGACAGGGACCTCCAGGTATTTTCCTTTGGTATGCATGGATAGCGCCAGCTATGGAGCGCTCTCCTAATTCGGGGTTGTCATATCCGGTGAAAAGAGTCGTCTCGGCGTTCAAGCAAGGGAGGGAAGATAGATATTGGGCGCCAAATCCAAGCGATACTCATGCAAATACGCCATAACACAGGCTACAGCCAATCATGGCCCCTTTTACGGCGCTATATTGAACGCCTGGTAGAGCCACTCATGACTTGTACTGGACGACGGCAACGGACATTCGTCTTTCGCGCCTAGCAGCGTATATACAAATTCTCCGTCTAGGTCGCCACATCTGTCGACATCTGGGTTGGCGAACACACTGGTTCCTGACAGCTGCGCCGATAATGCTCTTCCAGATTGAATACGTAAGGCTAGTGCCTCGATCGAAGCAAGGTATCTGAATGGTACGCTATGGTACGCGCACTCGAGCCAGCTCCCCCGTGGCTACACGTCGGCGCCCCAGACGTCTCATAATTTTTCTACTGTAATTACAACGCTTCCGTCTTCTCCACGCGTAACAAATTTCTTCAATGACGGCGCTCAAGTTCAACACGCGCCCCGCGGGAAGCGTCTAATCCTCTTATCGCCCCCTGGACTCGGAGACTCAGAGGTCCTTGCGTCGGCGTTGCGACCACTCAGTCGCGACTTCCACCCGGGCGCCGGTGGCGTGCGGTTTCCAATTCCGGATACGCCGGAGTCTACGTTGTACGCGATGGCTTCGAATGTGCGCCCGAGTTCGGTAGGTATCATACCGGTTGACGGCAGTTTTCATCGAAATCGACTCGTGTCGTTCTGACGTAAGAGTCACCGTGTCTGGCTTCCGCGCTCTGCGTCAATCCTTGTACACTCCGCCCGAATGTCATTTAAGTCGACCCCACGTGACACTACTTACCTCGCGCCCCGGGCCCTCAGGTTGCAGAAACACACACTCCTTACCAGACAGAGGTCTTGTAGGTTGGGCTACTCATTTACCACTACGTAGTTCGTCAGGGACGCACAGCTACCACGCTGTCTTACGCTTAGTCCGCGCGAACTATCCTTGCGGACGCCGAGGTGTCGAGGCAATGGCAATGTCCTGGCTCATCCATATGCATACCTTTATCAAATTCGTGTGTACGTGGAGTCCTAGCAAGCCCACGCTCTTGTTCAGCGGAAACACCTGGCCCTTCCCAAGAAAATCGGAAGGGAGCGATGGTCGAACCCTACCAGCCTATCCTGGTAACGTAGATGGTCCTGACTTCCGTAATGCATAGATGGGCATCGTCCGACAGGCAATTGCCTCCAAGAATCGGCTTGAAGATAGTATACTAATATTATGAACTTAAACTCGCGATTAGCTCACTGGGGCTGCATAGACCTGCGAACTACCGAGCGCAAACGATGAGAGCACCCATGTATATCTCTGAGCGTAATGTGAGCCCTCAACAACATTGAGTCAGACCTTTGGTGGTCAACAACTCCTCCACAAACAACTCGATCCTAAAGTCGCAGGGCACTCCAGAGAGTCTCCCGATGCTTGGGAACTTAGGATTCAGATGATCCCAAGTACTAAAGTTCGATGTACACCTGCCGAGAAGTTCCCACTAATCACTGTACTTCGGCTTGAAGGTTTGGTTTCACCCCGGGCCTACAATGTCCTCAATTAAGCCGGTCTACGTCCACTATGACACTAGTACTCCCGTGCCAAATACTTAGAGAAAGCGCACTTAAAACAATTACAGTCGACGGATATATACATACGGTCAGGCCGTAGATGCAGCAGCGGCCTTGTCTGTGTCTCGCCTCTTTTTCTCGCAATATATGAAGGACAGAACTATGACGTCCATAATAGGAGTCACTTCGGGGGAGACATGCAAGCCCATTTTACGCGAATTGCCGGAGAACATTCCGCGAAAGCTTGCACCGTGGGTTTCAACAACGACTTGGTTCGTCTGACAGTCAAGCAGCTGTGCGAGGATGAGATTGTCTTCAGCTATGAATATCGACGTCACCCACCGTAAAATGGCTTTTTCGCATACGTTTCTTCCACACGTAGCACCGGCCGTCGGGCGCAACAAGCCTCCTGGAACTAGTGTTTTTGATGATATACGTGTAACGGTCATTATCATATATGATTGAATCAATACCTCGTGAAGATCCCATCCCTAGGTAGCCATTCGGAAACGTTTCGCGTCTCACCATAAAGCTGGACGCGGTCGTGTCCAAAAGAGCGTAGGTTGAGTTCGGCGATGTGTTTTCCATGAGCGTCTCGAACGGTTGTCGTCCGACTCCCGAGGTTGAACGGAGTGTTGATAGTATACACGACCTCCCCGGTTGCCGCGTCGACGACGGTGGACTCGAGAGGGTGGTTGGAAAGGAAGAGGACATCCATTATAATAAGAGTTCAAGTGTGGGGCAATAACAATGGACGCCAAGTGACAATGCTAGGCCCTGTATATATGGCACGAAAGCCCCGCTCGTGATCGGGTTTCGTGTTGAGCGCAAACCACTGCGGGACATAGGCGTACTGGAGATGTCAACGCCCTGGGCCCCGTGTTGCGGTCGGCTCACCACCGACAGCCGCCCCGAGCCCCAGGACTCATGACGAAGATGCTGCGTGACGCTCCACATTCCACTGCCCTAGACGTAATTCATGCAAACGATAACCATGGTGTGCTGCTGACAGACCCGATACGCGACCGGAATCTTCGAGGCAAGGCGAAGTAGGGCATCATTGACAAGATCGTGAACAAAGATGAGAAGGGAAGCGCCCACGAAAACGCGTTGCGACTCCGGGGTCACGTGCACGAAGACATTGTGGCGTCTGCGGTGAGGCTCGGACTTACTCTGAGCAGTGAACACTCGTACACCCTCTCAGTCTTCTGGTTTTCTGGTATCCTATCTGCCTTAAAACTGTATCTCAAGGGCCTCCTCCTGGAAGATATGTCTAACGATACGCCGTCTGCGGAAGACAAGGCCAAATACGACACGGCGAGGAAGGAGCTCGCAGCAGCAATCACGAAGAAGCGGAATTTGGACAAGCAGCTTGTCAGTCGGCCGTTCATGTGTATAGTTTCTCGTAATCCAGATGCATAAATCTCTTAGGCGCAACTCGAAGTACAAATATACAATTTAGAGGGGTCATACTTGACGGAGACGGCTGCTCATAGCGGAGGCAACATCATCCACGGATTCGACGGTTATCTCAAAAACCAGCCGAGCGGGAGGCGAAAATATGAAATCAGCGAGCCGGACCGTATATTCTCAACTAGCAGTATGACCTATAAGAAGGCATGCTCAAATCTGTTCCCATCTCCAGTCGCGTTGCTGACTTTCTTGGCAGTCATTGGAGCTGTCGGGTGAAGGCGAGGAGTCTACAGCAACAGGAGACGATGGGTCAAGAATGTCTACGCCGGGACTTACGACTGTGATCGTTCCCCCCGCCCCGAGGCCGGAAGTGCTCACGGCCGCCCAACAAAAGAAGAATCGAGACAGAGAATACCAGAGGAAGAAGAGGGCGCACGCCGCTGCCACTCGAAAGCAAGGCGAGACACCCGTCAGTGACGATGAGAGCGTGTCGGGACGAAAACCCAATAAGAGGGCGCGCATCACCGAAGATGATTGAGGAGATGACTTGGGTATGCCTGTAGTAAGGCGTTGTTGGACCTACCAACTCTGACACGCCCTAGCTGTGTTTTGTACTATACTCCTCGATGCTCGTGTATTATTCTGTATTATGTACTTGCTGTCTACCCATACCCTATTATACATCAAGCGTACCCAGGAACTTCTTAACGGCAGTTTCCTCCATACCTCCACCGTCTGGGTCAACTGCTTCGATACATCGAGCGACCGCAATGGTTTGTTTCGGCTCCTTGCAGTTGATCCACACCCTCCCGTTGAGCCCTACTGCCGTCTCAAGAGGGAAGCGGGCCCCGAGGAGTGGGAATAGAAAATGTCCAGGATCCAATAACCTGAGTGCCAGTGAATCAAATGGAACCACCTCAGACAAAAAGGAGTTACGTACAATCTGCACATCTTCAAACTGCATTGTACCTGAAAACCGCCCTTCAATTCACCGAAGCCTTCCGCTTTCCGGGTTTGTGCATCGAAGCACTCTAGCTCGGGTTCCATGTCTTTGTGGGCTAGTGATACTCGCGCGTACAGTAGTGAGCCCACCTAGACGACATAATTAGACGGTCTAGATCACACCGTAGAACATGGTTCTAAGCGCACCTTGAGGTTCGGTCGGTTCCGTTTGGTTGCTCCCTCGAACGCAAGACCATCCAGGGATGCCATATGCGCCGCACCAATGTCCACTCGCCAGTTCTCACCGCTCCGAGCGATGACCACCCCTATGACCGACTCTTGTGGTGCGGGTACATACTGCCTTCAATCTATTGAGAAAAAAGGCCAATTACCTTTGGGGGCATGAAAGCACTCACCCGGCGCGAATTGCCTTCTATCCACCATCTAGCGCGATTTGCGGAATGTAACACCTCTCCGGCACGTGTTGAGATGATAGAAGACTGGCCAGTCGCGGAAGACGTGCTCAATAAGCCTGGTCCAAGTTTGAGGTTGACGTGCTGCGCGGGGACTGGTTCACCGGGAAGTACAAGGAACATGGTGGGTGTTTGAGGCAGAGGTGCACGCCAGTCCGGACTCGGAGGCGCTCTCGCTGTGCTCTTGATCACCATCCACCATATCCACTACATCTGTGCATCTAACACCAAAACATACTGGGTCGACTGCTTGCACCGGAACTATGGAACATCCCTCAAATACCGTTGTGCATACTCGTCTGACTGCCGATTTTCCTGAACTTGCACATCTCTCGTGAGGCTTACGACTGCAATCCACCACCACAGTTCTTGTGACATTTCTCGCAGACGAGAGGACCTCGAAGACCTTTTAGCAGATCCGTCATATTTCCAGGCCATCTTTCACACATTACCTCAAGTCAAACTCCTGTACCAAGGTCAAGCCGACTTAGGATCTGCGAACGAGAACATAGCCAGTAAGCGATGCTTCCTAATGCCCCATTCGGCGAAACTGACTCCACAGAGAATAATCTTGCATTTCAGGACGATCTGTACAGGCTACGGAGTGAAACGCAGGAGGCTTTTGATAAAGCCAAGAGCCTAGAAGCCCGATGGAAGGAACTGGAGAAGGAGCAACGAGAGGTGTACCAAGTACGCATATATCCCCTCTATCTTCCCCAAACTCTGTCAGACCATTTATGCTCATTCACCCGACTGTTTTACAGCGATTTGACCCACAGTTTCTCCTAATGCGCTTACGGCACGCCACAATCGCTCAAGACGACACGTCCGAGGCGCGCGCTACGGCCTTCGTACAAGGATCTGCGCTAGATCCCGACCCCGCAGGGTTGACCGGCAAAGACATCGACGACTTCGTGAAAGAGTTCCGTGAGCTCCGGAAGACGTACCATAAGCGGGTGATGTGGAGCGAGAGGTGGGCGGCGGGCGATGTGGCTTGGCGGGATGACTAGAGCCAGGCATACCGCGGCGAAACCGTACGCATACCCACTCCCCTCGGACAACCAAATTTTCTGCTCGGATGCTCGCTTACCTGTGATACCCGTTGTAGCATAAGGAAATGTATGACGTGTATTACCCCGTGGGGATGCCCACAAGCTTCATCCCCACACTACTCTCGACCGACGTCCGGTATCGTCTTTCTCGACGACTTCCCCTCCCTCTCTGAAGTGTTCGTTCAATGATCGCATGCCTAGGCATTTTAGCCTCGCGCCTCCAGTCAATTGAGAAGGGACTTACTTCGGGTTATCCTTATGTTCCCGCTTCCGCCTGACCGATTTCGGAACAGCTTTGCAATAACCTCGCTGCCGAGCACATTGCTCATGGTTCTTCGTTATTCTCCGCCGCACCCTCGAGGGCCACCCAACGTGCATATCCGCTCTCAACGAGGCTGAGTTATGTCCGTGCCTGGTCGAGGTACCATTCAACGAGGTCTGTACGCTGGCATGACGCGTCCACGGGATGGTATCTCGGCAACTTCTGCGTCCGATAAATGCACTTCGGGCCTACCTAGGAATATAAAAGCTCGGGGGAGGGCCGCCTGGCATTTGGTGAAGCCTGCCACCAAACGGACCTGTGGAGCATTATGAAGACCTTTGCTTCTCTCATTGCCGTCTCTGCATTGGCTAGCCCTGCGCTGGCACACACTATATTCCAGGTAGGTTTATCCGTGTCGGACTATGCGTTGCGTTCTCCGGCGATACTCACATCTTTCGTTCCGTAGGAACTGTACGTGAACGGCGTTGACCAGGGTCACCTTACTGGGATCCGTGTCCCGGACTACGATGGAGTACGTCGTCGTTTCTTGTCTTTTGTTGCCAGGGCTCTGACGGAATGAAATGCACCATTAGCCGATCACCGATGTGACCTCTAACGATGTAATTTGCAATGGGGGAATCAACCCGTACCACCAACCCATCTCGAAGGCTATTATTAACGTACCGGCTGGCGCGTCCGTCACAGCTGAATTCCACCACAGTAAGGATTTTTAGTCATTTTTGTGTCCCTCCAATGCTCAAATTTTATAGCTCTTGCCGGGGCCGACCCCAGCGACCCTGCGGATCCAGTCGATCCTAGCCATAAGGGTAAGCGAGGCCAAAGTTCGCAGAAAAGGCGTTTACTTATCGGTTTTGAAAACGCTTAGGACCTGTCATGGCTTATCTGTTAGTCCCTTGCAGATCAGAGCAACTTTGTGACGTTTACTTAAGATGCACACAGCGCGAAGGTTAACAATGCCACTGACCTGACTGTGACCGGCCTCCAATGGTTTAAGGTATGTTTGAAGGTCCTTAAATCTCATGGAAGCAAAGCTAAACTGCTTCCAAGATTTGGGAAGACGGGATGGACAGCAACCAAGTCTGGGGTGTCGACCGCATGATCGCGAACAAGGGCAAGGTCTCCTTTACTGTCCCGAAATGCATTGAAGCGGGCCAATACCTTCTGCGTGTGGAGATGATTGGTGGGTCGTGTTCCACTCGCTTAAATTTCTATGATACAAATTCCGATGTGCGTCCTACTACAGCCCTTCATGGAGCTTCTAACTACCCTGGCGCTCAACTCTACGTGAGTATTTAGCGTATCTACGGCTAGCCATAATGGCCTGACGGCATCCCTGATGCAACGTAGATGGAGTGTGCTCAGCTCCAGATCACTGGCGGTGGTAGCACGAAGCCTGCCACCGTCAGCTTCCCGGGCGCATACAAGGGTCAGTCGTTTTGTCGACTGTGCGCCTTTCAAGGTAGCCATCTGACCACTGCCCCGCAGGCACCGATCCCGGCATCAAGATCAACATCTACCAAAAGCTCTCCTCGTACACCATCCCTGGTGAGCTCCATGCACAGTAATATTCTCATAGTTAACTGACCGTCTTTGACAGGTCCTTCGGTCTTCTCCTGTGATGGTTCTACTGCACCTGCACCTGCACCGCCGTCTCAGACGACGGTCCCCCCTACTTCGCAGCCTGCCGCCCCCGTGTCGACGCCCGCGTCGACGCCCACGGGCTCTGCAGGGACCGTTGCTCATTACGGGCAGTGCGGAGGCCTGACGTGAGTCTATGCTTACGGGTTGAAAGTTATATCGTGGTTTACGACTGGGCACTAGGTACTCCGGTCCGACCGCTTGCGAGTCACCCTTCACTTGCGTATCCTCCAGCGAATATGTGAGTCTCTCTCATAGAATTTGGTCCTACAGAAATTTGACTGGTTTTTAGTACAGCCAGTGCCTGTAGGCGGGCAGCCTGTTTGGTATAGGAGTCGCTTCGTTCGGATGAACTGGCGTCCTCTCACATGTCGTTATCATTTACATATCCCATCGATTCGGACCTCCTTCTCGCGAGAACTTCGCTCTCTGAGAGTTCTCTGAAATACTTCCTTTGAGCTAATATCATGAGGTGGAGACTCCTCACTGGCCCTACGATGCCCAACCCCCGTCAGGCATATGGAAGGACGTCAGGTTGAAGTCGCCGTACCACCGCCCGATGGGAGTCCGGTACCCTCAACAGGTAAACGTCACCAAAACCTCGGTTGATCAGATGACGAGAAGCGCACCCTTCCCGCCTTCAGTCTATAGGACGTCTCGTAAAGGAAGCGCTCGCGCTGCCCGCCCACCCTGCTCACCAGATCACGTCGTGCAAAGCTCGAGGACTTCGGGCACACGGCAGTTCGGTGCTCAAACATTGACCTTATAAAAGAACCAGAGCCATGGCTGTGGGCATTCACCGCATCGACACCCCACTGCCGGTACAGACCCAGCGATGAAAGCCTCCTTCCTGTCCCTCGCTTCCCTTATCCTGGCCGCTGGTTCAGTGAGCGCCAGAACAGTGTTCTCGGTGAGCCCGCATAGTGCAATGGCTAAAGTGTTCAGCCATCCTGATACGTGGTTTACAGGCTATTGCTGTTGACGGTGTCGAGCAAGGCCACGCGGTTGCAGTTCGTGTCCCCTCTACCAACAACGTATGATTATTATATATCTATCCCCGGGCCTCAAATGGACGGCACCTTCGTTCTCATACTAACTATACTAACTATACTATGCAGCCGATAAAAGACATTTCTTCGAACGACATAATCTGCAACACGGACTTCATACAGCCCGTCTCAGACGTTGTAGCTTCCGTCCCGGCGGGAGGGATCGTCGCCGCAGAATTCCACCACACTCCTGCAGGCTACGTCGGCCCCGACCCTTCCGACCCCCTTGACCCAACTAACAAGGGTGAGTGGGAGTACATTGCTAGAATACACCTCATTTTCGTAGAATATAATATTGATATACACACCTGGCTTGCTAGGTCCCGTCATTGCCTACCTGTGAGTCACTCGTCACGGCTTCTATCCCCCGGAATCATATCGACTTCGTCGGTAGTGCGTCGGTACCGGATGCCACCCAGGCCGACGTGACAGGGTTGAAATGGTTCAAGGTCGGACGGGTATACTCTTAATCACTCACGGCGTTCTCATGTCGCGACGCTATTACAGATCTTCGAAGACGGTCTCGACTCAGCAACCCACCAATGGGCCTCCGACCGTCTGTTCATCAACGGCGGCTTCGCGAACGTCACGATACCATCTTGTATCCAGGCGGGCCAGTATCTCCTACGAGTCGAATCTATTTGTGCGTGTCCCTCTAATAGTTGATGATCATACCGGAGCTCGTGTGTCACTGACAACCGGCGATGTGGATTAGCACTCTCCTCAGCGACGTCGTACCCGGGTGCTGAATTCTTCGTCGGTCCCTCTCCCTCGCCCCTGTCCGATCAGAAAACTAAGACGTATGATACAACAGCTCAGCTGTGCCCAGCTTGAAGTCACAGGCGGCGGGTCCGCGAAACCGAAGACAGTGAGCTTCCCAGGGGCTTACACGCGTGAGTACCATTGAACAAAGCTCCTTTTTCGTATGCGAGTCCTCTTGACCAATCGGCACTCCTTAGCTACCACCCCTGGAATTACGGCCAATATCTATACCGACGAGACATACACCGTCCCTGGTGGGTCATTCTGCGATTGACTGGGGAAGAAACACACCCGGAAACTAACTCTGTGGCGATTTCGTAGGACCTGCCGTCTTTGAGTGTTGAGGTAGAAGTGCGACAGGAATCGTAGGATATGACCCGAACATGCTTCAGAGATGTATATGCACACAGCGCCTTTCGTTTCCTTGAATTCATCTTCTTACGAAGAATTCAATGGCTGCCGTTGCGAAGAGAAGTTCGCGTGCAGAAATCGAATGTATATGCGTGACGTTCTTGAACACTTGCCTTTCTCGGAATTTGTACCCGACGCCTCGATGACGCAGGCAGGCGGCGCGGACTGAGCGCGCTCACATCCCAGACTTCAGTCCAAAGCATTTTCGTCCCACAACTATGAACTAAGCTTACCGTCAGTCTAATATCTGCGGCTATTTACCCACCATGTCGACTTTTGTCTCCCACCTCGTCGCCGACCTTTCGCAGAAAGCGCTTCCTGTGAACGCGTCCCCTAGCAGCTCGAGGGCAGACGGCGACATCCAGGCTACAGCACACAATGCGTCGTCCCAGCATAAGGAGACTCTGCGAGAGCTCTTCATCAAACTCGAGCAGTCAACATCACCCGAATCTCTTAGAGAGTCCATCGACGCGCTGCAGACTCTAGAACACCATGAACAGCTGCTCTCAATTCAGGCGTCCGACGAAGAGGAGCAGACTCTTCGACGCGCGATCTTGGGGAAGCTCGCTCTTGGGCTTTACTCTCAAGCATTGACCACGTATCTGGAAGAGGCGAGCGAAGCGGAGACGGAACTCGAGTGGTGGAGTGACCTGGTGCGGTCGCGAAGGAGCGCCGCGTATTACCTGCTGCAAAGTGCGTACTCCCGTGTCCCATATGCCCACATTTGCATATTGAACGCGCGATGAAGCACTACCATTGCGTGCTACGAGCGTATCGACGACTCTCCTGTCGACGCTCCGGTCGCACAACATCCCCTTCCACCTGTCCGTGCTCAAACCCTCGTCCCTCCGCCTGCTCTTCCCCTCGAATAACACCCTCCGACCAAACGCCCTCACGCTTGCCCTATTTCCGCACCTGCACCACCAGCCCTACAGCATCGCTCTCACCACCGCCCGCCCGCCACGCAAGTTCGCGCTCACGGCCTCCCCGGCGCAGAACGTGACCTCCGCATACGACGCGTTCCACCAAACCCTCTCCGGGGTCGCGCGCTTATTCAGCACGGTCGCGACTCTCCCCATCGAGCTCGCGCGCGGCGAGTGCAAGTACAAACGCGCCGAGCTCCAGCGCATCCGCGACGAGCGCGCAGAGGTCCTCGGCGTCCTCACCGCGCTGCGCGACCGCCTCGCGTCTGCCCTCGAGGAGAACGATAACGACAAAGCAATAGCTAGACTCTCCGAATTTACCGCGTTTTTACAGAGCGTCGTCGACGGCGAAGACGTCGCACCCCGCGCGGAGGACGAACCCGCCACCGCCACCGCCACCGTCGGGCGCGTCGTGGAGGCGCTGTCCATCCTGGCGAACTGCACGCTCCCGTCGCACACGTCGCTGCACAGCGCCGAGCTCAAGTCGGGGCAGCTCCGGCGGCCTTCGCGCCTGACGCTACTGTGGCCGCAGCTCGTCTTCCTGCCGCCGCTGGCGCTCTACGCCGTGCGCTCGGCGTACGCGTCCCGGGCGTCGCTGGAGGAGCTCGCGAGGGAGGCGCTCGAGACCGCCCGGGGCTTCTGGGAAGGGTGGGTGCTGGAGCCGCTGCGCGGGATCGTCAAGACGGTGCGCGCGGGCCACGACGACGGGGTCATCGTGACCAAGGAGAGCGTCCGCGCTGACCTGGACGTGCGTGTTCTACACTTCTATACGACGTGTGCGCGTGTGTTTCGGGGGTTGAACGCTGACTGACCTTTTCGCCGCGCCCTCGGGACAGTCGCTGGAACGGATGACGCTCGCGCTGGCGCACGAGAAGCTGCGCTTGGGCGAGCCGGAGCTTGCCGCGCTGTCGCGCCAGGTCCAGATGGGCGACCTGACGGCGGTGATGCAGATGTACGAGGAGGACATCAAGAACCCGTTCAAGTCCGCGCTCCACGGCTCGCTTCTGCGGTCGCTGTTCATCCAAGTGCAGAAGGCCAAGGTCCGTCGCGCCCGTCATTCTCGACTCGCGCGCCCGACGAGCCGGGCGTTGTGCGAGGGTTCACGCTGCAGGCGCTAACGACCCCCCCCCCCGCGCGCGCAGGTGGACATCAACCAGGCGCTCTCGGGCATCGACAAGCTGCTCAAGTCGCAGGAGCTCACGTTTGCGTTCGTCGGCGTCGCCCCTGCGCTCGCGATCGTGTATGCCTTTGCGGGGTATCTGCGCAATCTGTGGTCTGGCGGCAAGGGCCGTGGGCGGTACGGCGGCAAGGCCAAGCGCGGCAGCGTCTGGCTCACCGTCAGGTTCGTCCCTTCATTCCATGTGTCCGCTGCTAATCGCTCACGCGACCATGTATCGGGGCAGACGCATCGAACGCCTGCTGGTGGCCCAGCCCGACTCGCACCACCACCACCGCACGGCGTTGACGACCTCCGGTAGCAGCCAGAGGCCCGCAGCTGCCGTTTCGCCGCTGACATCCGGCTTGCTGCTGCTGTCGGTGACGCGCCTCCGCAAGTACGCGGAGACCAGCTTGCCCGCGAACTCGCGTCTGCGCGAAGGATTCTTGGAGGACGTGGTGGATCTCGAAGATCCGAGGTTGGGGCGCGCGGATAAGCTGCGCGTCGTCGACAGGATGTGGCGGTCTTGGGGCGACGTCCTGGGGTGGAGCCGCGTCGCCGCCTGAGGGGGCCCCCGCGACGAGGGGCTAAGGTGTGTGTTAGGGTGGGTAGCTATCTCGCGAGGTGACGGGCACCAGACTCGTTCGGAACCCGCGCGTGCAACTCGAATGCGCATACTAATTCTAGAGGCTCTTCAACGACGTCCACAATGAACCACAGCGGTAATCGACACCATGAAGTCCCGTTACCGTGACGAACTGCCGAGCTTGGCCTTCGATTCTCGTTTTTTGGGGGTAGTGTCGTCCCTAGTACTATCGACAAGTTCAAGTGCTCAAGTCACTGCGGACATCTCTCCCGCTGGGCCAGAGACGCCGCAGGCAATCGAAGTTTCATGTCAGAGTCAATCTCAAGCAGCACAGGTTCAACTAGCCTCTGTCGTTGTGTTCACTCAATATCTGGTTAATACCCTCCGCATTCTATTGTTGTACGTCAGTGCCGCGAGAACATGTAGCCGTCATCGAGTGCCAGCGGTGGCTCTGGATAGTACTAAACCAGTATTACCGCCTCTTTCCAACGCGGTTTGACTGTGCATCGACAGTCCTCCGGGTAGCTGTGAGTGTGCTGTTAGGCCGGAACCGAATGAGGCATCGATGCTATATCAAAAATGAACCCACGAAAGGAGCCCATGAGTCTGCTCCAATTCGATTTTGACCGGCATTCCCTGAGCGTCCAATGGAGGCTCAATGTTGAAGATATGAAGCACGGAAGCAATGTCGAGGTATAGAGCTTCATCTGCGAAGTGTCTCCCGGGACATATCCTAGGCAACGACGTTGTGAAGTTGAAACCTGATGCTCTGAATCAGGGAGTCCAAGGAGAGGCACTCACCTCCTCCCATAACCGAACACGTACGCGTATGGATCTGGGACGGCGGGGTCCGGCTTTCCATCACGCATAAACCGTTCTGGGCGGAACTCGTATGGGTTGTCGTAGATCTGAGGATCGTGCATGACGGCCCTGTGGTAGATGGAATGAGGAAACCGTCCGCCAAGCCGAGTTGAAAGGATACGTGCCATGTATTTGGGACGAGCAAGGTGCCAGCGGGTATGAAATACCCGTCAAAGACGTCGTCATCGAGCGTGCGGTGAGGCAAACACAGCGGTAAGACGACGTGCCAACGGAGAGACTCTTTTATGATAGCGTCGATGTACACCAAGGCCTCCCGGTCATCGAAATCCGGGAGGCGGCTCCGGCCGACGACCCTATCAAGCTCTGCTTGCGCCTTCTTTTGCACGTCGGGATACTGCGACATGGCCAGAAAGAATGCCATGAGAGTGGAGTACGACTGAAATGGGGTGGGGTTAGATGAGTATCAGGTCGATCACTTGGGCAAATTGATTCTAACCGTGTCCGAACCGGCTGGTACACGCGTCATGAGTGTGAGCGACGGGGACGCAGAAGAAGAATACTAGCTTATCTGCACCTTCAAATGCGATGAGGCCAACGTTCTTGAGAACATCCTTGCGGTACGCTGCCTCCTCTGAGCCCGCGTCGTCATCGATTTTGGATAACAGGACGGCGAGGCCTCGAGGTGCTGCCTGCCCTCGATCCTGCAGCATCAGATGATAGAAGAGCGTTGGTAGTACCCGAGGTATATATCAGTAAGAGATTCACGCACCACGGCAGCTTGCATCTGCGCGAAGGGCGTCTCCTTCATAAGAGTGACCGAGGCCTTGCATTTGGCCAAAACGTATTGGAAGCCGCCTCCAGGAAACCACCCTGGCACATGCCGCAAGAAAGGAAAAAAATCTACGGGATGTGTGCCTGTTGCGAGCTCGGAAGTACAGCTCAGCGCCTCGCCAACCTGTTTGATTATCGGGTCTCCCTTCTCCTTTGCATCGAAGCCGTACACAACTTTGAGCAAAGTGGCCGCAACGGTACTGTGGGAGACGGATTGGCGCATCAGTAGCGGTGGAAACGATAGGTCTCACGATCGAACAACTTGCGTACTATCGAATATGTTCCTCGTAGTCTTGTGGTGCATCGGCGAGATTCCTCAGAAACTTGTACAACGCCGTACGCTGAATCTCTCGGTAGTCTCCCATCGCCCCCGGATGGAAGACCTGCCAAAAAGCGCGTCGATGGTCCCTCCACCATTGTCCGTAGCGCATCATACCGAGCGCGATATCATTGCCGATTCTGCGGGGATAAGAACATCGGTGAACCAGACGGCTCTGTCACCCTAGAGTGGTCGCACGACTCACAACGGGAGGATAGGGCTGTTGGGTCTGTCTGAAGTGTTTGCCGAGCGCTTCCCTAGCAGCTCCTCTATCACGCGGGGACTACCAAGTACGACTATCGGGTCCCCCAGAACGCTGAAATAAACAATTTCGCCTACGCGCCAATTTTAATACGGGGCTCGACCGGAAGGAGATATGATAGGATGGCTGACACTCACCGTATTGCGAACACAAGTTTTGGAATCCGATCCATTGTTTCGTCTGCGGCATGCTCAGGACGTTGCCGACTAACGGCAAGGGTCTCGGTCCGGGTGGGAGCGACCTTCCTTGTGCCCGCTTCTTCCACAAAACGAGCGATCGTATGTAGGATGTGACCACATACGACACGAGGACCGCAATCGCAAGATAGAAGTTGGGTAACTGGAAGGGGAACTCGGTTTCCATCGTCAGAGTCTGGAGGTACTGAGAGGTAGCCTGAGGAGACGAACACCCCAACCTTCAACGCACCTCAGCACTATATATATAGCACAGTGCATAATCGACAGATGCCCCGCTCCGCGCGGAGGCTGCACCAATGCGGGAAATCCACGGTAGGCGCCGCGAATCAACCACATTAGGCAAACTTGGGAGCATCCAAGTGCACAAATACCGTATAGTAGCTGCCGTGACATGCCAACTTGGAAGTTGCACCTTCCTAGCCTTTGCACACCACGCAGCGATCAGCTTAGGCCAGATATTGCGTCACACCCTGGAGCGTTTTCTCGGAACTACGTCCGGCGGGCTTGACGCCCCGTTGAACTTGTCGGGTACCAGTGCGGTGGTCGAATCGCGCTGCGGCCGCCAAACATCTCAGCACGAATATCCTGTTGGTACGTCAGCGAAAGACTTCGAGGTACGCCACTGGGCGAAGATACACACCTACTACCTGGGGGCTGGCCGCTGGAGCGGATATTGCGTGGCACAAGACCGAGGGAAAACATGCTCAGACACGTTGCGCAAGTGGGGCAACGCGCATACTACTAGTACTTTGCTCGCGCCAAAGGGGCGCTTGAGCGCTTTGTCAAACGGCCCCATGACGTACTCGCCCATGAGATACCTGAGCGGAGCCAGGGCGCACCCGAACGCTGACGAGAGTTTGAAAGGCGGCCTGCCCCTGTGCGTTGCGAACAGCCCGGGCTCGCCGCTCGGGTGTTACGACATTAACTTTGCTGGCATACTAGTGGCATAGTGAACCCTAGTGAACCCCCTGATGAAGATGATGCGCGACGCCCAGTTTCGGAGCCCTATCAATGTCAGAGACCATCCTCAGCACTGGTATCAACATCGCACAATCTAGTTCCTGCAAATGAACCAGGTCGCGTCGGGAGAACGAGGCATTATGACACAGCGGCGATCCTCGGGGTACCTGTCAAGCGACATTCAATGCACAATCGCTAACACAGATGAAACAGAGTTAGTAAGGGTTTACGCGTACGAATTGAGACCATTCGTGGGTTCCACTGGCTAGGCTAGAACGATGTGTGACTCGGAGGGGGGTGCAGAGGGAACGTCGGAGCCTGAACGTTGAACTCTGAGAGGTGAAATCGCCAGCGTCTAGCTGAGGTTCAAGTGCTCTCCACGTACGCCTCTCTGGGACAACGACACTTCGTATGCCCTGTGTAATACGTGAATGAAAAAAAAACGCGTCGAAAAGTCATACAATAACAAACTCGGGCCCTTGAGCTTTTTTATGAGTTTTATGGGTGTCTTTATCGTCGTAGACAAGTGGATCCGAAGGTGATTTAAAGTCTCCGATAGACCTCTACAGCCCCCCTCACACATCGTTCCAGTGCCTCTATTTGAGGAACGGCTGTCTTTCTGCAAACTAGAGGCTGGCTTGCGAGCCTAGGTTCCAGAGGAATCTGGATTGGCTGCCCATGCTCGTCGAGGGGAGGCTCGATGTCGAAGACGTGCAAGACGGCGGTGGAACTCGAAGACGTCGATAACGTTGACCTCCAAGTCTTCCGGACCGTGCAAACCGAAGACGGGGTGGGGCGACATCCAACCGCGAACGCCGTACGTTGCGATGACATACACCGGTAGACCGAGCGGAAGGTCTGGTAACTTCGATGCGGACTTTGCAACGAGCGATCGGGCCGACGATGGTGGACGGCTTTAAACGGGTCATGATGTGGACAAGCTTTTAAGAGAATAAACGGCAAGGTTGTATGCTAGGTGGCCGCACACGGATCTTGCGAGAAGCGCAGAAGGCGGTCACGGGGGCGTTAGTGCGGGCAGGAAGGCGAGAAACGCTCGGGGGAGTTGCCCGATTGGGGAGGGCGCATCAACGGGGGCGGTGGGTAGCCTCGTGTTGGCCCAAAGCGGGAGCTTGCCGCCTTGTTGACCGGGCCTCGTGTGCCTGTTCTCCACGCTTCTCTGCCAGGCTTGCCCACGTTCGGAAGACCGGGCCTCGCTGTTGAATGGGGTTGACGTGAAGGGAGCTACGGCCACGGCGTCTTGGAAGACGGGCTCTCTCGCTCTGCTGCCTTTTCTGGCAACGCCGCCGGGGCGACCGCCGCCGCCGCCGCCGGGAAGGCTCGGCGGTGGCCTTCAGCTGACCTGGGCTCTCTCGCCGGCTTGACACACTGGCGACACATACGCCCGGAACACCCGCCGGACGACCCGGTCGTGTGCGCCTTTGCCATTCCAGGGCTGCCCCCGTTGCGCCCCCGTTCCCGCCGTGCTCCCACCTGCCCACGGCCTGTGCCCACTCCACGACCGCCCTCCTGCTGCATTCGTCCCGCGCAGATGAGCAGCGGTGGGAACGAGCTGGGGCCGTACCTGCTCGAGCCCGCTGCGGGGTGCGTTGGGTGCCACGGTCGGTGCGATTCGGGGCCAGCGGCCGTGCAGACGCGTCGAGCGAGGTCGGCCATGTGAGTCTGCCCCGCTCTTCCCCAGCCCTCGCCCATCGCTTCTCGTCCTTCTCGCGCGTACACCCTCCCCTCCTGACGCATCCGCGCCAATCATCCCTCCACGCCCCTCTTCCGTCCTCCATGAGTTCAAATACGCCCTGCTCCCACCGCGGGCCTCATCCTCTTTGGCCCTTTGCCACATCCCTCCCCTCTCTCCGCCGAGTCCAGTTCACTCTGTACGACTCGCTCACGCAGCGCCTCGCCCGGACTTAGCTCTTACGCAAGCCCCCATTGAGCCGCTGCATCAGCACAACCGCAGGACAGGCTGACAGCTTAGGTCAGTCTGTTTGCCGGCTCTGCGGCCTTGATGACGCATACCACCCGATCGGGTTCCTGCTTACATCCCTTCCTCCCCTCCCGCCCCCTCAACCGACTTTTTCTGTCGGTCTTCTACCGCTTTCCAACTTCACACTGCCCCAACTTATAAGTCGACGCTTTCGACCTCCTCTGCCTCCCACCCCTTTCACCCACCCACCATGTACGCGTCTTCGCCCTGAGCCCTGCCCAGTCCGCTCCTTTCGTCAGTTTCTCACCTTCCGCACAGTCCCAGCCCCATAAATCGCGCCCCGCGACCGCTCGCGTGCCCACGGCGTACGCTTGCTCTCAAGAAGCAGCACCAGCAGCGGCCCTACCCCGCGCTTCCGCACTCCAGAACCACCCGACGCCCGAGATAACCACCATGCCGATCCCGACCGAGGTTTCGCCCGCCCTCCGCCCCATCTCGACGCACGATCTCCAGCGCGGATCCCCCGCACCCAAATTTGAGGTCGAGAAGCCCCGCGGCCGCTCCCTCTCCCCCCTCACTGCGCGCGGAACATCGCACATGAGCACGCACGCTTCGGGCTCGACCTCCGCGCCCACCACCACCGCCATCACCACGAAGTACGTCGCGCCGCCGCTCACCTGGCGGACGGCCGCGCAGGACGCCAAGGCGGGCGTGCACTACACGAAAGACGACTTCCCGTCGTCCAGCTTCCTTCCGCCGCCGTTCTCGCGCGAGCCGGTGCAGGTGCGCGCGGGCGAGCGCGTCGCGCTCCTCGCCGAGGTCGACGAGTACGCCGTGCGCGTGCGCGTCCTCCGCACCGGCCTCGTCGGCCTCATCCCCGCGTGGAACACCGAGGGCGCGCTCGACAGGCTCACGCGGATCAACACCGCGTTCAACGAGGCGGTACGTGTCTCCTTTCTCCCCTTTCCCCTTTCCCTCCCCTCCCCTCCTCTCTGCGCGCGCGATGCTGATATCGCCTTGTTATCGCGCTTCGCAGGCGACGTGCCCCTCCGAAGTCCGCGCCCTCCGCCGCCGCTTCAGCGAGTCCTCCGCCATCCACACCGACCACTACGGCGACGACGACGAGCACACGCACGCGGGCCCCGCCACCGACGCCGACGCCGACGCGGCCCTCTCGCACACGCACGAGCGCTGCGTCCCCTTCGCCGCGCGCGTCCGGTACAGCCCCGGCCACCACCACTACGTCAATCCCCGCAGCGCGTACGACTCCGACTCCGGGTCCGGGTCGGGCTCCGGGTCGGGTTCTGGATCGGACTCGGACGACGCGTCGCCGGACTCGCCGGCGCCCGGCCGCGCGTTCTTTGCGCAGCCCGGCGTGTACGGCGCGCTGCTCTCGCTCTCCCCGTCCGCGGACGGCTCGCGGTCGTCCTCAGGTGGGGCTGGGGCAAGGGTAGGGCGCGGGCGCAAGTCGGTGGTGTTCCAGGAGGAGGAGCGCCCGCCCGTCGTGTACCGGTATCCGTCGCAGGAGCTCGTCGGCGCGTTTTGCGGCGAGTACGAGGGCGCGGTGGAGAGCGAGGTCCGGGACCGGGAAAGCGAGGGTGAGGGGGAGGGACGGGGAGCAGGGGAGGGGGAAGGGGAAGGGGGGGAGTGGTGGTGGCGCGGGTGGGAGGAGTCGTTTGAGGAGATGGAGGATGAGGAGGGCTGGGATGTGGTGGAGACGGAGGGGGAAGAGAGAGGGGAGGAGGAGCGAAGGGGGCGGTCGACGGACGTCAAGATGGCGGTTGCGGACGCGCGCGCGTCGATGTCGCTCTCTGCGCCGGTGGCGGTTGCGGTGGGCGCGGAGGCGCGCCCGCGGTGGCTCCTCGCGATCCAGGAGGAGGAGCACTGAGCACTGAGCGCTGGAGTGCGTCTCCTCCCTCCCCCTCCCCCTCCCCTGCTACACCCCACGTTCGCGAGCCGCCACAAAACTACGCCGGCAGGCCGCTCGACGCAGCACGCCCGTCGAACCGTCGAACCACCGAACCACCCACTCGACGATGCACGCAAGGGAGGGCAGGGTATTCTCGTCTCAGACGCGGGCTTCCGCGCGGACTTCTGGACTTCTCTCTCCCCTCACCTCCCCTGCCCTTCTCCCCCTGTCCCACGCCCTACACCCCACGCCCGAACTTCTTTCCCTGTCTCCCTGAGTCCCACTTACACACTACACGCACTACACGCACTGAGCACTCGCCCACTCCGCCCTCGCCCTCACCCCCTCGCCCCCTCTCCCGCCGCGAGTTGTGTACAAGCACCAGCAGCACATCGTCGACGCTTTTTTCTCCTTTTTTGTTTTCTTTCCCTTCCTGTGACCATGACCATGACCGGGCTTTGGTAATTTCGTGTACGCGTCGCGACTCGTACCAGTAGGTGTGCATCGTCGCGTGTTCCGTGGAGGAGTACTTGCACTTGTATTTGTACTTGTAGGTACCTATTTATACCCTAATGAACGTTTCTTTCCTGGCATCTCGATCTACGGGGCAGCGCTAGCGCTGCGTTCTGATCAGCGAAGTGCTTTCCTGGGTCGACGCTATTATGTATGTAGCGACGAGCCTACGAGTCAAGTCAATAGGTGGGGAGGAAATTTGTCGCGAGGTTTTACAGGGTTTTACTGGCTGCCAGTGCAGGTGACGGCGGCAATGGGCGCTTGACGATTCAACTTACTCCTACACTTCGCGCTTCAAAACATGCAGCTGAGATCTCTTCCTTCTACAACTCATCCCAACGACGCCGCTGCGTGTACCCGGGCCGTCCCTTCTGGTCTACCGCGCGGCCTTCCCAACTGCTGCGCATGCGTGTCGATCCACTGTGCGCCTACGAAGTGACGAACTTTACAATGTGGAGTGATGAAAAATGCACTTAGTCAGTTATAGTGATGCGGAAGTTGTGAATTGCGAATTAGTGATGAAACCTGCGAGATTCAAAAACTGCGAGTTAAAGTGACCAAAAGTACAACTAGTTCCGGAGGAGATGATTTTTGGGCGTCTAAATGATGATCCACGGAAATCGGCTGGGCGCTTCAAGCCGGAAAGGCGTACGTGGCCGTCCGCGAGGGACTTGTCGTCAACACCCATGTTCATCTATAGCGCTGCAACTGCTGCTCTACCTTCTCCCGCTACTGCAACTCATACTCTACCTTCGGTTCTCTACGCAAAGGCATCTGCCTGTCTGTCCTCACCCTCCTTCCTTGGTCTTGTGGCTATCGCTGGTGATCGGACTGGGCGACGTACTGTAGCGACTTCAGCCTAACGATACTGGCACCCCTAGACTTGTCGCTCCTATTAGTTGAGCTATCGGTGAATCCTGGATGGCTATCTGTCTTGCTGTGAGTTCTTTTCGTCTCCCATTTTAGTTCTCTGCCACCTCTCGGTTCCTCGCCGGCCTAGCCTTGTAACTCTGGGACTTGCAACGGGTTCCTCCTGTTCTTCTGCTCCGACTCTGCTCCGCTGGTCTGTTTCTACTCTGCTACTTTGGACCTGCCTTAGGAGCTTGTCATTAATCACCTCTAGATGTCCTGTTCTATCTATGCTTGTATCTGATTCAACTATGCACTAGGGCTGCCGCACTAGCTAAACTACTATGCTTTACATCGGCTTGCTCTCTAGTGTATAAATAGGCCATTCCTCCGATCGATTTCAATACTCCAGGCGTGAGCATCCCAAGGCCACGGATCCCCTTTGCAAGTGTAGCCCGTGTGTTGTCAGTCGCAGGAGAGTGCATGCGCGCGTGCTTAGCGCTAATGGGCATCCATGCTCAGGAGCTCTTTTGGCATTCGGGCTGTGGTGCAGATATCTCTGTCGTTTACACCTTGTTGTATTATGGATTCAGTCTTTATGAATGAATATGATTTTACCTCTATGCCCCTGGCTAGAATGTACCAGTAGCCTGGAATAGCGAAGTGAATGGTTTGCTATTAAAGTGATGATACCTGCAAGATGAAGTGACGGTTTTGCGGACTTACACGTAGTGACGAAACGGCAGATATACTTTGGAAATTCGTCACCTTTCCATGTCACTTATACTGACGAATTTCGTCACTTTTTCCCAAGGGCGCTTATGCCACAAAGGTGCGAATTTCGCTACAATACCTCGTACATTTCGCTACTTTTTCGTCACTTTTAAAGTGTCGGTTTTCGCAACTTTCCAGTCACCCAGTGTATCTACACGCATATACTTGACGGTCAAACGTGCAACACGCACCGGTACTTACTAGTACTACTGGTGCGCGCGTGCACCGGCGGTTCCCATGGCGAGCCGTACGACCTTAAGATCGACAGAGGGGAAAAGCCTACGAATAGTATTCATACTTCTGGTGAAAAGACGTCAAGATGGGCGTCGTACCGCGCTCAAGCTCGAAAATCTCGTGAGTAGTGCAGCTTCGAATTCTTGCGCACCGGGGTGCCTCCGAGTCGAGCAGAGCATCGGACGTGGCGCTACGCTTTCGAAGGGGAGACTGAGGATTCGACTTCGTATCCTCGCGATTGAGCGGGCCTCCTGAGAGCTTAGCATGACCGCTCGTAGCAATCCCTACTGGCCACCGGGCGCACGAGCAGGTACCAAGTCCGACGCGCCACAACGTTCACTGGCCCGGGAGTGGGGGACGCGTTTAAGGCGCGACGCGCCAGTCTCACGTGATGGCGCTGGCGACGTAACGCGGTCAGGCTCCCGGAATCCTATTCCCCCCCCCCTTTCACTTTCAAGCAGCGCTCCACTATGAGTCGTGAAGACACCACAACCTCGCGCTGGATCATACACCACCAACCACCTCCTCGCCGGAGGTGACAATCCAGAAGTGCGCCTCCTTCACCAGACTCCGGGCGTAGCGCCTATTCGCGCGCCTGGGCGCTCGGCCCAGTCTCTCTCGCGATTCGCCAGTTCACTCCTTTGACGCTGTCAGCGATGACGTCAGGGCGTACGCGGCCAGCAACACTCGGCCGACACCTATACCCCGCAGGGGTCCGTATGGTATCGGAATCGGGAGCAATGCAGCAATGCAGAGGTCCTGTGCGATCCGCACGACTCCCTCGGACGCTGCCAGCTGGCCGGAGCGTCTCGAGTCTGCCATCTTTTTGCTTTCGACCACTATCCCCACCATAGCCTACGTGCTTGCAGTGGCTTGCAAGACTTGACATACAAGTCCGAGGTAACGGAGGCACCAAGAGTTCGAGATGTCATACACCGAGAAGGCGCAGGAGTTGAGGGCGGCGGTCGGCGGAACGGCGCCGTTCGTCGTGCCGCAATTCACGGCGAAAGACTACACTTCGTTTTTCTTCGCAGGTACGTATACGGGCCCTCATCTAACCGGTTCATGCTGAGAGGAGACGTCGGAGGACAGGTGCCATCTGCTGCACGTGAGTCCTAGCATACTATCGCATTCGCTCAACACTGACAATCGTCTCCGTACGCTCGCCAATCTCAAGCCTTACCCATGGAGGAATGACGCGTGAGTGCAAGCAGCAAGCGGTCCGAGAGACGTAGAATGCTCAGCCAAGCACCACGTTGCCAGCCATTGACGTCGTGAAGACTCGCATCCAGATCGACCCTGAGATGGCGCGCATGTCGCTGCTGTCCGGCGGTCGGCGCATTGTCGCCCAAGAGGGCCCCGCAGCCCTCCTTACCGGCTTCGGGCCTACCGCAGTAGGCTATCTCATCCAGGTGCGTGCCACTGGGCGGCGCCCAGCCCGCGGCGCGCGGCGCCAAACGTCATCCTACCTTGTCTAATCTGGCTCCCGTGCGCTTAATTACTAGGGCGGTACGAAGTTCGCCGGGTACGAATTCTGGAAGAAGCAGTTCGTGCAGGTCGCAGGCGACCAGGAGAGCGCGGTTCGGTACCGCACCGCGATATACCTCGGGGCGTCGAGCGTCGCAGAGTACGTCGGGCGACGTTCACCGGCACCTCACGTCCGGTGCGCGAGGACTCGGAGCTAGCTCACATTCATTCCCTCGCGCCTCGTAGGTTCTTCGCGGACATCCTCCTTACGCCACTCGAGGCAACCAGGATACGCCTCGTCTCCCAGCGCCACTACGCGACAGGCCTCCTGACAGGCTTCGCCCGCCTCGCGCGGGAAGAGGGGCTCGGCGGGCTCTACGCCGGGTTTTTGCCCATTCTCTGCAAGTAAGCTCCTCCGCGACCATACGTCCGTACGTTCGGCGGCGCTTACGCACTCCGCCTCGCCTACGCGCCGTGCAGGCAGATCCCGTACGCCATCGGGCAGTTCACGGTGAACGAGTTCTGCCACGAGCTCGCGTTCCGCAACATGTCGGAGGAGACGAAGCGCTCGCTGAGCGGGCCTGCAAAGTTCGGCATTTCGCTGGGAAGCGGCATCGTCGCCGGCTTCGCCGCGGCGATCCTCAGCCAGGTGCGTCCCGATGGGAGCTCGTGTGCGTGCGTCGAGCTCGAGCTCCTCCGCCCCGTGCACCCGAGTTCTTGTAATAGTCCAGAGCGGGAGTTTGACTGACCCGAAATGGCGAACGTGCGCATGTTACCCCTAATAACAGCCCGCGGACACGCTGCTCTCCCAGATCAACAAGGGCCACGGGCCCGAGGGGTCGATGCCCCACCGCCTGAAGGTCCTCGCGCAACAGGCTGGCTTGCGCGGGCTCTTCGCGGGCCTGGGCCCGCGCATGATCATGACCGCCGGGCTCGTCTCGGGCCAGTTCCTGCTCTACGGTGCCGTGAAGGACGGTGAGTACCCGCACGTTCCGGCGCCACCGTGCGCACAGCTGCGCGCGCGGGGTTCGCGTCGGCGTCGCTCTTGCTCATGATTATCGGACGCGTGTGTGCTGATGCCGCCGCGGGCGCCGTGACAGCGTTGGGCGCGCCGGCGGGCCTGGAGATTCACAAGGAGAACGCGGTGGCGAAGGTTTGATGTCTGCGCTACGGTCAGGGAAAGCGGTGCGGGATGGGGCGCACGGGCTTTGAATGTTGTGCTTGATGTGTGCGCTCGTTCGGATTGAGAAGGCGGATTGTTTGGAACGATAGATGCCCCGGCGCTAATGAGATCTCTGTACGGATCGTCAACTAGCGCGCGTTCTTGGATCCCGGCTCGGACTTATCAGAAGGCTCAAAGCGAAAAAAAAAACCGACGTCGGGGACACCGTGTTGTGATGCCGAGTTACTCACCCCAAGCCGCCTAACTCCTAAGTCACATCTGACGTTCGTAGGGAGTGTGTCGAGGACGCGAGAGTACGCGACGGAATATCCCGTCTTCCGTCAGGCAACGTCGGGAGTTGCCAAGTAGGACTTACTACGTATACACTTTAGCAAATGGACCTTTACATTTGCTCAATGAAAGCAAGATCCGAGGTCCGGTGAGTACTACTTCAGTATCAGCTTTAACCTCAGTTCCGTCCTGCGTCCGACTCGACGATTCTGTGGCTAACACATCTGGCTCCAGAAACATCAGAGACAACGCAATCCGTAACTCGTTGTCCTACCTCGCGCAACGTGCTTCCGACTGGGATTGGCTGATTGAACCTTGACCTCCGCCACTTGCCCAACACCGAACACCGGATCCCAGTCGCCGCCGTCGGGGACGCGCTATCTGGGTTCGTTCGACGTCAGAAGCTGCGCACACATTTTAGAAACTCAGTTTGTGGCTACCCGTCTCGAGGGTCCTTTTACCCAGAACGTCGAGTGGACCCTCATTCGCGCGACCAAGGGCAACGTTCCGGGCATATGCGCGACAGGGGGCGGCTCGTAGCAGCTTCTGCCAGCTCCCGCTGACTTCGTCGCCCCACGCTCCAGCGATCGCGATCACGGCGCCCGAATTCCCATTGCTCTAGGAAACTCTTTGCTCCTTCGTCCTCAAGCTCATCAGAGGGAGTCGCGCGCTGGCTTGGAACGTCATCATGGGGACGAACGTGATAGGTATATAATCACCGTGGTTTTGGTCGGCCTGCCAACAGCGTTCCCAGTTGAATTCCTCTCCTTCACCCCTTCTATAGTATACATCCATGGCCCCCGTTGCGGTCATCGACAACTATTTGCCCAACTTGCCTAAGCCGGACGGCGGTGTCGTCATTGCCCCGGCTGGCTCTGCCTGCTCGTCCTCGTGAGTTCTTGTCTATTGGACTCTATTCTCATCCACGACATGGTCATCTTACGACGAAATGTACCAAGATCTGTTGTCGACGCCGAATCCAGCACCAATAACGGCGATGTAAAGGCCTCCGTAAGCTACAACATTCAATCCTCCCATCACGTTCGCTCACCAGGGCCCCTCATAGGTGTCTCGCGAAGTTCCGCTTTCCGTGCTCCAAGACACTATCAGCGAGTTCCTACGCAGCTGCGATTACACGCCTCCCAGGACCACCCACAACAACGACCTCCGGCGCTGGCTCACCGAGCAGGTCGCCTCCTGGTCAGTCGCCGTCTCGCCCAAGTTCCTCAGCAAGACCATCGATGCCGGCTGCACGTACGTCGAGGCCGTCTTCGGGCACGTCCCCGTCGAGAACCGCCGCTACATCGCGCTCTACACGGCGTGCATGCTCTACGCAGACGACCTCGGGGAGGAGGACCCGGGCGCGGTGCTGCACTTCACGCGGCGCTTCGTGCGCGGCGAGACCCAGCCGAACGCCGTGTTCGAGTGCCTCGCGGGCCTCCTCCGGCGCGCGTACGACGTGTGGCCGCAGTTCGGCGCGGACTCGATCGTCACGGGCACGCTCGACGCGCTCGCGGCGAACCACATCGAGTGCGTGATGCGCACCGTGCCCGTCAAGCCGTTCGCCTCGCGCTATCCGTACTACCTGCGCCAGAGGGCGGGCATCGGCGCACCGTTCACGCATTTCATGTTCGCGAACGACTGGCGGCAGACGCCCGAGTCGTACATCCAGGTCGTGCCGTACGTGCTCCTAGCCGAGTGTCATATTGCGAGTTGCCCCCACTGACACTCCTTCTCTAGTGAGATTGATCATTGGTCCCTCGGTGCAAAGTGCGTGTCTCCATAGAGATACGTATAGTCACTTGATTGCTTACCTGTCTTACCGCATTTCTCAGTGACATGCGAGTTCACTTGTCTAGTGAGGTATAGCGAACTGCGAGCACTGACTATATGCCAATCTAGTTTGTCCTTCTACAAGGAGGAGCTGGCGGGAGAGACGCATAACTACGTCCACATCCGCTGCGCGGCGGACCAGACGTCGCCCGAGACCGTGCTCCGCAAGCTGGTAGAGGAAGTCTCCGACACTGCCCGGAGGGTGGACATGATCGTCGCGGACGACCCCGAGCTGGCCAACATCTGGACGCCCTACAAGAAGGTGAGTTCTCGGCGCTGGCTACGGGTCTTTCGATGCCGGCAATTGATCGTTAACATTTCGACGCCGGAAACAGGCTTACATCGAGTTCCACCTCAGGACCCCGCGCTATCGCCTTGCAGAGCTCGGATTCAGCCCTCAATGGTCTACTAGCCATCGCCTTGACATATAGAGCATTTGGAAGATTTTTACGGTTTGTTTATGCTAGACGTATGTATATGTACAGAGCGACGCCGTCGATTGCGTATTAGTAGAAGCACTCCAGCGAGCATGTTTGTAGACGTTGTACATTACGCATCCCCACAGTATTGCCTTTCGTACAGAAGTTCCCTTCGATATAAATTGTATACACGCGTATTTCGAAGCCGGATATCAATCCGTTTGTCGCTCGTGCACGACACACCCCGCGGCCACATTCACACTCGGTCTCCGCGCTGCTCTGAAGCGTTCGATAATGAATCTGCGGATGACTGGCCTTCTGTGGATCCTTGAAAATCGCGAGGACGTCGACTGCAGGAACTCCGTTGCGCAGGGGAGGTCCAGCCGTGCTTTGTGGCGTCCCGGATTAGTAGTAGTATTAACGTCGGAGAAGACTGGGTACCATTGTGCTAAGTGGGGCGAGGGCCCAGGATCGAGTCCCGCACGGGGATGGAGGGCTAGAGAGAGAATTCTATCGAAGACTTGAGAGCAGCGGAGTCGTGGAGTCCAGGAGCACGGCTCCCTCGAATGGTAGCTGATACCTTCCATGCTTCTCTAGATCTGTTCAATCTCAGGACACCGGTACTTCACCACCCAGTTTGCGCGATTGCGCGATAAAGCATCCGTAGAATCGTTGAGGAAATTTTGCCCCGGGTCCAGAATACGAAATCAGGCGACGCCCCGGCAGAGCGTTGACCGCTCGCACACGCGTAGCGAATCATGGTATAGAAGTTATGACCTAGGCACAGAACTCCCTGGATCCAATGAGGGCGGAACGCCGTCGTCAGTGATGGCATGTTCCATATGAGCGCCGCAGAAAGGTCCCGCAAATTGCATGGCGTCTTGTAAAAGCGTTTGGCTGAATTACGTCGGAGGTAGAGTGGCAATCGTCAGGTTAGCGGCCGCCCATTCTGAGCGGCGCTCGCCGACTTACATGCCCACACGGCCAAGTCCGAACTCGCGTACTAGCCCGTCAAGATATTGGGCGATCTTCCCTGCATCCAAAGCACAATTTGATGTGTATGTAAAGAGTTATTGGTGTGAATAGCGCAAGTGAAAAACGGTGCATGGAAGCCAGTGCGTGGTGGTCGAGACGAACCTAGTCACTGTACCGTACTACGAAAGCCGGTGGCTAAGCGCCCTTTTTCGGCGTCCCCCGAGCCCAAGCGACTTTCCAAGTTGACGCTCTGCGGTGTAGACGCACCAGTTAGTTCATTGCGCCCAACGGCGCTAGCAGTCCTACTAGGTTCTTTCAATGACGCGCAAATGACGAACACCGTGTCAGTATCTTCCATCACTCGCGGCGCGTCTCTGCGGCGTGATAAGTTCATGTTGACCTCAGTACGGTAGACTAGCGGCGCCCGAAGTGCTAAGGTGCCTTCAAGCAGACTGCCACCCCGAAAAATGAGCTATTTGAGATGATCGTCCTCAAAGAACATCCGAGCGGGTTTCACACCTGCTGCGTCAGGTCTCAAGCCTGAGGTCGTCTCGTGCGTCTACTGCCGTCTTCGTCACTTTGACAGGTGAATGGGTTTGTAGGGAAGTCATGATGGCGTCATTAATAGTTTTCTGCATAGCTGACGCGGGTGTGCCGATGCTAGAAGTTCTAGTATATGTAGAGTGCCATTCAAATTATTCCAGTACCACCCACGCCCACGCCATGAATCCCTGCGGACTGAGTTTCGTGAATACGGCATACTTGTCCGTGGCTATCGCCAGCTTGTTCTACATTCGAGCACTCCTTCGTTGCAAAGCGCGAAAGCGCGGCCTTTCGCTTCCCCCGGGCCCTCCACGACTGCCCATCGTCGGAAACCTCTTGAACATGCCAAAGATCAAACCCTGGGAAGGATACCGAAGTATCCGCAAGATATACGGTCAGTTTACAGCTCGCAATCTACGTGAAGTTACTCACATACAGCTCAATGTAGGTGACATCACGTACTTGCAGGTTTTCGCGCAGCCCATCGTTATTATCGGAAAGGTGGCTTTGGCCACAGAGTATCTGGAGAAACATTCTGCAAACACATCGGATAGGCCTTCCAACCCGGTGTTTGAACTGTGGGTTCTCGAAGCTCTTGTTTCTGATCAGTGGATGTGCTGATTAAGGCGTCGTTACCAAAAACAGTTCCGGACAAGATTTTAATTTTGCGTTCATGCCTTATGGTGAATGGTGGAGGCGCCATCGACGCACTTTATGGCAACACTTCCACCGACGGGCAGCGACCAAGTACCAGCCAACGCAAAAAAATAAGACGCTCGAATTCCTTTACAAGTTGCTGAAGACCCCTTCGCGTCTGGACACTCACTTGAAAACGTACGTCCTGTACTATTACACGCCTTCAAGTTCAACCACAGGTTGAACCCGCATTTTAACCCTGTCCCCTTCACAGTTTGTTCACGTCCACGCTCCTAAAAATCGTCTACGACGTTGATGCCGTTGACGAGGATGATGAACATGCACGCCTAGCTGACGAAGCCATTGAGGGCATTAGGCTCTCTACACCCGGTGGCTTCGCAGTCGAGGTCCTCCCGTTCTTACGACACGTGCCTGCATGGGTCCCGGGCGCAGGTTTCCAGAGTCTACTCGCTCAATGCAAGGCATCAAACGAACGCCTCATCCACGTACTCTTTGACGGAGCAAAAGAATCCATGGCAAGTCGTCCGAAAATGTTGGGAGTATCTCGAAATTCACGCATTGTGCATCGCAGCGCTGCGGGGGGCTTGGTCCATGCCTAGCCGGCGACATGCTTTTCCAAGGTCCAATCGATTCTCCGTCTGACCCCACTCTCGATCAAGTTTTCAAGAATGTGTGCGCAGTAACCTTTGAGGGTGAGTGCCCTCTCGTGTCGGAAATAGTATAGAAGACTTACACGTGTTGAAGCTGGTGCCGATACGGTGGGTGTTCCCTTGGTAAACTTGTTACGATTCAGGGACCTATCGTGCAGTATAGACGTTCATTGCGCTCCAAGCCGTGTTTGTTGCGCTAGCGCTGCACCCAAGCGTGCAGAAGAAGGCCCAAGACGAACTCGACGCGCTCGTAGGCCCCTCGCGTCTACCCGATTTCAGCGATGGCGACGCGCTGGTCTACACCAATGCTCTCATCAAGGAGGTTCTGCGTTGGCACACTATCACTCCTCTCGGTATGCCACACCGCGTCATCAACGATGACGAATTCTGCGGGCACTTCATCCCGGCTGGCACGATGGTTTTTGCAAACATTTGGTGCGTCGCCTCGGAACACCGCTTGTACCCGCCTTATTCAAGGCCGCTGAGACCGCAATTGACATGCGCAGGGACATGATGCACGACCCCGATGTCTATGAGCACCCGGACGAGTTCCGCCCCGAGCGGTTCATACGGGGTGATAAACTAGATGCGACAGCCCAGGACCCGTTTTCAATCGTGTTCGGCTTCGGAAGAAGGCAAGCTGTACGCGTCGTACCTAACGCGTGGCCGTTCACTCATTGTTGTGACGGGTAACCCTTGCAGGATCTGCCCCGGGCGTCACTATGCGTACAACTCGCTCTTCATCGCCGTAGCCTGCGTCTTACACGTTTTCGACATCAGACTCCCGCTCGACCGCGATGGCTGTCCAATCCAAATCAAACATGAACAGAACCATGGACTTCTCTCGTAAGTCCCATGGTCGAGTTATCGTCGTTTCGCCCTTGACAGCGCTTGCAGTCGCCCCGCGGACACACGGTGCACTATCACACCGCGCTCGGCGGAGGCCGCTTCCCTAATTCTCGAAAGCCCGAGCATTCGCGAAGTCTTGACCCAACACGGTGTATGAATCGCCATCTCGATCTTCCGGGCGTTCGTCGATGCACAGCAACACCAAGGGACTCGAGGCTAATATTCTGATAGGTCCTTGGGCGACCTTTCGAACCTGTACGCACGATAAGACTGCCAGCACGGATCTCACAAAGATGTGATGAATGAAATACATGTCTACGTCTTCGTAGAAAATGTCAGAGCCTAGAGGCACGAGTTCGAGCGCAGAGCAACGTTTGGGACAGGCGTGAGTACTTCTGCGGTAGATGTCGTATTCCAGGACAAAGCAGCGTCCAAATAAGCAGTGAGCACCATAGATCTATGGCGAATGAAAGCCTTTTTCGGGCAAGTGTGCGCGTCTCCAGCTAAGGCACGAGTAGCTAGCAGTTGGCGTTCAAACGTTCAAGGAGCGGCTGCAGATGGGCCGGTTCCAGCCCCAGCGTCCATTCAGGCCCACTTCGCGCTGTGCCTCAACCCGAGTAGAGGGCTCAGAAGCATCACGCGCTGGTATCGTTGAGGTCTCTTCTGCTGTGAGCACGTTCTATACCACTCTAGTTAGACGCTTCAACAAATTCAACACCGACGCCGAGACAGATTCCAAGACAATCGGGCGCCTCTGTCATAGTAAACGCGGGCGGCCACTTGCTCACGAATCAGCGCCCCATAGTGCGACTGTCAAAATATGCGTTGGGACATCGTACGCTAAATATAAGCGTACGGGGTAGCAAATGTAAGCAGAAGGTCATATGGGCCCACCCGTTGACTCGGGGCGCCGGCAGACAGCAGCAGTGGGCGCCGAGTGCAGCGGCACAGCTGAAGTTATTTCACATCCCAACAGGAGAATGAAAAGGTCCGGTCATGCATCCTTCGTGCTCGAGACAGGGAAAGAATTCGGAAGTCAACACCAAGAGACGTCGAAGGCATCCACTGGGCCGCTGGGTACGTTCCTGCTTCCGCTGCGTGAGACGCACTCCGAGTCGCTATATTGCAAGCGTCATTTCGCCGGATTGGATGCTCCTCGGTTTTTGCTCATCTAGTTCAGTGCTCTTCTACGAAATTGCGACTTCTCGGAAGCGCATGATGGGGATCAATTTTACAGCTTCTGAGTTTGAACATTCCTGTGTAGCTGGGCCCAGCCCTCGGACAGTGTGCGACGGGGGAACCGGCAGCACCAATGCAATTAAAGTTGTGGGTGTACGGTACTGTACCGCCCTGATGGACGAAGGGCCGGAGATTTACCTTTCTTGCCACGAACTTTCTTCCAGCAGTAACAACCAGCCAGTTACAATACTTGATCGAGTCGCAGTAATGCTGAAGGACATGGCAGATGGTATCGAGGTCGACCAAAGTACCTCGTGTTCACTGTCGGGCTGGTCTAGTCCCACAAAATCATAGCATTTGGTAAGATATCAGCCTGTTCTGCTTGATGACCCAAGCTCGTGGAAATGCTGTCGCACCGTTCAATTGCTCTGTGCCGATCCCAGGGGACGCTGAGACTTCAGATGGTTGTGAGTACGCGTGTACCCTCACAGGCTTCCCAGCTTCAGGTCAGCTAGTATCATGTCACCGGCGCAAGGACGGAAAGACGCGAAGGTTTTGAACGGTACCTTGACATACCTCCTGTGTCGTCGGACCCTGTTGGCATACTATAAGTATGACTAGAGTGCATCAAGAATCAAACAGCAGTACTGTTCTGCCGCGAGAATCACTTACTGCAGCACGCCCCTCGGAAAGCACCAATGGCTGCTCTTCCATCCGTCCACCCAACCCTCTCAATGTCGCACAGGCAGACAGTCGTAAGTCATCTCTCCTCCGAGTCAACATCACCGCACTTGGACTAGCTGTTAATCCCGATGATCGTAGCTGCCTGCCGATGTCCTCTGTACCGTGATGCAGAGGACCGTCGACGACCTTTTGAAACGCCACTCATACAAGTCGCCCAACACACCCACGGACGAGGACCTGCGTCGTTGGCTCGCAGAGCAGGTCGCCGGGTGGAACACTCCTGCCTCCGAGAAATTCTTCGAGAAGACCATAGACGTCAGCTGCCTCTTCGCCGAGACCGCATATGGACACGTCCCCCTCGAGCATCGTCGCTACGTCGCGCTTTACACCCTATGTCTCCTCCACATTGACGACATCGGTGTGAACGACCCCAACTCTTCCATGTACTTCGGGCGGCGGTTCATTCGAGGGGAGCCGCAGCCAAACGACGCGCTCGAGTCCCTCGTGGGGCTCCTCAAGCGCGCCTACGAACTGTGGCCGCAGTACGGCGCAGACTCAATCGTTACGGGCACGCTGGAGTCGGTCACCGCGAACCACGCCGAATGCGTAACAAACGACATGGCGGTCAACCCTTCTGCAACGCGTTATCCGACGTACTTTCGGTTGAAGACGGGTATCAGCGCGCCCTTCACGCACTTCATCTTCGCCAGCGCGACCGAGGAGAGCCTAGCTACTTATCTTCAGATCGTCCCGTAAGTCTTGTCAGTGTAGATCCATTACGAACGCCTCTTACCAGATTCCCAGAGAAATCGAATATTGGATGTGCGTCGTGAAGTACGTATTGATCCATGATATCTTTGCCGGTGCCACTGCCCGGTAATTTGAGGGTAGCCTGTATACTGACGAGCAATGCCGATTTCCGTCTTGAACAGCGACATGTACGAGTCATCTCCCAATTTGCATCATGTTGTATCCGATACTGATCGTGTCCACATTCAGCATGTCCTTTTATAAAGAAGAACTGGTCGGAGAAATGAACAACTACGTACATCTCTGCGCAGCTGCCGAACAGATGACCATTCCAGATGTATTGCAAAAGCTGGTCGACGATGTCGTGGACACAGCTCGGAGGGTCGCCCTAGTTGTATCTGACGATCGCGGATTGTCAGCGCTATGGGACGGATACGTTCAGGTCAGTACTAGGGTGCATGAGCATTTAGTTGGAGCAAGGCTTGCTAACAGTGATATCGGGTACAGACTTCCTTGGAATTTCACCTGAAATCGCAGCGTTACCGCCTTTCAGAGCTAGGATTCACTGCTTGAGGGGGCTTGGTAGTATTACATAGAGTGGCATTAACGTTGTCATGATGTTTGCAGTAAGAGTAAAAGCTTTTGATTTGGTACCAGCTCGGAGTCAGGACCCCTGACAATGGGGGGGAAGGCCTGTTCCCACGGGCCTCGAAATCGGCCAAAACCGGTTGACACCTCGAGCTAAGCTTAAGGTTAGTATTGAATCGATCTAGCTTTGTAGGGTTCTTTCGTTACTCGTATTATGTGCTTATTCTGGTATACGCTGCGTGTCGCCGGTCGTGTAGCTCAGATATGAGATCCCCTCACTCTGTTTTCCGTTGGGAGTCTCTGTACATCGGCCATCGCCTAGTACAGGTGGCCAAACGCGGTGAATCTAGAAATGCCAGCATTCTGGCGCGGCAACTATCAGCCCCGAGTCTCGACTCGACTCGGACATATACCCTATGAAACCCAGATCTCTTGGCACGCCGCCCAAGCCAGGTCCGTGCCGTTATCCGCATTGTACTTGAAAGGGCTCCGAGTTCTTGAACTTCAGTCGAGATCATAGAGCCGATTTCTTCGAAGTCATACATTGCGTAACTATCAGCGGGGAAGCAGGAAATGCAGCAGTGCTGTTGTGACGTTTAACTGCACCTAGGCGGGGTCGGCTGACCCGCGTACCGTACGATGTTCGGTGCGGCCCCGGTCCACAAAGTTCTCATGCTAACGACGGATAGACGGGCACAATTATGGCGCTACTGTCGATGAGTCAATTCGCTAGACATTCTCCCATTCTCCCTCGTCGATGCGCACGCCATGCTGGGTGCACGCTGACTTGTGAATCTCCGGGCTCCGTATACCATTCCTTGATAGCTCTCCGAGCCAATTCCGGGTCCACACTGGTACGTGTCTTCGTGTCTGGACTTGCATGGCTGCTGATATGGACGGCGCAGTTTCCTTTCGAACAGTACGGTGGGTACCGCCCATACATACACTCCTTCTAGCTGTCACGGATCGGGGGACGCGATGTCACTGTCGCCGTGCCATGGTCGAGGTCGCGGGATTAGAAGGCGGTCGGACTTCATCAACGACAATTTTATCCAATTGAAGACAACCTATCTCCCACAGGATGTCATCCTGGTGCAGCCGTATTCGCGCGTGGTGCGCGATCCTCCAACACATGTTGTCGCTTAAATACTACCGAAATGGTGTCCGCGATTAGGGGTTACTTGAAGACCGCTCGCGAGCCTTACGTCGTCCTCGATTGCCTCCCGCCTTGGTTGTATGATGATAAATTCTCCTCTCGCGCCGACAACCTTCACGGTCGTCCTACCCCTCGTTACTATCGCGTTCGGTGTGGTCTATCTGCGCTCGGTCCTCAAGTGGAATGCGCGGAAGCGAGGACTTCCACTCCCGCCGGGACCGCCAAGGCTACCCATCTTTGGAAATCTATTCAACGCTCCCAAGCACAAGCCCTGGCTTGGATACCGCGATATCTGTACAGAATATGGTGGGTTCTCACTGTCGTGGACTTCTATATTGAATCCTTACGATACTCTGTACGAAGGAGATATCATTTATCTCGAAATTTTCGGGAACCCCATACTCGTAATCCGCAACGCTGAGGCGGCCACGGAGTTCCTAGAGAAGTGTTCGGCGAACACCTCGAGTAGGCCACAAACGCCTTTGACTGAATTGTAAGCACGTCCCCCTAAGCACATCCTGGGAAAGGAGTTCAACCGAACATACCATTGACCAGGATCGGTCAAGAATATAACCTCGCTCTCATGCCGTACGGTCAAGAGTGGAGACAGCACCGCCGAGTGTTCTGGCAGCATTTCCATCCCGGGATGGTCCCAAAGTATCAATCAACGCAACGCGACGTGGTGCACAAATTCCTTGCTAGGCTGGAGGAGTCGCCTTCGCGTCTGCAACAGCACATTCGGAAGTGAGTATCCATTCGTGCACGGCGGACTTCAGGCTTAGGCGATGGGAGTTAAATGATATAACGTAAACAGTTCTTTCGCGGGGACTATGCTAAAGGTGTTGTACGGCATCGACGCTGCTGATGAAAACGATGAGCATGTCCGGCTCATGAATACGGCCATCGAGACCCTTGCCCATGCCGCGCCCGGAGACTTCGCCGTCGAGAGGCTGCCTTTCCTCCGTCACGTACCTTCATGGTTCCCTGGAGCAGGATTTCAAAGGATCCTCAGCAAAGGCAAAGTAGCCAGCGTCAGCCTTAAAGAGGTGCCTTTCACCGTCTCCAAAGGGCTATTGGTGAGCACCGAGAGTTCCCGGTTTGGCTTGAAACAGGATTCTCATATCGACGACGTGATATGTGCCGTAGAGGCAAACTGATCCGCCGCCTTGTGTGGCCGGGAATATGTTCGCGAAAGCAAAACTCGATATAGATTCTGTATCTACCGTAGATGAAGATATATTCAAGAGTGTTTGTGCTGTCGCTTTCGAGGGTAAGTCTATCATCTATTAAGGCCCGTGTTCTCCCTGTCTCTGAGATCGTGGTTATAGCGGGCTCCGATACCGTGGGTAGCAATGGTCACCTCTGTTTCGTCGGCGTCTGACGTTCTGTATTCGATAGAGCTACGCCATCCTCCACGCCGTTTTCGTCGCCCTCGCGCTCCACCCCGACGTACAGAAAAAGGCGCAGGCAGAATTGGATATGGTTGTCGGCCCATCCCGCCTCCCGGATTACAGCGACAGTGACGCTCTCGTCTACGTCAACGCACTCGTCAAGGAGGTCATGCGTTGGCACGTCGTCGGCCCACTGGGCGTGCCACACAGCACGGTCGCCGACGCTGAGTTCCGCGGGTACTTTATTCCCGCGGGTACTATCGTACTAGCTAATATCTGGTGCGCTCTGTCTTCTGTGGCCTCGGATAGGCCGACAACCAGAGTGTGACACGGCGGCTGACACGACGATACAATATCTATAGGGAGATGCTACACGACCCCATGGTATACAGTAGCCCCGACGAGTTCTGCCCCGAACGGTTCATCCGCGACGGAAAGCTCGACTCGTCCGTGCCTGACCCGTCCTCGGTGGTGTTCGGATTCGGCAGAAGGTATGCAACACTACAGCACCCTTCGAAGCTTCGCCTGACCACGGTTGGCTTCCACGGTAGGATATGTCCCGGGAGGTACTTTGCGCAAAGCTCCCTCTTCATCGCAGTCGCGTCCGTCCTACACACTTTCGACGTCAGTCTGCAGCTAGACGAGGCTGGTCATCCCGTGCATTTCGAGCACGAACAGACTCACGGTCTTATATCGTACGCGATAATAGTGGTGACTGAGGTCAACCAATTGAAAGCCGTTGCAGATATCCCGTGGACGGCGGATGCACCATTAAGCCACGCTCGGCTGAGGCCGTCGAGCTGATACGAGACGTCAAGAACAACCCACAGACGAAAATATAGTAGGACACACATCCTATTTATCTCTGTGCTGCTGACGTACAGGAACCTCGTGTGAGTGCAGGATGAGATCTGTGATATCATCAAGGCATGTTACACTGAACGGGGGAACAGGTGGAGAACCAATATGGTTGCATTGTAGTAGATGCGCTGTGACTCGATAAAACTCTGCAATGAATCGCGCTCCTCTGGACACTTGTCAAGCAATCAGGGCACAAAATTTTATGTATTAAGCATGATAGATTGTCTTTGAAAAGATGAAGCACCGCGTAATGGATGAGAGTCGCCCGAAGCATGATACGCGGAATCACTACCGTCACTCTAGCTCGTCGCGCTCAAGATCACGTTGCTTGCTATGGTACTCCATTAGCGTTATACGATGACGCTTGCATTTCCAGAATACGTACCTACTCGGGCCCCCCGATACAAAAGACGACTCGCCGGCCGTCTTTCCGCTCTGTGTACGCACCGACTTAGTTCTTGGTAATTTTGCATTCCACTTCGACGAAAGCACTTACGTCAACGTCTCCATATTTTGTCTCTCCATGCGAGCGCACCATATCAAGTTCGATATTCATCGGCTCCGCGGTCTGCAACACGCCCGACCTCGTCAGTCCCATCCAACCAGCCCCGTACTGCGGGCGAGAAGACGCGATCCAATACACGCACCTTAACGTCCGCATTGACGTTGAACTGCACGCTGTGCGACGTGTCGATCGGTCCGCCGCTGAGCTCCGAGCGCGTCATGAACGTGCCCGAACGGCCCGCACCGCTGCCACGCGCGTGCTGGTTAAGGCTGGCTTCTTCGGGCACGCCGCGCCCGCGGTGCGCGTTACGGAAATTCAACCTTAGGAGGAAATGACGATGGTAAGTCACAACCTTGTGGTTATGAGGGTGATGGGACGCACATGGAAAGGAGGCTGTTGACGTAGACTAACAGTGAAGGTGAATTCGGGAAGGCTAACGCTGATGATGTGTGGACGCACCTTTGCTATTGACCCAATGCAGGAGAATCCAGACCTGTTGGTTAGGCATCGTCACGAGCTGCACGGGTTCAACATTGTCAGCGCCCCCCGCCGTGAGCACTGGCTGTTGGCGAACTTGCCGTAATGAGGGTGGCGGCCTGAAATACGCTAGTAGTAATATAGTTTATGAGCGGAGCGTAGCATTGTTCAGGACGATGACATACGCAAAGCACGCGCCACGGTTGACCCCATAAACGACGATCTTCTCGTACCATCCTTCCGGCCTGAGGTAGCAATAAATTGGGCAAACAGAGTCAGTCAACGCATTGGACGGATCGCAAGCACACGCCAAACTCACGTAGCCATCCCGGGGTTGCGCGTTAGTCGAAGATACCACAGCAGTGACAGGACGATGAGGAGGTCTGCACCGAGGGATAGGCCCCAACAGATGCTCTTGGTGAGCTTGACGTGTTCGGAGATCATTCGGGAGAAGAACATCTCGTCGGCCCTGACGTATCATCATCAGGATGGGTTCAAACGGAAGGCAAGTTGGTGGATGTTAACATTTGAATAACACTTGCTGTAGGTGGGAGTGTGAGCGATGGGTATTGTGCGGTGTTACACGCGAGACTTACCTAGATTGAAGCCTGAAGGATATAGAACAGGCGTTCAACAGATTTTTACCGAACATATCCCCACTCGCACTCACCAAACGACGACAGTGCAAGTATCACCTACAGAAAATTAGAAACCCAACCCGAGCACACTGGATCTCCAAAGAACATACGATAGCTAACGGGACCATAGGTCGTCTGATGCCAACTGAAGGCTCAATGATTATTAGCTTGAATACCCACGGGTCGCAGAGACGTGTCCATACCTGTCCATATACGGAAGGCGTAGTAACTATGGGGAGTGGGGTGAGCGTGATGCCTTATATCGCCGAAGAGCTGCGTACCATTGTACTACCAATGCCGAAAATACCTAGCGCATGCACCCATTAGAAATTTTCGACCTAGGGTAAGTTAGACTGACCGAAAGTGCCTCTTCAGCCTGGACAGACTGTCAACAAGTGTTCAAGGACTCCAGGTATGCACTTACGATGAATGTCCTAAATTAGATTGTAGAGTGAGGATTCCTACCATACTTCAACGTGACAAACATTTATACCTTGTAGTGAGTAGTCGCGTGAATGGTGTCGCAAAGTCGGTAATCAAGTAATGGTATATTCTAAGGGAGCTTTAAATCCGGATGAAAACGCTTCAGAAAGCTGGACCTACGTATGCGATACTAATAGGTGTCAGAGTACATCGGAGAACATGGACTGTGGATTAAGTATACTCACTCAACGTTGTGATAGCTGTGTCCACCGCCCTGGCTCGACGTAAGTAAAACGTAGTTCACCTGCCCACCGGTACATAACAGCCTACCACAATACGCCCACCTGCAGTGAACTGAATATTTCAGTATTCCTGCGATACCGCTATAAACGAAGCACTGACGGTGTATTTCTTTTCCTTCTCATCGCATGGGAAGCGCGTGTAATAAATGTATGTTTCTGCACGAATCGGCATTTAAACATGCAGTGAGACCAGCGGTTCACGAGTACTCACGAAAGAAGGTGAGGCCATAAAGGGTTACGGTAAATATGAATGCCACCAAAAGTACGCCAAAGGTCTCCGCGAGCTCGGAGGAAGGCGCCGCAGCCGGTGTGAGCGAGATGGTTGTCCCGTTGGAGCTCATCGCGCGCGGTGTTCTACGCGCTAGGGCGTGTGGTGGTGGTGTGGGGACAAGGGGTGTGGCATCGCTGTGGACCAGCAGAAGGCGGGTGTGTGAATTGGAGACGGGGCCAGGAAACAGGAGACTTGTCCGACGTCGCTTCCAAAGTGAGACGGTCCGCCGGTCCTCGTTCTCATTTAGTGCTTCCGTAACCCCAACCCTACCCTCGGGAATTACCTAATTAGGCCAGATCTACGCTCACTTGCCTATCTCTCTAGCGCCGAACTATATCTCATCTTTCTCGCGTTCCAATGCCTGCTCCTGTCTCCACCCCGCCGCTCTTCCCGACTTACTCTCCGGAGGCCATTATTGCTTTCCAGTTCTCGTCCTGGTACCCTCGATTCACAAACCAGACCATAAAATCGACCGTCATTCGACCGCTCTCCGTCACATTTCACGAATATCTGGATTCGGACGGTGTATTTGTCCCCGAAGGCGCGGAGAACCTGTCAGTAGGTCGCGCGTATCTCCTTCGGCAATGACATTGACACCGACATCCCGTTTAATTACAGCATAGCCGATTCGACCCTGTCTGACGACGAGGACGTTGGCCAAGACGACGACGACGACGCCGACGAACCCACAAAGTTTGCTTTCCCAGAGCTCGACGCACGAATCCGGGAAGTCATAGCAGAGTATGGAGCAGTATTCCCAAAGCTCAACTTCTCGTCGCCAAGAGTGAGTGCCGTGCCTTTCTTCTCGTGGGTGCCCTGTGCGTTCGGCGTGCCCTTGGCAGCCACGCTATATCAGTTCCAGGACTGTATGCGTTGCCGTGGCCTCGCGCCATTACAATCATGCCCTTGTAGAGCTCTTAGATATTGTATATTCCATATTCCCCCCTGGACCATCCAATTAGCGCGTCACATTACTTCGCGTTTAATCCGCATTACCGTTCACTTTACCCACGAAAACGCCTCGAGAGGCCTTTTTTTCGAATGCATCAGTGAACGGTCGGTAGTCCTTTGTGGTAATTTCAGCAAGTCACTGCTCTCCTACATTATATAATCACCGCCGCCGACGGTAGTTCTAGCTTTCCCGTAGGCATCACTGACCTTCTCATTTAGGATGCGGCATGGATGCTTCCGGCCTCGTCCCCGCTCAAATGTACATCCCCCGCAGACGTCTATCTTCTTCTCAAATCTTCGGACTTTGTCCAACACGACCTTTCGCCCGACCTTGTCTTTGACGGTTGCGAGCCTCCGCACCACTCCGCACCGGACAATGGTGCTTCTAGTATATACGAACTTGAGCTTGTCCTCCGCAAGTGGCATCCCGTCGACCGCGCGAGGGAACTGCGATGTTTTGTTCGCCAGGAGAATCTGATAGGTATGTCCGCCCGCCCAATTTATCTGTATATGCGCGGTCTTCTAGTGTCTCAACGAAGACGGCGTTAGGCATCTCGCAGCGCGATCCAAACTACTACGACTTCTGGAATGAGCCGGCAACGCAGGCGAAGGTCGTCGCCGCCGTAACGACCTTCTGGGAGACGCACATCAAGGGCAAATGGGAGCAGACCCAAGGCGACTGTACGTCTACTATTCTCCCTTCGCGCAACCCGTCCATGCACCTTCTCCTCCCTTCCTACACACCTGATAGGCCGGGTCCGCTCCCGCCCTCTTTCCATATCCCCTTCCTCACCGCGCCAACCCTTCTACGTATCCATTTTGGAGCATACGCTGATGCGACAATCTCCCGGCGCTCCCACGCACAGACACCTTCGACTTCCTCCTCACGCGCGACCTCGCGCGGGGGCACGTCCTCGATTTCAATCCGTACCTCCCGCGCACGGACCCGCTGCTCTTCACGTATGAGGAGCTCCACGACCGCCTTCTCCTCGCGCGGGGTACCGCGGAAGAAGCATTGCAGCCGGAGCTGCGGGTGGTGGACTCGCCGGCGCACCCCGCCGCGGCACGCAACGCGCCCACACACCAGCACAATATGATGCCAATTGAGGCACTTGTGCTGAGCAGTGGGCGAGACGTGCAGGCGTTCGCAGATGCGTGGCAGGAGGAGGCCCGGAAGAGCGTGGCAGAGCAGGAGAGCGACGATGAAGATTACGAAGGCACCCTCGCGTAAAAGAAAGTCAAATGCCGACGCCAAGAAGTGAAGCTGCACAATGTATTCATACAATCGTCTATATACCACACCGAAGCCCATACCGCGCACCCGCTCAACATACGTGCACGCGCGCCACTGTCGGGTCGTGGTCGCTCGCGCGCGCACTCAACGACGGTGCCCAATTGTTCACATGCACGTGCTCGACTGAAATCCCGTGGCGCGCGACAATCGCGGGCGATACGAAGAGATGGTCGAGCTGCTCACTGTTCTGGTCGAAGAGGTACGTGTAGCGCTCGACGAGGCGCGTGCGCGCGGCGACGTCGAGCTCGGTGAGCAGATCCGCGAAGGGCGCGAAAACAGAGCGCGTTTGCACGTACTCGTTGCAGTCCCCGCCGACGAGCACGTTCGCGTCCGGGTCGAGCGCGAAGAGCGCCTTAAGGAACGTCTGCCGTGGGAGTTTGACGTTCAGACGAAGCGGCAAGAGCTGAGAAGATGGGGCGTACCGCAACAGTCTGAATCTGGCTGATGCGCTGCTCGACTCCTCCATTCACGGGCGGACGGGCATCGCCCTGCGTAGACGACCCGTCGAGCTTTGCGGTGAGATGCAGGTTAATGGTGAAGAAACGGGCCCCTGAAGGTGTCTCCCACACCGCGACGAGCGGCTTGCGGCTCGCGTCCCATGCCGCGTTCGTTGGATCGATGCGTCCGGGATTGAATCTACGAGATGTCAGTAAACCCCAGGAAATGGTTCGGTATAAGTACATACGTTAGGGTCACCTTGCCGTCTGACCCGAGAACAGGCTTCGTGGCGTCGAGAGCGCCGCCCGCGGGCGAACCGGAGACCAGGCTGAGTTTCGTCGAGTTGTACCTGTGCACAGCGCAGGAAGCGGCGGCGAGTTAGTCGCCCATCCGATGCTCACATACTGTCCCGAGTCGGGAGCACCCACAGGTATGCCGTACGAATGTTCCCGCCTGGCTGGCCACCGTCTTTACCGTCCACGGGGGAAATCTCGAGCGTGGCGTACGTTGCGGAGCCGTTTTGGGCCTTCGCGATCGACGCAGCGAGCGTCGCGAGCGTGACGTTTGCGCTTACCGTCCCGTCATCCTTCGTGCCCGAGTTGTCCTGAATCTCCTGCAGGAAGACGAGGTCGGGTGCATTGAGGAAGTTCGCTATGTGGTTCGCAACCGTTGGGAGGTGTGCGGTCGTCGGTCCGAGGTTTTCCACCTACCAACGATTGATATGTTCAATGGTCCTGCGGAAAACGAGGCAACCAAGACATACGTTGTAGTCGCCGACAGTGATTGTGCACGAATCCGTGCTGGGCGTTATGCGTGAGGGCGGGATGGTGGGATCCGGCGTCGATACCACAGTAGGAGCCGTAAGCGGCAGGATATAGTAGAAGCCGAACCTATGGCAGACCAAGTGTTAATGTGAGTGTTTCAGTCGACCTCTCGAGCCAAAGATGTTACTCACTGATACACAATAATACCAGTGATGTCCGAAAACTTCTTACCAAGGGACACGGACGGGTTCTTGGTGCCGTCTAATGGAGAGCCTACGATCACGGTCTCCGGATTGGCGTCTGGGATTCCGTCAGAATCTGGACTACTACGTTAGTAGCTTCATTCGAGTTCCGAGTTTTACGTATACAAATTCTCACCCAGCGTCAGCGTAAGCCCGCCTCGGCTGTTCAGGCTGGTCACATTCCAATCACCATACACCCAAAACTCGCCAAAGCTGTTCTCGAAGTCCAAAGCGACGGGCGAGGGCACCGTCACTAGCTGCCCTTCCAGGCTGGACCAGAAGTCCATCCCAAACTCGTCCGGGTGCAGCGTCGCATTCGTCGCATCGACCAAACTACTGTTGTTCGGCACGGACAACCACCCATCGCTCCCGGTATCGAGAGCGCTCAGTTTCTCCGTCGGGGGGCTGCGGTCGCGTCCAAGGACAAGCGGAGTCACGGTATTGTTTGAGGAGAGAACAACTATGTTGGTGGGCGACTGGAGCTCGGTCGCGAAGAGGTTGTTCGGCGAGCTGCTCGAGCGGAACTCAGAGACGACGCCCGAGAGGGAGATGCGATCCCCAACCGCGACCGAAGCGAGGACCGTCTTCGAGCTCGAGAAAACATTCAACCCGTTTGAGACGCGTACGTCCTGCACCGCTGGACCCTGGATCCAGAATCCAGAGGTTGACTGAATGGCGGAGGGAACGTGAGATCGAAGCCCGTGTTGGGTGGGATAAGGCGCACCTTTGCAGTTACGATGCCTGTGAGGTTGTTCACGGTCTGCCCTTTCAATGGCGATAGAAACGCAGGGCCTTGAATGTCGGTCACGCTGACTGCGCGCACAAATTCGAGCGCGACGATCTGCAGCGCGAGCGCCGCTGCGCCCGCCTTCACAACTTGATGCAGCATGATTGTTGCGGGTTGAAGAACAAGCTCAAGGCGGAACCACAGCGAGAGCTATATAAGATTGGCCGCAGAGGGCCCTCTGATGAGAACGTGCGTGTCATCGGCGAGAAGATAGTTCCCTAGCCACGTCCACATGGCCATGGACGCTGTCCATGGGGAGCTCGTCGGGCGTTCACACGCGCCGTCAAGTACATGAGGCTCGTTGGCACTTATTGAGGTCGGCTGGAAGCGCAAGCGAGCCCGTGCATGTTATGATTTGGCGTGGGCCACAGCGCGGTCGCCTGGTCGTAGTGGATGAGTAGGTTATTTTAAGGAAAGTGGCACCGCTAGCTAGCTCCAGAGAGCTCGTTTAAGAGTGCTGTTTACTTTCAAACGCCGGCTTTTAACAGGCATAAACAAATCAGCGCTTCAGCCTTCGGCTTCAGTGCTCAACAATGAATTTCTCAATCCCTATGTAGACAATCTACTAGCAGACACTTACAAAATATAAGCCCGCCTCTCAAAAGTCAATGTTCGAGTGAGCTAACGAGTCTCACGTTGGGATTTTGGATTGGATTCAAGTGACGGGGGCAGTATATGGTCTAGACAGGCTAACATGGGCAGGAAGGAAATATACACATTAGATATGCTGGGGTAGCTCAAGGAAATGCGTGTTGCTAGGCCGTGGGGCTTCCGGGCGTCGACGAATAGGTACCACAAATTGTACATCTTTGTGCCCAGGACGCCGCAAAAGACAAGTTTGGCCATCGCGAAGGAGGAACTTCTCTTCACCGGGCGCTATCTCTTTCTGGGATATGCCGAATGCGTGCTCGAGCGGGCGGAGCTGCATGGCGGGACCCGTGCCCATCGGGGCGGAAGGATTTGGTCCGCAGTAAAGCTGGAACGGGAAGGGAGAGTTGACCGCTTCCCCTGTGGCCGTACGGACGAAGTCGAGGCAGTACTCGCTCGCGACGAGTGAGCCGGGGAATAGTCGAATGGAATAGTCGCTGTCAGGCAAGGCCCGGACAAATACCCCATAATCGCCAGGATAGGGTTTGGCCTGGAGCATCACACATATCAGGCTGACGAGACGCATTGGTGCAAAGGCCCTGCACACGCACCCCTGTGACAACTGCCTTCGTGTCCATATACTCTTTTGCCCAGCGCATCACCGCTTCAATATTACCGTGCCACGCGATCGCTGACGCTAGTTCTTTGTCCATATATGCTGAGATATCCTCTGGTTTCCCCTTATACTGCTTGCCGCCCAGACACATGATCTCGAAGTCCGACTGAGGAGTGAAGTAGGGGTAATGCTTGTAGATAATTTCGAGGATGTGGTCGCGAATTGTTTCGCGAGGCGTCCGTAGGCTCGTCGCCACTGTGGCAGGGTTGGGTGAAGATGAACTAGAAGAGATGTCCGAAGTATCATTGAGGGCGTCCTGAATAGCTTTCATTCGTCGTGATTTGTCGTCGCGTAAGAGTTTCCTTTGTTTCATATTCCTGGATACCTGTCTATTTAGAGGTTAGGTAAGCTTTCAAGCGACAACAACAACTGGTTGTTGCATGATGATGACTGAATGCACCCCTTCGTCACTGCAGTTTCGGAGAGCGTAGACTGGGCGGACGGCGGCACCAAATGACCTGAAGAAGCGTGTGGCTTGTAGTTTGATCCTGTCGTCTTCGAGACATTATATGGCTGATGCCGTAGATTGATCTGTAAGGTGCATGTACGTGGTGAGCGGTTTGGCCAATTCAGAGGAACAACGAGTAATGACGACTAACCTTCCCTCCTGGTGGAGGGCCCCGAAGTTCTGACTTCATAGATACAGCTACGCAAGGCGTACAATATGACAGGGCGGTGCGAAGGCGTGAAGCGACTGATAGACCGTGTCGGTCGCGATAGAATTAAGTAGTAAGTAAAGTGGGATGGTCGATTAAGCGCCCACATTCCTAGCGAGATTGGTGGTTAACCCTAACCTTAATGGACTGTACTCCATGCCCAAGCGCTCAAGTTGAACATCATGATGAACTTGGGATAAGACACCTCGAGCCGCAGGCTTGCAAGAAGTTACATAGGAATCTATGATGCAAATAATACTCTAGATAAAATTCAGAGACTGGCCGGCAACAGCTCTATAGAGCTCTATATTAATCGACTTTTACTCGGTCCCACGCCGCGAGTGGCAAAGCTACGTACTAAACCTAGATCGATCTCCAGATCTCCGCCGCACCCACTCAATCTGCCCCAAGTTCCCCACACACAACTACACACTTAGATCCGGCTAGAAAGTGGCATACATACTTGAACCGCATCGCACAATGGCGGATGGCACGACAAACACTGCGTCTCCGACGTACCCCCTCCCTCCCTACGTCTACAAAATCCTCCCCTCGCCCCCGCCCTCCCCGCTCCCCGCCGCGCTCCCCCTGAGCGACCTCGACCGCGAAGACGGGTTCATCCACCTCTCCACCGCCGCGCAGACGCCCACCACCGCGTCGCTCTTCTTCGCGGCCCACACCGCGCTCACGCTGCTCAAGGTCGACACGCGCGCGACCGTGCGCGCCCCGGAGGAGGGCGGCCCCGGCGGGGTGTACAAGTGGGTCGAGGGCCTCCCCGGGTGCCCGCACCTGTATGCATCGGCCGAGGGCGCGTGGGTCGATCTCGGGAGCGGGAACGTGCGCGGGTGGCGCGAGGTGCATAGAGGGGATGGGCAGGAATGGGGGGAGGTGCTGAAGGGACTGTGCGATGAGGGTTGGCTCGTGGACGAATGATCGAAGATTCAAATTAGTGCTGCGTCGGGGTATTGGGAGTACTAGTGAGTGAACTCTTACTGGGAGGTAAGCTTTTAAGTAGAGCAATCAACTCACGCTTATCTCACGAATACTCAGATCGGAGGGCAGGTCCGTGCGCGTTGACAAGCTTCCTGTCCGTCTGCATGTTCTATGGTAATTTGCAATTGGCGTGTGGTCGCAGCCGAAGATTCAGATGAGTTGCGCCGTGTACGTCCCTCAGTGCGGAGCAAACTGACTCTACTGTATTTCTATTGGGGTTCCCTAACACTACGCCGTGAATGTTAACTAAATTAATATCCTACTGGCAGTCTACGTTTACCCGACGGGAAGCCCTTACTAAAGAGCAACTAATCTGCAAGTTGCGATCTATTGTTTATGCACAACGCAGCAAGCAACCGAAAAAAACACCACCTTACGCATCAGCTGTACTTGGGTAAGTGGCCCGACAAAATGCACATCAGGCTACACACTCACAGTGTCACACATCCAGGAAGGACCTCTGACAATAGGTGGGGAACCTTGATCGACTTTCCGGACAAATTTGGCCTTTTGGAGGGGCCACAGCTAGATTTTATCCGGACAAAATGGCCAAAATAAGCCCCCAACCCATGTTTTTTGTCCGGACATTTGGCCCTGCATCCGGCGCGACCTTGTTGGCCGACCCGGACATTTTGGTCGGGTCCACCGCTGCATACAACTATCTGTATTTCATTCTTAAATTTGTTCGATTAGTGGGCCGTTGGATAACATAACAGTAAGACATTCACACTTGGATTAACAGAGAGTATTCAATACTGGCAATGTTAAGTCTCATCTATAACAAGCTCCACTTATACTCGCTGTTGTTTAATTAAGCACCTGTCACCATCACTAGTGCCCTCAGCCGAAAGTAGAAAAATGTCGCCCATTGAAGCCTCCACACGGTGTTATGACATATCTGAATGTTTCTTGAATGAAAATGGTCCATTCAGAGCATGTGCGGCACTTTTTGGACCCTTTTTACAGTTTTCCGGACAAATTTGCTCTGATCTGAACCTATCTAAAAAATCCGGACAAACGGCCTCGCAGGGGCCGCAAGCTAGACTTTTTCCGGACATTTGAACCAAAATTTCGAAAATTTTACTCGGACATTTTTGCCAAAATTTGGGGCCTTCCAAACAAGGTTCCCCACCTATTGTCAGGGGTCCTATCCAGGATCGCTTCGAATGGCGCCCGGGCTACAGCCGGCCGAGATGAACAGCTGGAAATTCAACTCGAACCCTCTACGCCGCCGCATGCCTCACGACTCTGCCCTGTTTCTTCCCAAGGATCGTCCCGGCTGGCCGGGGATCCGTTCCTGGAAGGCACATGAACGTGAGCGTACCACTACTAGCTAGTGCTAGTACTCAAGACACCGCGTCTCCGTTCGACCTTTCGTATCCCCGCGTCGGCCCTATTAGGGGCGATCGCGGGGTGCCTTTCAGCGGACCGGCCTGAGACCCTGAGCTGAGGGACGTACATACCGCTGCGGCGCTGCCAACCCTCAGCTCGGGGTCTCAGGCCCGTCCGCTGAAAGGCACCCGCCGGAGGGACGCTCCCGCGCGCGTACGTACCACGATATGATACCCCTACCAACACTTCCCTACCCTCCCCGCCCCCCACGCGTCCAGCGACGTCGACTCTACCCCGAGCCAGGTAGTACGTATATACCTCCCGGCCCTTGAAGGCACCGCTAGGCACCATTTACGACTTCCTTGAAAGCCGGCGGGCCCCCACCCCCCGGTGTCCCGCGCGTCGCAGATCGCAAGTCCCCGGTATACTTATATACGTACCCACGCGGTCGCTCGTCCGCTCGACGCCATGATCGATCCACCACGCTCACCTCGCCCACCTGCTCCAAATCTATCGCAGGTGTGCGCACTCCTCCCGGCGGCACCCCAGTCACAACCAACCCAGATCCGGCCGGTGGCATGGTCCGATTTGGAGTATGGGATGCAAATGCTGACGGTCGCTCCCGATGGCGAATACGATTCATCAAACCACACCGTAAGTATGTATAAACCTGTCAACGGGCCGTCGATCACAAACGATGGACGCGTTATGTCCCTACGGGTCGTATGCACTGCAGCTGACAGCCACCGCATTTTGGCATCGAACTCGAGCTCGAGCCAGGACATGCCACGCCGCTCCGATGATCCCCAGTGGACAATCGCAGTCATCGACGCCGTGCGCTCTGCAACACCGCAACATAGGCGACCAGCTGCAGTCGTCCGATGATCCCCAGTGGACAATCGCAGTCATCGACGCCGTGCGCTCTGCGACACCGCAACATGGGCGACCAGCTGCAGTCGTCCAGAAACCAGAAACCACATAGCCAGAAACCCGCCTTGATCAATTGATTGGCCGAACCGAGCCAGAAAATTCGAGCCAGTCTCGCCAGCAGCTGCAGTGCGCACACAACACCACGTATGCACGCTCCAGCCTCCAGTCACCCTCCAGCCCCGTCCCTGGCCCTTGTCCCTCGTCCCTATCTCAACGTTCAACGTTCGACGTCCACGACACCAGCGGAGCGCACGTCCGTGCAACCTCACAATATCCCAAGATGCACGCACCGACGGCCGCGTCTGCAGATCATCATCTAGACATTCTCGCAGACTCCCAGCCCACACCCGGACGGGGCTCAAGTTCGACTATCTCCGGCCGCGATTCACAGAACGACGAGCGACGAGCGTCGAGCCCGCGAGAGCCCGTTGCAAATTGCAACTGCCGGCCGCGGTCGCGCCAGTGTACGAGTACGTACAACGCGAGCAAGCACTGCACGGACATGGCACGACAGGGTAGCTGCGCGGCGATCACGCCCCGCGGGAGCCACCGCGATCGCGATCGCGAGCTGCGACGGGGACGGGGACAACGGGGCGAGGAGCTTCCAGCTCCAGTAACATATTTCCAAGTTCCAGCCGCTTTTCGCGTCGCGCTCACGCTCACGCTCGCGCAGAAAACCCGGACGCGTCCACGGAGAAAAAACGCCGTCGCGCGCGTGGGGATCGTCGTCGCGTCTGGGACGTGGGACGTGGGATGACCCTCCAGGCACCGCCGCGCGGCTCGCGACTGCTGCCACAGACTGGGAAGTCGGAAGCTCGCTTTGGGAGTTGGGAGTTGGAAGTCGGCGTTGGAAGTTGGAAGTTGGGACCCGGATCGTCCGCGTCTCGTTCCTCGCGCCCGCGTAAGGAGCGGGGAGGCTGAGAGGCTAGAAGACGCGGGCGGCGGCGCGCGGGGGGGCCGAGCGAGAAAGTGCCGCTAGACGAGAACGCGATACTCAGACGTCGCACGTCGATCCCGCGGGCCCACCGATCGTAACTTACTGTACGGGTGCTTCTCCGGCCGCGTGCGGCGACGCGCCGGAGATATCGTGCTTTGGGCATGTCGATCCGCGTGTTACCTTCTACTTATGAGCGGGCGTTCGGGCGTTCGGGCGGCAGGGGGAAAGGGGAAAGGGGAAAGGGCGGGCGAAACGGTAGACGGTAGTGACTTGATGGTGACACGGACATCTGCGCGCGCCCTGTCGCAGCTCGCGGGTGCCACCGTTCGCAGCGTTCGCGGGCGATGGGCGATGTATGTGCGCAGACGGCGTGCTCGGGGACGGGCTGACTTCAAACCACTGGCGGACGTGCCAGGCAGATATGAATGTGAATGTGGCTGCGCGGGACTGTGCGGCGCCAAGTTCCAACTTCGGACGATGGAACGCCCGCTCGGCATGGGAGGGGTGGGTGTCGCGGCACGGGTCGCTGGGCCCTGGGGTGCTTCGCGATCCGAGTCGGGACTGGGTACTGAGGCTTGAGGCTTCATGAAGTCTAAACTGGGGGGGACAAGGTTGCGGGCGTGCATCCCCAGAGTGTGGGGGCAAGCTTGCGGGTGCCGGGATGGCGAGTTATAAACGAAGGTTGGCTGCGAAAGATAGAGCTCTGCTTCGACCGTACTACCCAAGTGCTGGCGTCACGTACGCAATGCGCATGCATGTCCGTTCGCCCGTCGAGAGGTAAAATGAAGGGCATATCGGCGTCAGAGCTGAAGCCTGAAGCGGGAAGACGGCTTGGCGCTGAGACGATGCGCTGCAGCACGAGTGGGACCATCCATCTGCAGACGCAGATGATAGGATGGCGGAACGGCTGCGCGCGCGGACGTAGACAGGAAGAGGGTTGACTGTTGCAAGTATAGACGGATAGACGGGGAATGGCGGTTGCGAGGTGGCCGTCGCTCGAGAATATAAGAACCTGGCCTGCGCAGTGGCCGTCGGGCTCGGACGCGCGAAGACAGAGAGCGCGGGGCGGGCGCAGCAGCAGTGCAGAGGCCGTGGAACGGGATGTGGCAAATGGCTCGAGCCATCGTTTCCGAGGAGCGGGCAGCAAGAAAGGACGAAACATCGACGAGAGGTGGACGCCAACGCGGGCCGGGGGCGGGAAGCTGGCGATGGGATTGAGAGTCCATCAGGGCGGCACGGGTGCTGCTGATGGTTGCACATGTCGCGCGGTTCGCCCGATGTCGATGCCGTACAAGCAGGCTCGGGAGGAGGGCGTTGAATAGCGGTGTGGTGGGCACCGGGCGTGCAGTGACGTCGACGGTTGGAGCGCGATCGCACGCCGGGAGTGACGCATTTGGCGCCGGGGAGAATGGGGTGCGGTGGAGCGACGGTGAACGAGGACGAGGACTGGACGAGTCGGAGAGGAGGGCGGCTGCGAGCGGAGGGCGTGCCTGTGCCTCGTCCCGATGGACCGCACGGCCTGGGCCGTCTGGGGCCGACGGACGGGGGGCCCGAGCGCGCGGCCTGGGAAGACCCGCGCGCGATAATGAACGGAGGCGTTCCGTCGCCGCACACGCAGCGGCCGCGCCAGAGAAATAGAAATGGGGTCCGGCAGTGGGGGCGGAGAGCAGCGCGGTGGAGGGTCAGATTGGCCCAGAAAGTGGGAGAAGGACATCGATGGGCTGCAGGCGGAGCGGGTGCAGTACGTCGACAATGACAGTGAGATTGAGATGGGCACGTACGGCTTCGGTCGACCTGCCCTCGGCACGCGCGTGCGTCCCCGCCCACGGGACACCCCTGCGCGTCGCAGGCGATGGCCACGGGGACAGACGCATGCGCAGAGGGTGCACGTCGAGTGCGCTGGCGTTGGGGACGGCGGGGGGCGAGCGGGTCGACGGTGATGGGGCCGGGAGAGTCGGTGGGGGGAAGAGTTCTCCCAGGGTGGTGATGCGGACGGGCTCTGTCGCTCTCGCTGAGACTCGCTCCCACTGCCGCTGCGAGTGCGAGTGCGAGTGCGAGAGCCTGTGACCGAGAGCCGCGAGCCGCGAGCCGAGCGTCCAAAGCCTGCTCCCGTCTGTTCAGCGCCCACCGCCCTTCTCTCCCAGTCTGGCCTCTCTCCCTCCTCCTTCTCCTCCTCCCTCCCCGTTCCCCACCGTCCCCGCCCCCGCCCCCGCCCCCAGGGCGCCCGTCCTGCCGCCCCCGTCTGGATAATGCCAGTTTGCTCCTTCTGTCCTCATTCCCCACCCTCGCCCTCCCCACGACCAACTCCAACTCCGGCTGCTCTCGCGTCGCTCCCCTCAACAGCTCCTGGCCTATGTCCGCCACCTCTCGCCACTATGCCCCGCCCTCGCCTGCGCAGACCGCCCCACCCGCTCCCCATCCCTCTCTGAAGCGTAGGCGGCCCCGCGATCCTCCCCGTTCGCGTCTCCCGAGGGACACCAACATCGCCGATGAGCCTCAAATATGTACGTCCCCACTTTTTTCACCGCGACCCGCCAGTCACGAACCTTAACGCCTCTCCCTCTTCTCTCCTCTCCTCTCCGCTCTACCCGCCCGCATCCGCGCGCCTCCGTCCCTCGTCGTGTTCGTGCGCCTGCGTGGAATCGGTGCGCTGCGTCGCGTGTCCGCCCCTGCCCTCTCTTCCCTGCCCGTTCGTCCTCGACATCAACAGCCGCCGCCATGGATCAGTGTTTCGACTCACCCAACAACGTCATCTCTTGCTGGCCCATCTCCTCCACCACCGTCGCACAGCACGAGTGGGCCACCTTCGTCTGTGAGTCGCGCCCGTTCTCCCGTCTCTCTCTCACCGTCCCCCTTTGCCGACTCGGCTTTCTCCCCCCGCGACAGGGAACAGCCGCCTCCCCCAGTGGGCCCAGACAGAGCTCGTGAACATCTACCTCTTCCACGCCGACTCGGACGAGCAGGTCCTCAACGTGACGAATGTCGAAAACCCTGTCAACCTCTCCGGCAACAGGCATTTCCAGGTCGACGACCGTTGGTGGGGCGCGAGGGGCGCCCAATGGAGCGGCCAGAACGTCTCGTTTCCTTTCTACTTTATCATCACAAGAAACGACCGTCCGCTAGATAACAACGCGATACCACAGGCGACCTTCACTGCCGTTCGTGAGTGCCGCCCAGCCAGTGGCCGCTTTCCCCCGCGTACGATGCTGATCAGGCCGCACCGGGCATGTGCTTGCAGAAACAACCTTCGCAGATTCTATAATCGCGTCCATGTCTTCGTCCTCCGCCGCCGCCGCTTCCTCCAGATCGGCCGCCTCCGCTTCCCTATCGTCCGCACTAGCCTCGTCGCGCTCCGCCGCGTCGGGGAGCCTCACGGCGTCGCCCACCCCGTCGCCCTCGCCCTCGGGCCCGAGCGGCAACGCCTCGCCGGGCGTGCAGGGCGCCAACAGCGGCTCGTCCTTCCCCAAGTGGGCCATCGCCGTGATCGTCGTGCTCGGCTTCCTCGCGCTCGTCGCCTCGGGCATCCTCGCGTTCTACATCATGCGCCGCCTCCGCCAGCGCCGCGAGGGCATGCTCTCCCACCGCAACTCCATGGGCTCCTCGACGCCCATGATGGCCAACGCCGACCGCGGCGGGCCCGCCTCGCCCGTCGTCGGCTCGTTCGCACCCGCTGCCGCAGCGGCCGGTGTCGGCGCTGGCGCGGGCTTGGGGTACGGTGCGGCCGCGGGCGCGTACAGCGCCCGGCCGTCGTCGCCCGGCGGGGACGGCGCGTCGATGATGAGCCGCACGAGCGACGCGGGCCCGTTCTCGGGCGCGGACGCGGCGATCATGGCGAACGCGTTCCGGCAGGCGCTGCGCAAGCCCGACTTTGCGGACCGGCCGCACGAGGAGGGCGAGAGCCCCGACGACGCGCCGGGCGTCGCGGGCGTGGGGCCGGGTCATTCGCACCTCATCAACCAGGAGCTCGCGGAGGAGGGCCGCGACATCCGCAGCGTGGGCTCGAGCAGGGGCGTGCGCGTCGAGACGCTCAGCGACGAGACGACGACGGACACGGACGCGGACGCGGCGACGGTGCAGGACCACCCGCACTAGCCCCGGCAATGGCGCGCTCCCGCCTGCGCCTGCGCCTCTCGCTGTGTGTTTCCGTCTTTCTCTGCGTCGCTGTTGATGTGTCGTTGTTCGCCGCCGCCGCCGCGGGCTACTCTACCGCACCTGTTTGTACTTGCCCTACCTCCCCTGCACCGTCGCGCCTCCTCTTTACCGCCCCGTTCCGCCCGTGCGCCCTCCCCCTTCTCCCTTCTCCCCTTACTCCCTTCGTCCATACCGCACCGCCTTCACCATGCCCTGTCACCAACCCCCCTTCCCTCCCCTTTCCCCCTCCCTCGCTCCTCCCTACCTCTACCGTGCCCCCCCCCCCCACCACCACCACCACCACCACCGCTGGTCATTATACTTTATTTTACCACCCGGACTATTAATAGCGACAGAGCGCAATTCACCCCGCGTTTGGTGCTATGGACCCTTTTATTCCCTTTTTTTTGGCTGGCTGGCTTTCACGGTTTTTTTTGTTTTTCGCAATTCCATCCTCGTACGCGTACACGCTGCGCTGCGCACGCGCCGTTCTCGCCTCGCCCCCACCGTCGTCGTCGTCGTCATCGTCGTCACCGTACTTGGCTCTGCTTCCGGTCCGCCCACGCCCACGCCCGCGTCCGACTCGGCTCTGTGTCGTACATATATGGTACACGGTCACGGTCCACGTCCATACATACACATACAGCACCGAACCCACGCGACCCACGCACAGTCCTCGAGCTCGAGTTCCTCTATACCGCCAGCTGCGCTGCAGTGCGCCCTCTCCCACGCGAACGTCTGCGCATTCTTGGAACGTCTCTGCCCCTCCCCCGCCCCCTTCCTCTTCTCTTCTCTTCTCGCCAAATTGCCCCGGCGGGCGCTGTCTCTCCGGCCCTCCTCTCTCGCCCGTCGTCCGTCGCTGCCGCCGCCGCACCATCTGAACCGCGCACCATCTACAGCGCGCGGGACGTCCGCTCGTTCATACTCGCCTTCCCTTTCCCTTCGCGGTAGCAGCACCGACACCCGACACCCGAAACGTCTCCCCCCTTCTGAAAACCCTTGCACTTTTCTCTCTCTCTCCACCGCCTCCGCCTCCGCCTCTGCCACCGCCCCTGCCGCCAACGCACGCATCTATCGCACCCGCCGCGCGAGCCGGATCCTCTGCCGACGCTTCGAGAGGTTCTGTCGCTTCTGCACCCGCGGCGGTGTATTCATTCCCTGGCTTGGCTGTCGCCGCCGCTGTTGCTACCCCGTCCGTCGTTCCCTGTTCCCGCGCCCACCCCTCCCGGGTCGAGTCGAGTCGGAGCGTGCGTGCGCGCGTACGGATGCGGTGTATGCGTGTATGCGCCCCTGCACCGAGTCCGAGGAGCTGGAGCCTGGAATTCGGGGGGCTTGGTCTCCTCCTGCTCCCCACTCCCATCCCAACCCCAGCCCCAACCCCAATACCGGCCGGCCGCCACGGATCCGCTCCTCGCCACCACCACGGTGTCTACTAGAGGGCGCAGGCGCGTCCTCTCTCTCTCTTGAAGCTCGATCGCCCAGAGAGGGGGCGGGGGTCGCGGGCGGGCGGTCTGCGACTCCCCCTCCCCGTGCGCGCGCGATAGATATATCCCCTCGTCTCCCCGCTCTCTCCCCTCGCCTCGATGTGTGTGTATTGTACACTGCGCCTAACCCCTCCCATCGCCAAACCCATTGTTTTATGCACGCGTCTCGGTATTTTGTTTCTGGTTTTTTTTCTCTTTTTCATTATTACCGTTTCCCGTTCCCGTTCCCGCACACCGATGTCATCCACCCGCTCGCGCTCGCGTTCCTCCTCCTCCTCCTCCTCCTCCTCCCTGGGGCCCTTTGCCAACTCGCCGTCCAGCGTGGCTCGGCGTCCGACGCTCCTTTCATACAACACCTTCCTCCTTCTGACCCTCTCTTTCCTCCTTTCTCCCGCTTTTTGGCCTCTCTAATCGCACGGTGTCCCGCGCCTCGGTCGATATGTAGTTATATGCTTGGCCGTATATAGCCGTCGTATCCAGCGCCGATACGCATACGTATACGTGGTACATGGTACGTGGTACGTGGCGAAGTTCGGACGCCGCGCTTGCGTGACCTCCACACGTCAGACCAGCGGGTGGAAGGGTGGGCGGTGGAATCTAGTCCGTATATGACAGTATATACGCACCTCCTGCAGTCGGCGTCCGCGTGTGGGGGGCAATACAAAACGAGTACTTTGCGAGTGAGATCATCCGAGTCCGGATCCCGAATCGTCGGCCACGGGACCGGTCCTCGAGGGAGAGCCCACTGTACTAGGTACCGGTGCCACCATGCATGCAGCTGCTTCCGACTCGAGGTGGGCCAAGAATAATATGGGTGCCGGTACTGGAGTGGTGGCACGAGAGGTGCTGCGGCGGAGGAAGTACAGCAAGTCTAACTTGGTACGGTCTTTCAGCAGCTGTGTGCCAGGCCCTCCTGCCAAGATCGGCGACGTGTCCGAATCGTTGCATGTGCTCGAGGATGCGCATGCCTGTGAAAACGAGCACAAAGATGTCGACGCGGGCCCCTCGGCTGCAAAGCTCGCTGCTCGCCTCGCCTAGTGCCACTTGGACCTGGGGTTGCGCGACATCTTGTCCTAACTTGAAAAGCCTCGCACTTTCGCACCCGCTGAGGAGGTTCGTGCCCGGTAGGGATACATGTGCATGTACATATATACACGTAGCCTCCATGATGTGCGTCAGGCTCGAGGCCTCGTCGACCTCGAGATGCACACGCTAATTATAAGAGAGACTCTGGCAGAACCCCGGGACGCGCCGCGCGCGAGCGATCGACCATTGGCTAGTATACGACCTTCCACTGGGACGACTTCTAAAAAGGGACGTAGTACGTAGTACGTGACCTACGCTCCTAGCGAGACGTCATGCACGTTCTAACTGGAAAGAATATATACCGTTGAAGTCTGGGCGGCCTATAGAAATAGCTGTCCTCGAGTCCAATTGGAGGACCTTCGGATTCGACTCGGAGAGAGCACGCCTTCTAACTGCATCTGCTCGAGTCAGCTAGAAGTCTTGACGCTCTAGCACCGCTCTACGGTAGGGCCTCCGCTGAAGATAGACGTCATACATATGGCCCGGCGAACTCAACTCGAGGGTCGAGCTGCATGCAGCAATTGGAGGCCTAGCCCGCCCCGGATCGGTAGGCTGTCATGTATGGGGGCACAAACAGTGCAGTGACGCAATTGCGCATGCATGCCACAATTATATGCCGGCGGTGGCACGAGTTTTGAGAGTTCAACGTTCAAACGCAAAAAATAAGCTTAAGCAACAGAAAAAGCGCGATCTGCATCGACATCGATGTTGAAAACTACAGCGCGCGGTGTGTGTGTGTGTATGGAACGACTAGTACAAGAGCAATAGACAAGTGCAAGCACAATGGGCAACGGGCAATGGGCAACGAGCAGCGAAGAGCGTATTAAGACGGCGCGGAAGAAAGAAAAAAAATAAGGAATGTGTGCGGTGTGTATGGTACAATGCCCCCGTCTCCGGAGTCTGGTCTCTCTCTGTCTCTCTCTGAGTCTGTGTATAATTATCTCTGTCTCTTTCTCCCCGTTCCGGTCTCCGCATGGGCCCCGAGGATGTGCGGAGGGGAAGTGGTGTCTAATGGCCGCGGGCTCGGGCTCTACAAGCCCGCTGCTGCTGCGCCTAGGACGGCTGCGCGCGGGTGGTCGGGTGGATGCGCGGGTGCGTGAAAGGGTCGCGGGCCTCGTTTGGGTTCGTGAAGGCAAGAAGAGGTGCGCAGCGCAGCGAGGCCGAACCCGGATCCGAACCCGTCGTGCCGGCGTGTCGTCCGCGCGAAGCCCGCCCGCGCGCCGTCGCGTGTTATGAGTACCCGGCGTGGTGGTTGAGATAGCGCACGATCATCTCGTACCTGCACGCGTCCGTACACAACGTCAGCGCGTCCCCTGCCTCACGCCGACCGCCAGAACGACAAAAGCGGTGGTCCACTCACGTTAGCATCGTCACTGCGCTGTTCGGAACCGTGCGGACAAGGTTGACGGAGAGGCCCCTATAGAGCGCGCGCCAGCCCTCGTCGAGCACGATGTGCTTCGCCGTCTTGACCACGCCGTGGTACCGCGGCGGGGAAGGCTGCGGCTGCGCCCCCGCGCTCGGTGCGGCGGCGAGCGGCCGCTTTTGCGTCTGCAGGCGCGTGCGGACGACCTCGTGCGGGTACGTCGCGATCGACGCGGTCATCTTTGCGACGGCGGAGCACGCGAGGATCTGGGTCGGGGTGAGCGGCTCCGTCCGCCCTTGAGCTGTGCTTGGCGGGCGCGGTGAGCGAGAGGATAACGCGGTGAGAGGGTAGGGAGGTGCTCACCAGCCTTTCGTTTGAGGTATTCGTATAGCGGGAACTGGACGGCGACGTGCGTGATCCCGAGGAGGCTTGGGAGGAGCCCGCGGAAGAACGCACGTCCGCCTTCGGTGCGATAGATGGTGAGGGCAGCATCTAGTGTGTGTTTGTAGCGCACTTCGTTTCGTGGTTGTGTCTAGGCGAAAGAAACGTGTCAGTACGGAGAACCTAAGTAGATAATATAGTTCATATGTTCGGGCAATCCATGGTCGGGCACTATCGCCGCGAGATAGGAATTGTGGGGGGGGGGGGGGGTTTGCCTGCCCATCGCTTTGAGTGGCATGGGGATAGTGCGGTGTGGATGGGCACACTAGATGAGTGCTATGGCGGTTGACGTAGTAATGACTACAACATCAGGGACAGATAAGGCTAACATAATACCAGATGGTGCGAACCGCTGGCTAAATAAGGTGGTACGGGTGCAAACAATGTGTTGCCTTCAACATTTCGCTATGTATCAAAGCTGGCGCAGGCAACCAGTCAAGCGGGTGGAAGCCCGCCAGACGGGACAAACCACCAGCTTGACTAGGCTCGTAGCGCGAATAGGATGAAGGCTCATGGACAAAGGCGAGATACGCACCATGAAGCGGGTTTTAATGACCCATAATGGATTAGTACAAATAGTGCTGGTCGCTCCTGCAGTCATGGCGGACAAAATATGCAGTGTCCACGGATGTTCTCGCGCGAGTGGTTGATAGCCCTTGACCTGCGCTGCAGGATATACACGCCGCACGCCGTCGATCTCCCCTGGGGGCCGCACGCCGTCGATCTCCCCTGGGGGCCGCTCGCCGAAGTGTCTCTTGATGCCGTCGTAGACAGCAAAGTAGATGGCCCAGGTGGGGAGGTATCCGAGAATGGTCGGGCCAAGGCCGCGATACATGCCGCGGATGCCATCGTGCTTAAGGATATCCTTGAGGGTCGCTGGGAGATACGAAGGAGGCAGCAGGACGTGCGTTGAGCGGCGAGTTCACTACGGGTAGGGATGCCGCGCATGGCGAGCGGAGGTAAAGGCCTCACCGACCACACCGAGGTAGCCCTGGCCTTGATGGATGGCCCTCTGCGCCTGGAGCTTCGTCTTGATCACGTCGAGCGGACAGGTGGCAACGCTAGCAACGAGGCCGCCCCCTGCGCCAGCTGGGGTGGCCCGGCGGGAGAGATGTGAACATGCGGCCGCTCGCACAAGACCAGAATAGCGGGTGGGGGGAGGAGCGGGAAAGAAACTGAGACGCACCGATCATGCTGTTTGCGCTCTGCGAAGGCATCCCTCTCGGTCGTCGGGGCCGCAGACGACGCGGCGGACGTGGAAGAAGTGACCGCGCTGTGTCGTGGTGTGCGTGCTGGACGTCGGTAGAGGTGGAGAGGACGGCCTAGCAGCAGTGACAAGCTATCTGAGCAGCAGACTGAGTCGAGTCTCGGGGTACGGCTAAGCAAAATCTCCTCGAAATTGGCACAAGATCGGGCCGTGCCGGTTCCTCCCGGCGCTGCACTCTCCAAAATTCCTCCCACCGCACACGCAGGCGCACAACAAAAAGAAGGCAAAATCGGAAAACAAGCAGACTTTTTGTGCAGGGGTAACGAAGAACAACGGAGACGTCGCCGGGGAATGTCTTGGTGGAGAGGGAGAGCTTACTCAGAAATGCCGTTCTGCTTCATAACCACAACTCCTTCGGGGCGAAGCGCTGGGCACCGGTGACGGCCTGTCCATGTCAACGGGTGCTTCTGCGCGATCGACGCACAGCTATATAATCCCTCTAATGAACTGGAATTCCTCCTTAGCTCCGTCTCTCACCCCTGTACAACCATCTACATAGCATTATTGAAGCAAACATGGTCAAGGTCACCCTCAACGACACCGTCCTCGCCGAGTCTGATAAGACTGTCGTCGTCGAGGGAAACCACTACTTTCCCCCGGATGCCATCAACTCCGCCGCCCTCACCACATCGGCCGCAGACACTCAGTGAGTTTATCGAGACGGCGTAAAATCACAGCACTGACACTTTGCGACGTGCGTCACTAGCACCGTCTGCCCTTGGAAGGGGTACGCTCGTCTCCTGGGCCGACTCCCAGATGCTAACATATTTGCAGTACGGCGTCTTACTATGACGCAACCATTGGCGGTAAGACCGTCGTGAGCGATGTTGCTTGGTGAGCGGATTTGACTGGCACTGGTAGGTATTGCGTCTAACCCTAAGCCAGGTACTATCCGGAGACCAAGGAGAAAGCAAACAACATCAAGGGATATGTCGCCTTCTACAAGGTAGGGGATTCGGCTCTGTGAACGTTATCAGAGTTTGTTAGCTCATTCTTGCGACTAGAACAAGGTCAACATCCAGTAAATACAAAGAACGTCACTGTGCATGACATACCCTCAAGAAAGACTCCTGGAGAGGTTATTGTACAATAGCAGGACTGAACCGAATGTTGTAGCACGACGTGTCCACATCGAACCAGTTTGGCATGACGAAATTGCAGTGGATCTTTCATATGGAGAATTTTGTCGTCCGACGTAATATAAAGCAGGGAGCATTATCATCACAGGCGTGTTGGCGTATGTAGGGTATATCTGTGTAACCAAAGGGGGACCGCATAATGTATCATATCAACATGGCACGACCGCTGTGCATTTTTATGCCTTCCCGGCCTTCTGCCGTTCAGCGACCCACCACTGCGCGCGACCGTCAGCATCCGCCGTCCGTACCCTAACACAACTTCGACACGTACCTCGAACGTCCTCTGGATCCCCTCCTCAAGCCCCACCTGCGGCTCGTACCCAAGCACCCTCCGCGCCTTCTCGATGTTGAAGCAACGCCACGCGCAGCTGTACGTCACCCGATAGCGCGTGAAGCCGGGCTCCTTCCCGACGAGCCACGCCCACCACTCGGCCGCGCTCGCAAGGACGAGCCCGAGCTGCTGCGGGAGCACGAGCCGGCGCTTCGTGTTCGGCCGCTGGAAGTGCTCGTCGAAGAACCGGTACACGACCCGCGGCAGGTCCCAGAAGCCCGTCGGCTCCCCGTTCGTGATGAAGAACGCCTGCCCGGCGACCTGCAGCGGCGCGTCCTCCTCGCGCACCAGCGCCGCGTCGCTGAACTGGTCGAACCGCGAGCGCACCGCTGGGCGCGGGACAGAGGGCGTGTAGTCGGGGTCGTTCCAGTTCGCGAGGATCTCGTCGGCGCGGGGCGTGGGCGTCACGTACGGCCCGAGGGGCCGTGCGTTCGAGGTGGGGATGCGGCCGCGCTTCGTTGTACATTCGATGTAGGGGAGTGCGACTTTGAGGTCTTCCTTCACCCGAGCAATGTCTTCGGGGGAGGCGGGGCCAAGCTTGTCGGCGGCGATGAGATGCGCGTATGCGCAGTTACCCACGTATGTCCAATCAAAGAGGTTCGTGTTGTCGCCGACTTGGATGTGACTCTGCCCGCGCTGCCACGCCTGGAAGAGCCCCGCCAAAAATTGTCGGTCTCCGGGACTACGAGAGAACCATGAAAAGACGGTTTAAACGGATATAGGCCGTGCAAACTACTCACCCAAAGATGCCCGCTGGCCGCAGCGCAACGGTATACAGCCCGCCCTTGCCGTTCGCCGCCAACACGATTTCCTCCGCCTTCGCCTTCGACTCGTTGTACGGATCCATCGCCTTCTCGGGCTGCGGTATCCGCTCGTCCACGTCGATGAGGTCGTGTCCGTCAAAGACGACGCCCGCAGAACTCGTGTACACGAGCTTCGGCACGCCGTTCGCGACCGCGGCGTTGATGACCGCCTGCGTGCCGTCGACATTCACCTTCCAGTATAGCGCGGGGTCGTCTAGTCCGTGCAGGGGGGACGCCGTGTGGATGATGCATGTCGCTCCGCTCTGCGGCGGCGGGGGAGCGTTTCAGCGTCACACGAAAACCCAAACAAAACTCAAGCGCAGAGACACGAGGTACGAGGCGAGACGAGACGAAACGCACCTTGCGCAGCGCGTCCGAGACCTGCTCCTCCTCGCTGATGTCGCCCGAGTAGAAGGGCACGTCGTGGTACCGCTGGACGATGTCGAAGACGGCGACGGAGTCCTGGCGTGCGAGGAGGGCCTCGACGACGTGTCGCCCGAGGAAGCCGCTGCCGCCGATGACCAAGTAGATGTCTTTTGAGCGTGTTGCCATGATTGGGAGTGTCCTGGACTAAGACGGAGGGGAGGGGAGGGCTGGTGGTGGAGAGTGCGAGTCCGGGGAAGCAGCTCAACCCGCGGGAGCAGCTCTGGAGAAATACGCGACGTCGCACCACCGCGCATTTGTTGGCGGCTGTTCCCCATATGGACATCCTTTCGCCATTTTCGGGCAGGTAGATCGTTCGGAGCTGCTGGCCATGGGTACCTACCTCTGCTCGTCCTTGCCCTCAAACGAACCTCAAATGCTCGGAAGACCGTGGCCGTCAAGAATATAGTAGGCTCGGAGGGACATTGCTTCAGGGTATAACATTTACCGGAGAAAGAGCATAACCCTCGCCAACTTTTCAAGATTACAACAACCTAACATCCACGTCGTCCCCTTCTAGCAACTCCTTACCTAGTGGATAATCCAATTCCCTGCGCACATTCAATCGCCTATTGCGGTCGTGAATGCCCATATCGTGTGACATAAAACCCGACCCCGCTGCTATCCCGCCTCTTCAGCCCATCTTCTCTCGGCGGCCGCGCCAGCCTTGGGTACGTGTCCTCCCTCACCCCCGGCCCAAAGTCCAGCACGAACGGCCGCGACTGTGTCGCCCCAAACAGCCGCGAGCCCTCCAACACGACCGAGTACACGGGCGAGGAGTCGTTCCCCGGCGCGTGGACGCTCCACCCCTTGTTCGCCGCGCGGACGTCCCAGAACGCGACGACGCTGTGCCGCGCCGTCCCCGCCGCGATGTGGCACGACCCGCCCCCGCCCGAAGACACGTCGTACACGGGCTCGTAAAGCCACGGGTCGCACATGCTCATCACGGGGTAGAGCGCCCCGCCGGCGGGGGACGAGGAGACCCCGGGGATGCGGTGCGCCCGCCGAGAGGAGCGCAGGTCGTGCACGTTCACGACGCCGTCGTACCAGCCCGAGATGACGACCTGCTCGGATCCGCCCCACGGCGCGGACGGCGGCGTGCCGCAGATGCCGTACACTGCGGAAGGGCATGGGTGGTCGTCGTGCGATGAGTTGGTGAGGATGTGCGAGGGGGTGCTCGAGATGTGCGACTCGTGGATGCCATGCACGGTGAGGGGCGTTAGGGATGACGCGCCGAGGACGGCATAGCGGTGAGTGAGATGCGTCGCCCAACTCCGTGCGCGGAGCTCGATGTACTGGGGTGCCGGATCGGACGAGTTTGTGAAGAAGGCCGCGGTTCCGCTCGACGAAAGCGAGAGGAGGTTGTTGCCGCAAGAGGATATGCTCTCGACGACGTCGTTGCCGTGGTAGAGCCGCTTGTCCCTGAATGCGGACTCTAGATGGATTTGACCCTCTGAGCTTGCCTTGCACGCGGGCAGAACAACACGCTCAAGCGAGCCATCGGCGTATCCGACGTATAGAGTACGGTCGTATCCCCCGTCGGGGACGCACTCAATACTCGTGATATCGCGAGTGGCTTGCAGGACCTTGCTGGTCGTGTACGCGCACTCGAAGTGGACGCTCGGCGCGGCCCGGGAGCCTTCTGAGCGTCCGAAGGTGTAAGAGTAAATTTGGTTCGCGGCGGCTACGAAGAGGCGCGAGTTGTTGATCGAAAGCACCGGCTGCAATTTTGCGGTCCATCGAGATGCGAGGGGGCGAGCGACGAAGCTGGGAAGGGTCCAGTTACGGTCTGTAAGGGTATTGTACCTGCATCAAACGGGTTATAGCGCGTTAGCTATCACATATAGGGTCCAACACGCGCGCAGGGACCAGTGGAGGCGGCGTAGATGACCGCCGAAGATCTCGTGTGCACAGATATTGACTGCAAATCCCCCATTTTAATAATTGCAGATCTGAGAGATTTCTTTGTGCATCGAAGTGCTCGAATGGTCTTGTGTAAATGACGATCGTACGACAGAAGCATTTGCGGGCTGTCAGGTTGCAGCATATACTCATCCAAAAACCTTATCGGAACAGTCCGATACCCATGGTAGCAGAGTGAGAGGGTAACGCTGGAAAGGCACTCACCGAACTTGCTCGAAAGGGCTCCAGACAGAAAAGGACTTTGACAAGCTCCAGGTCGGGTGGCGATTAGCCATGAGGTACGCCTTCCAGCCATACTCATTGATCTGAGGCGTCGTGTGAGTGTTGCTCGGGACGGGAGAAGCGTTGGCACTCACAAGAGCATGGAAATACCGCGATGTCCGCGAAAGGTGGGAGAGGTCCTGCAAGGACAGATGGTGTAGGACTGCAATCCAGATGTCGCTGGGAAGCGTCACAGCGTCGGCAGGCATGGCGGGATCAGGCTTCAAGCGCGCCGTTGGCAAGTCCGGAAGATGAATGGGTTCTCGCTTGCTTGCTTCGCCGCGGTCTGGGCGAGCTGGATCGATTCCAGCTGCAGGGTCTGGCTGTGTCCCGTCCGCGGAGACTTGGGGTGTATATATCCTGTCCCAATGACTCTGAGGATACCTGGGTTAACTTCCAAGGACGACGCCCCACGCCAAGCGATTGCCTTGGAAGATTGCAGACCACAGCTGTGTGGCGTATCGGTTCTAACGAGGACGCGAGCGTGTGCTGGGCGATGACGGAGATATGTTTCGCGTGCTCGGTGTTATGGGGGGCGAAAGGGAAGCGTTTGTCTTGGCCGTGCGGGGAGCGCGGGCGTCTAGACCGAGACGCGGTGGCGGCGCGTATTCTCGGCAGCATTCAGCACAGCGCGCTCCTGCCCTCTCCCCGCATCCTCCTCCCACATCTTACTCTCCCCATAATTCCTCCACAGCGTCCGCGAACACGCTCGCCATGCGTAGAGATGTCCGCATTCTCCTCGTCGGCGACGGTGCGTAAGGCGCTAGTCTACACGCCCGCCGCTCACTCACTTCCTCGTAGAGGGCGTTGGGAAAAGCACCATAGTCACCTCCCTCATCAAAGAGTCCTTCGTTCCGCGCGTGAGCCCGTGTCATCTGCGCGTTAAGTAGTCTATTGACTTCTAGCGCGCGTGTCGCAGGTGCAACACATCGTCCCAGAAGTGACCATTCCGCCAGAAGTTACTCCCGAGAATGTGACCACATACATCGTGGACTCTGGCAGTACGTCGCCCATACATCTGCCGCCCTCCGTCTTCTTCTTCCGGGCGCATCTCAAGGTGTCATGGGGCAATAGGTGGGCCGAATGATCAACACCACCTCGAATCCGAGATCCGCAAGGCGCATGTCATCTGCGTCGTGTACGCCATCGACAACCCCAACTCCTTCGACCGAATACCTACCTATTGGCTACCTTACTTCCGACAACTTGGCGTCAATGTGCGTTTGCGAGTCTCTTCAAAACGGTGCGCCACTTAGCATTTGGCCAGGTCCCCGTAATATTGGTCGGCAACAAGATAGACTTGCGTGGAGGGGAAGTCACGAATGAGGCTCTAGAGGATGAGATTATACCCATCATGAACGAATTCAAGGTATACTCCGTTTTACAGCTGATTCACTGCAGAATGACCAACCCAGCTTACTAGGAAGTCGAAACATGCGTAGAATGCTCGGCAAAGCTCCCTCTGAACGTGTCCGAGGTATTCTATTTCGCCCAGAAGGCCGTTCTACACCCGACCGCCCCTCTGTACGACTCAAGAGAACACGTATGTTTCACTTGATTGCGATAACCCGTCGTCAGATCTTGAAAATCCCCTCCAGGTATTAAAGAAGGAGTGTGTGGCGGCACTGCGACGAATATTCAAACTCTGCGACGTCAACAAGGACGGCGTTTTGGACGTGGCTGAGCTAAACGAGTTCCAGGTATTTCTCACTATAATCGTCCGTACCATGTTCGCTCATTGCGCACCAGAGGAAATGCTTCGACGCGCCATTGCAAGCCCAAGAGCTCGAAGGCATCAAGGACATGGTCCGACAACATGCTGAAGGCGGTGTCCGGGATAACGGGCTCACCGAAGCCGGTTTCCTGTACCTTCACACCATCTTTATTCAGCGTGGCCGATTAGAGACGACGTGGACAGTGCTCAGGAAGTTCGGTTACGGCGAAGATCTCCGACTTACGGAAAGCTTCCTGTACCCGAAGTGTGTAGTTTTCTTCCTATTGCACAACACAGTGCTCACGTCACGTTAGGTTCGACGTGCCACACGATTGCTCTGTCGAACTAAGCCCCCTCGGCTACCAGTTTCTCACTGTGCTATTCGAGAACCACGACAAGGTAAATTGGCTCTTTCGCGTATCTTTGCAAAACAGTCTGAAACAAGGCTAGGATCAAGATGGCGCCCTCAACAAAGAGGAGCTGGAAGAATTGTTCAGCACATCACCAGGGAACCCATGGGCAGGGCAGAAGTTCCCGGACACCACTATTGCAGATGACACTGGAGCCGTAACACTACAGGGCTGGCTCGCGCAGTGGAGCATGACGACCCTCCTCGACCACCGAACAACACTCGCCTACCTTGCCTACCTCGGATACCCGGATGAGCCGCGTACAAGTGCACTGCAAGTCACCCGCCCGCGGAAGGCGGACAGGCGGAAAGGCAAATCTGCGCGGAACGTCTTCCTGTGCTACGTGTGTGGTGCGGCGGGGTCCGGTAAGACGTCGCTCCTGCGCGCGTTTGCGGGCAAGCCGTTCAGCCCTGTATACGAGCCGACGAAGAAGATGAACAGCGTTGTCAACTCGGTCGACATCGACGGCTCGGAGAAATACCTCGTGGTGCGTGCTCACCGCCCCGTACAGGCCTGACGTGTAGATTGACTGTGATGGATCTGCGTCTAGCTTCAGGAATTCGGATCGAAGTATGAGGCAGAGACGCTTCGGAATCCCAAGAAGACCGACATTGCGGACGTCATTGTGTATGTGTACGACTCGAGCGACACGAACTCGTTCTCATACATCAGCAATCTACGGGTGAGTCCCTTCGAATTCTTAATCTCAAGATCTTTAGTTGGACGCCATTGGTGGTTCCGCTGTTTCGAGGATCTTCTGCCCGGATGTAAGAGGGCTTTGATAGAGCGGCATTGACCCGTGAGCGCGGCGCGATCAGTTCGTTTACCGCCGGTGTTGAGATGCCGGGCGCGTAAACGTGTCTACGCAGCGCAGAATACATGACCATAGGAATAGTCGTTGCGTCGGAGACGTCTGTCTGTGCCTCAATACTTACACCCACGACGTTGAGCAGCAACAGTACAGCCTGGATCACATACCAACGCTCTTCGTTGCCACCAAGTCGGATCTCGACCTCGCACTGCAGGTGAGTTGCTCGTCCACCGCACGTCCGTCGGATATACTGACAACGTGCCCGGCACGCAGAGGCACGAGGTACAACCCGATGTCTACTGCCGGCGATTATCGCTGCAGGCGCCAATCGCGGTGAGCGTGAAGACGGGGCAGACGGCAGACGTGTTCCACGCCGTTTGTAAGGTGGCCATGCATCCGTACGTCGCCCCAGCCGATCACAACGTGCCGCCGTGCGATGGAGGCATATTGACACGCGTTTGGGCACAGAAATTCCGCCATCCCAGGCGGCGCAGATCGTGCGCTGTCTGCGGCTGCACGGCTGAGGACGTACCTCAAGGTTGCGTCCATGCTGGGCGGCCTCTCTGCTGGACTGTACCTGGTGTACCGGACATTTGCGCGGCCAGGTGGGAGCCAGGGTTGGGGTGCTGGGTCGTGGCTGGCGTGGTTGATCGGAGGCGGCCCCGGGGGACGACGAGAACTGTGACGTCTCTGCTTCTTGGTCTTTATGTGTAGTTTACGATGGACATCGGCGCATTGCTAGGGTAGTACTCGTGACCCCGCAGAGGGGTAGCTTCAGAGTTGTGGGCGGGCTCCGGGAGGACCATGCGCGGGAGATTAGATGGGGTTTGCACCATACAGGACTAAATAAGTAAACGCCGTGCGGTAACGCGGATCGGCTAGATCCGATAATCGACGCCAGGCGCACGGCGGGGGCGTGGCGTCAGCGGGCAACATGACATGGCCCCAATTACTTATGCGACCTACAATAGCTTCCTCGCCAGTTCTGCCCGTCTGTTTGTCTGTAACCACCACCTTCCGTCTACTGAACATCGCACACCATCTTGAGTATCGCTTCGTGATTGTGACCCATTGAACGCACACAGCCCAGATTCGTCCTGCAAACGTCGGATCACCCCTTTCTAACGATACCAACCATGGACACAGACATGGATTTTGATTCTGGCATACCCGCCGCTCTACAGCCTGCCTTCGAGCCCCAGACTGTACAGGCGCAGGTACCTCCACAAGTACTCGACGATGGCCGAAAGATGCTGTACGTGATTCGAGTGCTACTGCCCCGCCGCTCCCGCGCGACACGCCGCCATCTCCCTGCCGATCGGCACTCTACTAACCTCCTACTAGCGACCTTGTCTTTGTGCAGGACTGTACGGGCTCCCAGGGCAGCTACATCGCGTCCGCGACAAAGAACATCGAGGAGATTTGCAACCATATATACGAGTCGGGAAAGCTCCAGGCCCGTGAGGACCTCCGCATCGGCCTCATCGCATACCGCGACCACCCGCCTCAAGACCACACTTACGTGACGAAGAACTTCGGTTTCTCATCGGACGTGTCAGAGGTCCACCGGCATCTGTCGAGTTTGTACGCGTCTGGCGGCGGAGATGGCCCTGAGGCGGTCACCGCGGCGTTGGCGGAGGCGCTCCAGATGGATTGGCGGCCGAGCGCGAGCAAGATGGTCGTCCTCATTGCAGACGCCCCACCACATGGAATTGGAGAGTATGGCGATGGTAGGCTTTACTATACTCTCACTGGAACGCCAACGCTGACCGATGTGGCGTCAGGCTTCGACGAGGGTTCGCCGGACGGCAACGACCCTCTGCAGGTTGCCCGGACCATGGCACAACAAGGCATAACTCTCGTACGCTGTTCGGCTGGCTTTGAGTGTCTGCATTACTGATCTCCAACAGTTCTTCGTCGCATGCGAGCCTGCACTTAGCGGCTACTCCGTGAGTTATCTCACTTCCTGCCGTGCGTATCATCTGACGTCAACGTCCTCCTCAGTATGCGACCGACTTCTACCAAGCGTTGACGAACATCACGTCAGGGCTCATGCTCCCGCTGACGACTGCAGATCTGCTGACACACGCCATCGTGGGGAGCGTCCTTGAGAACCTTGACATGGAGCGCCTCGTGCGTGAGGTCGGCCAGGCCGTGTCCCAGCGGATATTGGGCAACAACGAGAGTGTAGACGATGTCGCCCGCGAGCTCCATGAGCGGCTCTTGCTCAGGAACGAGAGCACGAAAAAGGTTGTCATCGAGAGCATCTACCGCGACTCCGAGGAAGCGAAGCACAACGTCAGTGTGTACATGCAGGCGCCCGCGTTGTCGGACGCAAGGCCACACCTGAAGAGGGTATGCGATTGTTTCCCGGAGCAACTCTGTACCATGTTGCTAATGCATTTTCCTTCCAAGGTACCCGGAACTCGCTTCACGGACAAGTACCTCCACGCACGGATGGCATCCTCACGATCATCGTACTACGGCTCGCCATACCTCCCCGCACGGCCTGCGGAAAAGACGTCTCCCGTCAAGGCCCCCGTCGTGCCGTCATCGCCGCCGCGGAAAGTCGTCTCTGACTTCAAGGCGTTCGGCGCGGCACCGACAGCGAGCGTGTTCGGCACCGCGGTGCAATCGACACCATTCTCGTTAGCGGGCGGCAAAGCCGCGTTCGGCGCGCTTCGCGGAAACGGGCGGTCGACCGCGTTCGATGATGATGATGACGACGATGACGACGATGGGCGGCAGCGGGTTGAGCTCCGGGAAGATTCGATCACGCTCGACCAAGTGTGTACTCCCGTCTGCCCCTATCCCTTCAAGGATGAGGAGCTAACCGCCATACTTTCTCTTAATGCGCAGGCACGCCGCATCGCGATGCAAAGTGCGTGGAGAAGTACTCGTGTATGAAGTCCCTGCGCGCCGCGGTCGACGCGATGGCAGGCTGAGGAGCCAGCGTCCCGGGCGCCCTACGCGCCGCATATGTATTTTGTGTATTTCCACTCAGTTCGTACGTCGCTTGGTCTCTTCTCTCGGGGCCTGTATCCCAGTCTAGTTCTTGCCTTCCCCTGCTGATAACACTGTCCCTGCAGCAGCCTGCGGTTGGTCGGCTAGTTGGTCGCCTCCCCTCGTCCGTTTTGTATCCCCTCGCGTTTTCCTGCTTGCGTTGCGTTGATCCGCTCTTGCAAATGACCCTGTTCCGTCTTGAGGTTTAGCATGTGTATGATTCCCCCCGTCGCGCGATCGCGGTACCCGGTACTAGTCAATACCACCATCACTCTACTCCATCGATGTACAAGTAGAATCAGATTCAGGAGTAATATATGCTGTTGCGTACCGGAGGTGGCTATGATGGTACATCCATTGAATATAGGTCGGGATAGTATGCGTGGTATGGTGCCAGGTAAACACCGGGAGCCGTAAGGAGTGTAGAAGATGACTGTGATTCGTCATGAGGTCTTTGCCTTCTTTTTGCTTTTCTTACCCCCAGATGAGGCATCTACATCCGACACCCTCTCCTCTCGCTTCGCCTTCCTCTCCTTTTTTGATGGCAACGGCGCTGCCTCCGGGGTATCTGCTGCTGTGTCGACGGACATCGCGATCGCGCCTGACGCACCTGCGGTTGCATCTTCTAGGTCGCTATTGTTTGCCTTTTTATGGGACAAGCCCTTGCGTTCCGCCTTCCTCCGTCGCCGCTCCTCCTTACGTGCACGTTTCTCGGCTCTTCTACGCGCCAGCTTTTCAGCCTCGCGCAATGCCTTGGCCGCGTTGACTTCGCTCTCGTCATGCCTGGCGTTTCCTCCCGGGTTGTCAACGTCTCTGTCCATTTCCTGCTTCTTGCTCTTTGACCTCCTCTTCTCCTTTTTTGCCTCTGCCTTTTCTTTCTCTTTAGCCTCGCGTTTCCGGCGTTTGCGTTCCTGTTTGTCCTCTTCCTCGCCCGCTTTCCTCTTCTTTCCCCGAACTTTAACCTCCTTCTCCGAGGATGACGACGCGGACGTTGAAGGACCCGCCTCCGACGCCAGCGATGGATCGTCTCCCTCATCCAGGTCATCACTGGAAAGCACTGGGCCTCGATAGAACGAAGCATAGAGCATACGCCGTGCCGCCTGTTGCTTCGCGGCGGCCATCACGCTGAGCTGAGGTGTCGAGGTCCCACTGCTCGAGCTCGAGTCGGCAGGGGTGGTCGCTCCCGATAGTGCGGGGGTGCCGGAGAGCGGTCGGCGGTTAGAGATGATGCCCGTGGTGGTGCGTTTAAGGTCCAGAGCCGGAGTTTGGCTGCCACTACCGCTATCCTAAAGCCAATACAAGCTTGAGATTGAGTGGGCAACGGAGGTAAGAGCACGGCCTACCGAGTCGGCGTTGGACTCCTCGTCAGAGTCTTTATGCAGCTTGAGCTGAATACTCACTGCCGCGGCCTGAAAGACACTGAAAAAGTTGCGCGTTCCGTAAAGTATTGGACATGGATTATCAGCGAGTACTTACTGGTCCCAGAAGGGGAATGCCTCGTCGCGGTCCTTGCCAATCCCTGCAAGCGTTTTCTTCTGCACAACAGTGATCGGTTTCGCTATCGCGCCGTGTCTGAGGCCAGTTCCCTTCCCAGACCATCCTTGTTTAACCAGATGTCCGTGACCGTCGAGAGGCATGTCGAGTAGGCAGAAAACAGCCGTATCCGAGCCTGGGGAAGATGGCGGGCGGAAAAGAGGAGCACGGGCCCACGTGATACTATGCACGCGCGCAAACGGTGGCTGGGCGCTTCATTCTACGCGTCTCTGCCTCCAACCACCTCTGGTCTCAGACCCCTGCCTCCCGCCCCGTCTATTTCCCGACATGTCTGGCTCTCGGTCTCGGAAATATAGCGTGGAGGAGAAAGAGCAGCTTCTTGCCAACCTCGACCTCGAAGGTTAGTCTATCCTGTCGCGCTTATGCCTACTGATTTGACACGAACATGCCCCGCATCCCGCAGTGGCGCACAAGGCCCGCCAGTTTGAAGAATGGCTCGAGGACGCCCTCGAGAACTTCAGAATGCACCAGGAGGGTCTTATTCTACGCATACCGCGCATCGTGCGCAACGTCACGCTCCGGGACTTTGCGAAATACAACGGGGATATTCAAGAATGCGTTAAGGGATTGAAACGTGAATTGCTCGGCGCGGAAGATAACACCATCGACGCGGGCACGCGGAAACGCAAATGGATAGAGTCGCAAGAGGCCGAGGGCGATAAATTGGACGGGAAGCTTGGTACCCATGAATCGTCAAGAGCCATCAAGACCGGTATGGTTCTACTATAGGGCTGACAGACAAAGGCTGAATTCCTTCGCAGCGCGCACCGTCGCTGCGACGCCAAAGAAGAAGCCATCATTTGCTGCACCAACAACCGCGTCCAAGACGCGTCTACCAGTCACCAAGACCCCCGCCAAGGTCCGTACTATTCCTCATCTTGCAGCAACACTGGTACCCATGAACGCAGACTCAGGGCCGGTCATTGCAACGAGTACCTTCAGGCGCTGTATCCCCTAGCCCACAGAAGGGCACGTCTAAACCGCTTCAATTCCCCCGCACGCCGTCTAGATTCGCGTCACCAAGCAAACCATCCGCCCTCGCCTCTAAACCTGCCACCCGCGTACCTTCGTCGTCTACGTTCAACCCCGTTTTACATTCTGAAGCCTCACATCCACGATGGCCACGGAAGAACGAGAACATGCTTAGTGTTAACGGGTCTCCTCTAGCGAACCCGTATCAACTAGACCTGAAGAATTGGTTTAAGGCTGTCGCTGAGGGCGACGGGGCAGATGCCGAAGATGGGGCAAGTTCATCTACAGGAAATGATGGGACGCGTGGTCTAAGCAAGCTCGGAGTCCCCGGCGGCAAGCTAAAGAAACAACGAAGTATCGTCGTCCGCTCCGCGTCCTCCTCGTCAGTTCTCTCGAACGGCGGCCACTCGCGCTCAACATCTCAAGCCAGCACGCTCGTCGCTTCACAGAGCGGGAAAGACCAGCGCGCGAGCGGGGCCTCCAGCGCGACTGTGGCGTCGGAGCATGCTGTACCCACAGGGCTGACTTCGATGCCGTCGGTATCAGCCCTTCTTTCCGTGCAAACGAAAGACGGGCACGTTCTCGAGTTCAACCCCTTGCAGACGTCCCCCGAGGAGCTCGATACTCTCGAGGGTATCACGGACAGCGCAAAGAAGCAGGCAAAGGAGGACATGGCGCGTCTGATACAGGCCACGATGCAGCGCTGGAAGCTCAGCTAGGCCCGACATTACCCGCCACCATTTCCCTGTTGTTGATAGTGTATTCATTCGGACTGATTAGATGGCCAGATAGAAGACTCTCGTTGACGTTCGTATCGTTTCCCGTCCTGGCTGCGCAAAGGAAGGTCTTGTCGACGCCAGTGGTCTACATCTCGGCTCCCCACCCCATCTCCAGCAGTATCGAAAGAGTCGCCATTGCTATTTTTACCAGGGCATCCTCATGACAATGGAGTCTCCGTTTTCTCATTCGTCTCCGCAGTAGCCCATCGACGGCGGTACAGGATGGTACTTGAAACATCCACTGAATCCTATGCTAACGCTGCGTCTTGGACTCCTACGTACAACATTTCCAGGGATCTTTTTGCCCCTATCGGTTAGCAATACTCGATACTTGTGGGTGACTCAATATACAGTTTTTCGGTGGGCATTCAAGTCAACATGCAAGGCGCGTCACACCATCACAAGGCGCCGTGTCTACCGCGACGAGATATGTTGACTCCTGATGTATTCTAGCAGCCTTTCATTTATAATATGAGACATGTTTCGTCTGCCTCTGGGTGAGTGGCAGTGTTGCACCCTTTACCTTCTGGCTTTATATCAGCGTGGCCTCTTAGAAGCATGTTGATCTCGTTCTATTGGAGTTAGAGGCGGGCGTGTACACGCCCATGGCGCACTTACCAGGTGATCACATTTACGAACGCCGACTACTTCAGAGGCGGGAGAGATAAGCTTAATACATTTCTATAGCGTTACAAACAGGTTTCATTAAACACACCCGCTCCACACATGTCTTCCAATTTAGTTCCTACGTGCGTGTCGCAGTGTCCATTCCGCTTGATCGTCTTAAATCCCCTCGGTTGACCATCTGAATACCTTTTGTGAACCTTTCAGGCTACTTCACCAGTGCTCCCCCAAATTATGCATCTATTGCAGCACTACCCGAGATGGTAGAAGTACCTGGGCCGTCTGTTCCTTCAAAAGAGAACGTCAATAGGCTTGTTCCGATAGTCGCGCCTCTGCGAGCAAACCCGTTACCGAGACGCAACGCACCCTAGTTGTTTTCCTAGCCCGTGTTTGGCAGTGCCGTCCTCGCGGCACTTTCTTCGACGTAACATCGAGGGACAATGTTATCGCTACGGTCTTCTGGACTGCCATCAGTTGCGCACGCCTCGCAAAGAAAGGTATGATCGACGTAGGCATCACTACAGCCACACCTCCTGCTCACACACTATCGCTGACTAGATACGACTCTTCGTCTCTCTTCGTTGGGTTTTGGGGGTGCATCAACGACACCACGGCGCATTGGCGTTGGGCGTGCGGAAGGTTCTTACGTCGCCTTAACGGAGCCAGGAACAAGAGTACCTCGTGCTTCGCCATGCTGCACCGTGCCCCATGAAACCGCATAGCTATCTCTTCCTTATGGCGCGGAAGCGGTCACCGTACCATCTCTGGGGACCTTCATGGGTGTGTATCACGGTATCCTTACTTTCTCTACATGAAAAGGCAACTTGCTGGTATGGGGCACTCACTCTTCAACATCAAACCCAAAGGCTAACGCGACCCTATATATATATATATATAGATGTCCGACATCTGCAAGTCGTTCCGTACGTCATACGTCATCGGTAGTTTTGTTAGAGCACTCGACCATAGTATTGGTACACTGACGGTCAAGTATTGCGACAGTTGCAAGGGGCAGAAGTTAGGATGCCGTATCCCATAGCTTCTAATCCCAGCAAGGGCAACAAGGGGTTACATGATAGGGCTTCGACATGGCCGCTAAAAAGTGACGCGCCTACGCGCAGCGCCCGGCCCGACCACCTGTTTACTCCGCCGACAGTCTCCTCCGAGTCTAAGTTGACTCGTCCTGCACTATCGTTCTTTCGGACAGATCGCAAGCCAGATGATATTGCATTTCGCCCAGTAACCTGACTCTAATTCGTTCGGTTGCCCCACGCTATGACGGTATTGCCCATCCGGTGCCCGGTTTACCCTCGGTGTTATGTCACGGATCACAGAAAAGTGGTAAGGCCGGTTCTCAACAGTTCCCCAAACAATTTGGCTTTGGTTCACGCCGTCTATCTTGTCAGCCGTTCACCAACTGTGGACGAGGGTTTGGAAGCTGATGCGGGGGACCCGGAACACGCCATTCACAGTAGGTTTGGAGCGTACCACCACTAACCGCCCAAAAATTTGCAATCAACGCATGCGAACATAGACGGAGGGGCGTTATTGCAATATCAGTCGCCGAACGAATATAGGGAAAAGAAGGGAAGAAGACGCTGTGGCACGGTAAGTGCAGGATTGAAAATCGTTGCAAAGTTCATTTATTGGGCCACTCTGGTCTTCCAGGTTTGTGATCCAGTCCTGGTTCTCCTTGTCATGACTTGCTTTTCCGCGCTGTGCAGATGACACGTGGCACGGATGAGGAATCGGCAACGGCATCCGCCCTTCGTATCATAACTTCGAGGCGTGGGCGGCTTAGGCCCGGGAGACGCTGAAAGGTTACTTCTGACCGAATAGATTCGGAGATGTAGAACACCCCGGATCTACTCGCTCTAGCGCTCTCCCCCACATAATACCTGGACAGTACTGCTTGAAGAGGTATAAAGCGTATGCTGACAATGCGCAAGTAAGCAGCAAACTTCCAACGGGTCCACCCCCAAAACGGCATTTCGACTATGCTGACCTCGTCAGTCCACCAAGACTTCGCTTCACACGACCTAATCACCGAAGCCAAGGATGCCGTGCGCGACTTCCTTACGCGTATCCAGTATCAGCCTCTCGGTATAACGCCCGACTCGACACTCAGGGCTGCAGTTTCAGCGGAGGTCGTGTCATGGGAAGCCAACATCAATCCTCATGTTATGGAAGTCATGATCGACACAGGCTGCACTACCGCCGAATCGACCTACTCACACACATCTCGCTTGGCCCAACTATTCATCGCTATCTTTACCGCGTACTGGGTTTATATCGACGACAGCGCCGCGCACAAAAGTGGGGCTTGCGCGGACTTCGTGAGACATCTGGTCGCGCGCGAAGAACAGCCGGATCCTGTGCTCCGCCGCGCTGCAGCGCACCTTGCGGAGCTGTACCAGTGCTTTCCTAGCATTGGGGCCGACGCCATTACCGCTTCGTGCCTGGATGCGTTCATGGGTATGCACGTCGAGGAGATGACCAGTAATGGGGCGATCGTGCCGGGTGCGACGCGGTATCCGTACTTTCTCCGCCTTAGGACAGGACTGGCAGCAGCATACTCGCACTTCAACTTCATCAAGGGGTGGCGCGACCCCGCAAACGTGGGCTATCTACAAGTTCTCCCGTAAGCTTCCTCATGACTTGTGTGCCGTGATATTGGGCGCGTCGCTGATCGATATTCCGGTAGGGAGCTCGACCATATCACGGTGGCGGTCAAGTGCGTCCCTTCTCTGAGATTCATTGGGTAACTTCTTGATGGTGGCCGCCCTGGGCTTTTCTGTTCGTAGTGACATGTGAGTTTGCCACTCGACGCCCCTTTTTCTCGGCTCCTCACCGAACGCCCCCAGCATCTCGTTCTACAAAGAGTCCATTGTGGGAGAAACCAACAACTATATCTATCTCCGGGCAACCGCTGAGAAAAAAACAGCTCTTGTCGTCCTGACCGAGCTTGTAGAAGAAACGGTGGACACAGTGAGCAGAATCGAAGCCATCACTGCTGAAGACCCGGAGCTAAGGGCCATTTGTCGAAGTTACATAATGGTATCTATTATTCTTGCCGTACTTACCATACTACCGCTAATACTGATTGGATCCAACGCATGCAGGGATACGTCGAGTTCCACTTCAGAGCGAAGAGATACCGACTGGATGACCTTCACATGAAGTTTGAAACACGAAAATGATCATATTGTGGTTGGCTATTCAAGGGCTCGCAGGTTAGGTATTCTATAGGAAAATCGGGTCTTGGATGCTGAATGTTCATCTCTGTCCGCAGTAGACTCATGCACCCAGGAGCAATCACTGAACGGGGTAGCGCCACCGCTAGTCATGGTGCAATTCTGCCAGTTCCACGAGAATCTTGATGCGCCGGTTGTCAGCTGCCTGCTTCGGAGACCCGTTTGACACGATGCCGCAATTGGGAAATTCTTCACATCGTTTGGCAACTTTTTGGCGCGGTTGAATGGCACTGTACGGATTACGAGGTCAACTGCGACATGTAGTAGTGAACCTAGATTGATAGACGCGTCCGCCGTCCTACCTATGATTCCTCGAGCTGTAACAACGCTATAGCCTGAATACCACTGGCGGCAGGGCCACTGATTGACTCAAATTGAAACGATAAGCTGGCCGCATGACCGCATGAACTCCCACGACGAGTCACCGCGGCGGCACGAACCGCAGACCGGTGGGTAATCCCGTTCTGACCGGAATGGTGGCACCGTTCGGACTGTACGCAGTAGTACCACCATAACTTGAACGTTGATTTGGCCGCAGTTGTTTTGACATGTTTGCCACTGTGTGACGCCAGGCTTGGCCTCTGGAACTCTCTGGCCAAAGCGAAACGATGAGTCGGAGAGCTACTACTACTAGCAGTCTCTAATACTAGAACGGACCTCTCCAACTCGGAGTTTGATGAGTCCCAGATCGTATCCTTCTCCGTTGCTCTCTTGACTCGTTGTCCAGCCCTAGGAAGTTGACCTTACCGTGTCTGCCACCACGAGAGCCTTGCGGTTGATCATCTATTATTAGGCTTAATTGATCTCGCCGGACCGCCGTGTTCTGGTTGGAGTGATTGAGATATAGTGACGGTATGTAGATGCATTGTATCATGGTATGATTAGAGAGAGATACTATACTGACAACGAACTACAATTTAACGGTCTCACGCAGTGAGTATTCGAAACGTTGAAGTCAGCCTGAGTATCCCTAAGCAACCGCGAAGAGCCTGGCGGCGAGAACGGGGTATAGTACTATTTTGCTCGTGCCGAGGAACTGAACGCCAGCTATCGGTGCGTCTCTATCAAGCTACTCGTTACGTATACGTGAGTCCTAGTTATTGCATCCGATGGGCGCTGGGTACTGAAGTTGGTCCTCAGGAAAATGAAGCTGCGATCATCATACTATGACATTGACCGGAGTCTTAGGCTAGCCCTTCACATCAAATGCATAAGAACTGAAGTTTAATAGCTGGCTCTTCTCACCGACTGCGCTCAAAAGCCTTTTGCTGGGGAACCAACTTGAAATTCCCACCCCTATGGCGATGGCCTGAGATATGAACGTCGAGAACATCAACTTTAAATCCAAATGGCTCGAGCCTCAACTATAAAGCAGGTGTTTGCAAATACAGGGATTCGGTCGAGCCAGGGTCCCGCCTCAGTCATCTCTCGGCCCTACTGGTCCCACCATGAGCATGTCTCTCCACACGCCTAGTGCTCAGTCCATCAGTGACGCAGTTACTGCTGGCTCTCAAACTCACATACACCAACCCGATGCCGTCTCTCAAACAAAAGATATTCTGAAATACTTTTTGGACCGCCTCCAATTTTGTCCACGCCCTCTCGTTTCCGACCCGACGCTGAGAGCAAAAGTTACCGCCGAAATAGTCTCCTGGAACGCCGGACTCAGCCCCCACGCCGTCGAGATACTGGCTGATGCAAGCTACAACCTTGCAATAACAGCGTACGCCCACACGCCGAAGGACCATCAATTCGTCATCGCCATGTACACTGCTTACTGGGTCTACATCGACGACGTCGCGGCACACAAACTCGAGGCGGTCAGACAGTTTGGCCTCCGCGTCGTAGCGCGTGAGGACCAGGAAGATCCTGTCTTCCAGCGTGCAGCTCTGCAGCTCTTAGAGATGCACGAGTACTTTCCTAGCGTCAGCGCTGACCTGATCGCTATCTGCTCCATGGATGCCTTCGTCGGAACGTATATTGAACACACATCCAAGAACATGGCTACGGCTCCGGGCGCAACCCGCTACCCTTACTTCTTGCGCCTTAAAACGGGAATAACAGCGTCGTTCGGACTATTCAACTTCGTTAAGGGGTGGCGTGACCCTCTTGACAATCGTCACGTTCAACTCCTTCCGTACGTTGAGTCTCTAGCGATCAAGTCGGGTGATCTTACTGATTGGGTATTCTTCAGAGAGTTGGATTATATTACCGTCGCTGGGAAGTGCGTCGTTATCTGCCGGATATACTCACCATGATATCAGGACTCACAATAAGCTATACATTTCCATATTAAACAGTGACATGTGAGTCTACACCCCCAGAATAAGTACTAGCCCATCGCTCACCGATTGCATGTTTGTATGTCTAGACTATCTTTCTACAAAGAACTGCTTGCGGGAGAGACCGACGGCCATATACACATGCGCGCCACAGCGGAGGGGAAGCCAGTGCTTGTCGTCCTGAAGGAGCTTGTAGATGAAATGCTCGATACGGTGCGCAAGGTTGAGGACCTAACCGCAAACGACCCGCAGCTGGGGAGCATATGCCGTAGCTACATCATGGTAAGCGTTACTAGGTCTAATTCTGCACATGAAGGGCGCTTCCACCACTCACTTGTACGTACAGGGGTTTACGGAGTTTCATTTCAGGGCGAAGAGGTATCGCCTTGGTGAATTAGAAATCGAGGTTTGATTCGTGTTGTGCCTTCAAGACAGCCCCTTATGTTGCAATTATCACCGAGACACAGTCGTAAATACTTCTGTATCCTCCAGTTACGAGTGAAGATGGACAAGTCTAGTGAGACCGTCCATTGTGGATTGATTAGGTCGTTGTACGAAGTAGCATTCCCGGATTGTTATATAAGCACTCGATAATTTGCATGTTTACTGGGGTGTGCATCGTGTTAACGCAACAAGGCTTGGCTGGTCGGTGGTGGAGAGATCATGAAATGCCGGCGGTGCTCAGGCCTAGGGACCAGAGGATCACATAAGGGTGTCCGTCACGGAAGAACGATAGTGTAAGCAGATATAATCCAGCAATATGAAAGTGATGGCTGACAGTGACGTATATTTCGATAGGGCGGCGGTTACTTTACCATCCATCCCATATGGGACATGGAATAAGGCGAGCTCCGTGGACTAGCTATACGACTTGCACCGTCGTGATGAGAAGCGCCTCGTAAAACTTAGCATAGACGGTTTGACCTCGTTATTCGTCCATGGCATCCTAACATATGATGGCTACGGGCAAAAAAAAGGGGGGGGGCACGAAAGTTGTAAAATGGAGTCAGTACAGAAGGTCCACCTGGGCGACCCGACTGATCGCCTCGTCGCGGTTGCGCACTCTGATTAGGAGCTTCGGACCCATTCTCAGCCTGATTTCGTTACGCCGTATGTGAGCACTCTTATCGACCCTGCACACGCCGGGTGAGTGGTACAGACCTTTCTGCTTGCTTCTTCAGCTCGAGATATCTGGTGAAGGGCATTGCTCCGACTGCGTGTCCTTCTCCCCGCGAAAGGGAGAAGCTCCCAGTCGTCACGTACCCAATCACGTTGTCTGGCAAGGGCGGAACATTGGACAGCTGTAGAGCCCACACAGTATTAGTAAGGCGATTTTACAGACACAGCGTAGACTCTCAACCTACCTCAGTTTCATTAGGGCCATCGCCAAGAATAGTTAGACCGCTTTTCTTTATTGCCGCAGCGTTCGCCCATTTGCGGGCCTCCTCGTCCTCAACGCGATACATGACTGCGAGGTCGTCAGGGCAGCCGCGGCCACATGGGATGATTCCAACTTGTACGAGCGCGGCCTGCATCACGTCTTCCGTGCGTATGTCCGACCGAAATGGATCGAGTTTGCGCTTAGTGCGGCGTTGGTTGAGCTGCACAAGTAAGCCCGCAGAAGGGTTGAGCATGGATGACAGGTCTGCGACGATTGCAGGCACGTCTGTACCGCGGAGAAGCCACGGTTGCACCTTCACCTGCTCAGGCGCGGTGGCGTCTGTCATGTTGACGTCCCTCTGGGCGTCCATGAACTCCTCAGCATCTCTTTCAGGCTGTTCTTTCGAGGCGGTGGCATGGCGCTCAAGCCCGAGTAGGCTGCCCCAATCAGGCCGCCAAGGGCTTCTGGTACCTAACTTCTCAAAGTTGGGTCTTTTCGCAGGAGGCTTGCGTTCCCATGTCTCGCGTTCATGTTCCTCCCTGTCTTGCGCATAGTTCGCATATGCTTCGGTAGTAGGGAAGTCGCGTGGGAAGTATGCATATCCTGCCTCGAATGCCTGCGTCTGACGTTCGCGCTGGCCGCCGACGCGCGTGCCGGTATGGACGAGAGAAGAAAAGAAGGGCATACCCCAGCCTTGTGGGACTATGAGCGTCCACCCGTGCAGGGAGTTTGTGGTCTTGTCAGATGTTGGTTGTAGGCCGGCGAAGGCAGCGTTCTCGACAGAACGCTGTATAAGAATGACGGGGATGCGATCGTCTTTCCGCTCCGCCTTGAGGGGTGTGCCAGGTACAAGATTCTGTGTGATGTATAAGCAAGGAAGCGATGAGACAATGACAGTGAAAGATCCGCGCACGTTTGACCGACGTTGATCGAGGTCTTTCTTCTTATAACGGGGCTTCCTGAGAGCGGTCCTAGCGTCCTCATCCCAAATTTCACTTTCCGCTAACATGGCAGAGGGAAAGACTGTTGAAGCCGGAGACAGCGTGGTACCTCCTTCGACTTCGACCTTCGCATTTTTGGGCGGGAAACTACCAGACAACGCACTAAGTCCATTATTCCAATAACGAACTGAGCAGCAATCCAACCTTAATCGGGGATCTTGTACAGTAAATCCGATTACCATCCCTCTAGGAACCGACCCGGCGGATTGGATCTTGTGCAAAGACGCCCAAAACTGCAAGCGTTGCGTCAGTCTCCTTGACCTGCTATACATGCTTGCCATCTGCTACAATAACTTACCTTCTTAAAGTCAGCACGTCTGTCGTCCACAGGCTTCAAGGCACCCCTGAGTACTTGACTCGCTTTCGGACCCATGATCTCGAACACATTGAACTCCTCTCGTAGATCCGCCATTTCAACCTGCTCGATGCGACCGTCTTGCTTCGCAGCATCAAGCGCTGAGGACGTGGCGAGACGCAGAGCCCGGTGAGCCTCCGTGATCACAGAAGGATGGACGCGGATCCACACTACGCGAGTCTTCTCGGATGAGGCCAGGGCAGGGGCTGTTGTTTCCTTTCCTTTACCCCTTCCCATATCTGCCGAGCTGACACGCCACAGAATAGTTGCGGGCGCAATGAGATCAAACGGATACGAGCCGCATGCATATAGATACGTCTCCGACGTTCGCCCGCCAGTCAAAAACCTAACAGTCCAGTATTAATGCCAGGGTTGTTGTGTCGAGTTTAAAATGAATATACCTCTTCGCGCTCGGACTCGGACCCTGGCAATCGCAGCAGCTGTCAAGAATGTTGCGCAGGATGTCTTCGGGGCCTTGCAGCTCAATCGTCGCATAGTAAGACGCATCGTGAAGAATCGATCCATGTACTGAAGCACGATGAGATGGGCGGAAAGACTTCTCCGTAGGAGTAATAGCCTATGGGGAAGTTTCAGCTTTGTGCAAGACGACCGTTGTCCACCATACCCACCAGTCTATAACCCCACATGTTCTCCATATGCATTCGCTTGGCGTGCCATATGTGAGTTTCAAGCCATGTCTTATCCTCTAGTTACACCTCTTAGTGGACCACACGCTCACCCGAAAGTACTACAACTTACGCTGCCGCCGAAGTAGCTGGCTTGTACGCGTGGGTTGATTCTTCTTACTTCGCTTTGGTATGCCGCGTCCCAACGCCTTGCGCCGCGCTGGGTCCATCTTTCTCGCTAAAGTTCAATATTTTTCTGCAACGATCGGAAAGGTACGAGGCTACCTCGGCCAGAGCCTTGTCCCTCAATCGAAGTGGAACGCGTCTGACATCATGGCTTGCTGCTCTGCGTCGTAGGTGGCGGGGAAGTTGTTGCCACGCTCTCTGCGTAGAGGATGCCCTACAACGGTGTCCAGCCGTGTTCGGATCCGTCGTAGAGTGGCTTACCGGGCATTTTGCATGGCGTCGTGCATAGCGTTGATTTCAAATGCTCGTGACTGCCTAACCTGTTAAATATGTACGCATCAAGGTGGACTTCTGAATACGTACTTCTGCGAACCTCTCCACGTCGAGCGCCCCTGGTAGACCTTTCATACCTACCCCAGGCTCCCTCAGAACGTGAAGGCCTCAAAGAAGATAGTCCTCACTGTCAAAACGGACGGATTTAGATGGCCCTGCAGTCGTATTATTGTTCGCGCGCGATGGCCCAGCCGCGGGCTGTACCGCTATGGTACGTGCGATCGCAGTTTTCTGCTTCTTCCGCTCGCGTCCAGTCAGATCGCCGGCTTGCGGAGAGTCATTGGGTCGTTTAGGAGGCATAGGAGCACGCTTCCTGTTGTCAGGTAATCCAAGTTCTTAAGGAGGACAAGCGATACAAACGAGGTAGCACGAGCAGGACAGTGGTGGCTCAAGCTTGAAGCACAAGCCTGCCTTCCGTTCATGGGGGCACGCGCTACGCGCCGGCTCACGCGTTGTGGCGGGCGCCCACGGGCTCGCCCGCTCCCAAAGTCCAGCCACCACCATGGCCTCCCTCGCTGCTCGCGCTCTCCCCCTAGCCAGGACACACTCGTCGCGAGCGCCGAGCCGCCTCCTCTCCACCACGCGGGTCGTGCGCCAGGAGACGACGCCCAATTTGGGCACAGTACCCGCAGCGAAGAAGCCCGTCGGTGCATTCCGGGGAGGGTGCGTGCACCTCCAGAGCGTGACGACGGAGGCCACATTTTGACTGACTCCATGCAGTATCGTCGGGTTTTTGTTCGGGTTCTCTCTCGCGTCGTCGTTGGCTGCGTATCATCTGCTCGAGGAGTATAAGCTCGCTTCCGCCGCGCTTCAGGCGAGCGTAGAGGAGCTGCAGACGAGCACCGCAAAGGTATGCCTAGTCGCGTGTTAACGTATCAGAATATTAGCTTATGGGAGATGACAGGTGTCCGCTCATGTCCGGAGGATTGAGGCGGTGGAGAAGGACCTGAAGGCGCTCAGTGAGACGTCTGCTACCAAAGAGGACATCTCGCGCGTGCGTGCCGAGGTGAAGAAGTTGTACGATGGTTTGCATGTCGGTGCGTGGTATCTATTCCCCTCTATTTACCTCTCGGCTTATTCTGTACGAAGAGTTCCTGGACCTTCGGGCTCATGTGTGGGGTATCCGTAAGTACACCGACACTCGAAACCGCCTTCTGCTCACATTGGGTATCTATAGAGGAAGACGTGCACGCACTCTCGAAGAAGAACAACACGAATGTCCGTATCGTGTAGAACTAGAGACGATGTCGTTTTGTTGCCATATACACAACCAGCCGCTTTCATACCCGTTTCTCACGCTGGCTTCGTCGATTAATTCTGCTTGGAAGATTGTCTCGATGTTCAGATCATAGCAAATCATACAAGACCTAAATGCGATTTGCAAGTTATTGGTGCTACAAAATAAAAGGTATGGTGCTTAGGAACACGTCCTCTTCCTAATGTTGTACCGGCCACGATCAACAGCTAGACCTCCACAATGAGCGATATAGCGTCGTCCCACCGTGGTTTGACCATGCATCTACAATCCGAAGGATACCTGACCAATATCAATCCCAATAAGGTGCGCCACTAAAAGATCTGACGAGGAACCTACGAAAGGAGGCCAGACGTTTGCTCTAGCTCAATTTTGATCAGCCGTCCGCCCTCATCAAGGGGGGGTTCGATGTTGAAGACATGCAAGATCGAGGCCATCGCGAGGTACAGTATGTCATCCGCGAAATGACGTCCCGGGCAAACCCTGTGATATAGTGCGTAAACACCACGAGGACCCCAGTGAGTTGAGACTAACCTCCTTCCGTAGCCGAACGCAAAGGAGTACGGGTCTGGTACGGTTAGGTCTATCTTTCCGTCCCGTATGAATCTTTCGGGATTGAATACCTCCGGGTGACTATACAGTTCAGGGTCATGAAGTATCGCCCTAAACACGAATTTCAACTGGATGTCGCTCTCCCCAATGCGAAAACATACCAGGTGTTTGCTATGATCATTGTGCCAGCAGGGATGAAGTAGTCCTCAAACATATCGTCTTCAAGTGTACGGTGCGGTATGCCTAGGGGAACGACGACGTGCCATCTCACGCACTCCCTGATCACTGCATTCACGTATACGAGGTTGTCGCGATCTGTATAGTCTGGAAGGCGGTCCCGACCGACCACAGCGTCGAGTTCGGCTTGGGCTTTCTTTTGCACCTCGGAGTATTGCGATATCGCCAGAAAGAAACCCATCATAGTGGAGAATGACTAAAGGGAATTAGTTGGGTTGCTTTAAAGCCCCCTAAATGTACGCCGTCCGCGCACCGTATCAGATCCAGCTGCAGAGTCTAATGAAAATGATTGTCTTCATGACGGTAGGACAACTCACCCTCGAAGGCAACAAGGCCAACGTTCTTCATCATTTCCTCTAATTGTGCAGTACCCTTAGCATCTCGTTCGCCCTTGAACCTTGACAACAGGCTAGCAAGCGTAGGTTCCGTTGATAATGGGCGCTAGCGAGTTGCTTGTTAGCCAGCCACGAAATTGGGTTTAGGGGTCAACCCACTCACTTCTACAGCCATCATCTGCGCAAACGGCACCTCCTTCATAACGCTTACCGCAGCTTTGCATCGGGCTAGCTCGTACTGAAACCCGGCACCAGGTACCCACCCTGGCACGTATCGGAGGAAGGGGAGGTGGTCGATAGGATGGCTTCCGCCCGCTAGTTCAGACACGCAATTCAACGCGACGGAGACTTGACTGATAAATGGGTCGTTCTCCTCTCGAGCTTCAAGTCCATACAACACCTTCATCATTGTCGCCGAGAACAGGCTGCATTTTCAAGTAGTAAGTTCGTTCTTATGGGAGGCACATATGGACCATCGCGGCTTACTATCGTATGTGCTCTTCGAAACGTTGCGGGGCGGCGGACAAGTTTTTCAGAAACTTGAGCAGCACCGCTCTCTGCGTCTCCCGATAACCCGAGATCGCACCGGGATGGAAGATCTGCCAGAACGCGCGCCGGTGCTCTCTCCACACCTGGCCGTAGCGCATGCTACTGAAAGCAACATCGTTCCCTACCCTTAGCATGCAACCCATGCGTCAATGTCGGCCTGCATACAATCTTACTCGAGCAACGAGCCACGTACAAGGGCAGTATCTCGCTGTGAGGTCTGTCGGGGGAATTTGCCGAGCGTTTCTCGAGCAGCTCGGTCACACCTCGCGCGGTTCCGACGACGACCATGGGGGATCCCAGGACGTCGAAATACACCAGACTGCCTGGCGTCGTCTGTGGGTTTCAAAAATTGCATTTTAGGTGGAGGGACTTACTATTGTACTTCGCAGACAGCTCTCGAAAGCCCTGCCATCCTCTGTGCTTCGGAATCTCCAAAATGCTTCCCAATAGCGGAAGTGCTCTTGGTCCTGGGGGCAGATGCCGACCCTGGGTGCGTTTTCTCCATGTCAAACGTCTTTTCACGTAAAAGAAAACTAGGTATGAGAGGGCAAGCGAGAGACCAAGGTCGAAGGCTCCCAAACTCAGGAGATGATAGGTGAGCGACATGAGTGAAAATTCGGGGTGGCAGCCTGGCTGCTCGCTAGGGAATCTCTATAGCGTCGGATCCGTAATATATCCGGATGAGTTAAGGGCGCCCTCCCCACTGCGCATCATGGAGCATCCTTGGAACAATAGCGGTTCGTTCCCGCGTACCAGAGGCTGTCAGACATCTGTCATCGCGCGGAACTATGACATGCACTAACCAAGCGAAAGGGAGTGTCTAAATACAGGAAGCTCCAATACCAGCATGATCGATCACACTCCCACCGTTACGGCATGTCCCTTTTCTTCTCAAGTTCCCAGAAATCTGAGTATACATGGCGGAAGTTTCGGTTAGTAATTTGGCTTCACGCCAGTGACACAATAGTCTCACAAATCATTGTCAAAAAAAACCTTCCCCACTAACGCTCCCCCCTTCTAGACAGACAGCTTTGAGCCATTAGTAGGATGATAGTCACTCCTCGATATATGGCAGAAGAAACAAATGAACTATGCGGGCCTCCGGATGCTCGCCGGGCCCGCTTATTTTGTATGATACTACCACAGCGCGCCAAAGTCTACCAACCACTCATGAACGGCCTCCCCACAACATTCCCTCCGTGCCTTCAAAGTTTCATTGCAAGTGGAGCAAGCTTCAAGCTGAATAGGCCAGAAGGATACCAGTGACCTCTCATATGGAAGGCCGCTTGCGATTACAGGGTCTTTGAGTTTTTAATCCGCGGTCGGGACTTGCGATGAGTTCGACCAGAAGCGATTTGAAGTAGTGTAAGCGCCAATTTTTACGAGGCGTTGAGTAAGATGCACATATAAGCGCCCATGGCGACGCCGCTTCCTTCCGGACCAGTCACTCGAATTCGGACATCACCGTGCGTGCATTGAAGACGTGCCCAAGTTTACTCTAGTGAAAAGAATGTTAATGCAACGACTATGCAGCGAGCCACCGTGACCATAGACACAGAAACAACATTCATGAATCATGGCCAATCCTCAAAGACTGCCACTCGACGCCGGATCCTAAATAATCAGTTTAGATTACCACTGGCTAGCACATTCATGGTGGGCCGCGGAACACGATGCGCGTTGAATCGCTGATGCCTACCTGTTCGTGCGATCGTCGGAGCGTGTCTCCAGGATGCGTCCCTATAACCTCCGGTACGGTCCTCATCACAAGGCAAAGGTGAGTTACGCCGACGCTTGTTGAGTGCAATCTGCTGAAAGTTCCTGTCAATATGCACTCTTTGTATCAGGAGAGATTAAACGCTACTCTATAATACCCCTGACCCCGGCACCTACCTTTCATATCCGCTCCCTGAGGCATCATCGTTTGTGCCTGTACGGTCTCAGCGGACCGTCTAGAGCCGCTCCGACCACGATGAGAATTGGCCGGATATGGTATGTGTTTGATTGCAGTTGCCAAGCGACTCCGAAACCAGGACGACCCAGGACAAGCCGCGGTCGAGCCGCACGAGCGGACGTTCCGCGCGGAATGTAATTTGCGCATCGAGTCCTTGCAGCGGTCGAGCTCGCAGGCCTCGTCGGCGCGCATCGAGCGCATGGCAAACTATGGCAACCGCCGGCACCAGTGCCTTGCGCTTTGGACCCGATCACGACAAAGCCGGGTGGCCGACAGCCTTGCCGCGGAGACACGTATAAAGGCCAGTGCACGTCCGGAGACAGTCTCTATTCTCCCTCTCCACTTAGCAGCCAAGACCGGGTCTTGTCGTTCTCTTTCAAGTTTTTCCGTTCTTCGTGAGTTTCTCGCTGTGCAGTGACGTACTAAGGTAAGATACACGGGGCTGACGCCGGAATAGGTCGCTGGCGCACCACTTTCCTTTGTAACTTCGTCGATCCAACCGCACCCAGGTCTCAACACACATATTCACCATGGTCTCCTTCAAGTCTTTCGCTCTCCTTACCGTCTTCTCCACCCTCGCCGTGGCTGTGCCTGTGCGCCGCGAGGTTCCTCAAGGTACTACTGCTAGCTTGTTACTATGATCAGCGGCGCTGTTCTCATCAGCTTCCCAGAGCACTCTCACGAGTCCATCTTGCGCGCGGTTCGCACGAGCTTGAACCTGAACAACCCCGACCAGATCCAGGACCCGGTCTTCTCGCTGCTCGGTGATGCTGCCGCCAAGGCCGGTGCTGGCAAGATCACGGTAAGCATATGCACCGTTCGGTAGCAGACGCCACAGTCCTTATCGTCGCCGCAGGACCTCGCTTGCTTCCAGCAGGCCGTTGCCGACCAGGCCTTCACCAACGCCAAGGCGAAGGGTGACACCGCCGGCATGGTGAACGCGCTCATCTTCCGCGCCATCGAGCGTAACACCGGTGGTGTCGGCGTCAAGTCCGCGCTGTGCACGCAGACCGCGAAGAACCCTGAGGTCGCCGCACTTACGCAGCACCAGGACCCCGCATCGGACGGCGCGGCGGCGACGAACAAGGCGATCACGCTCGAGCTCGCGAAGCAGATCGCCTCCATCGGTGGCAACCCGCTCGACGCGCTCAAGTCGGGCACGTTCGCGCCTGGCAGCAAGAGCGACAACACCGGCAAGGGCAATTCTTGCGACGACCAAAACGACGCGGAGGGCTGCATCTTCACGCAGAACCTCCTCGTCAAGGACGCCACGGAGGCTGAGATCAATGCTGCCGTTGCTGGCGTGTCTTCCAGCGGCTCCTCCGGCAACAACGCCGCTACGTCGACTTCGGACGAGGACTGTGCAGAAGAGAGTACGTATTTACTGTCGGTTATCACTGCTGAGTGGATACTGAATTGTCTGTAGCCGTCACTGTTACCGTGACCGCCACCGCTGCCGCTGAAGCGACGGAGACCTGTGCTCCTCCCAGTAAGTGCTGATGTGTGTGCTTTTGCATATCATATACTCATGTTCATTCCAGGCTCCACTGTCACCGTCACCGTCACTCCCGCGCCGACCGCCCGCCGTTAAGGCTTCACGACGACCTCAAGACTTGATACCGCGTGGTGAAAATTGCTGCATTGCGGGAGGTTGACGACGTCATATACCTCCTCCCGCCACACAAACACCCACCTTCTTTTAATGACTTTTCTTCACGCTCTTCTTGGGTACCTCTTTGCAGCAATTGTGTATTACCGCAACTTCGTGGCTCGGGTGTTTTAGGTTGTATTGATACTTTTTACCGGTTTGGTTGTAATTGCCTCGCTCCCTCGCAATTCCACGCACGCATTCGCGCACCATAGATGGATCATCCCGTGCGCAGGCTTTCCGAGTGACATTCTACAGTAGGCTAAGGCAGGACTTTTTGGGCACTCTGAGCTGCAAGGAGAGCGTCGTTCGACACGAGTTATCGGTGCACGCGCGCTCCGGTGCCTACCACTACATAACACGAAATCCCGTGCTTGCGCGCGCGACGCGCCTATTATCCCCACATTCATAGACACGGGGTACGATACTTCGCTTTCTATTACTGCCACCTCTGTCCACACTTCTGCCCCCATACACCAAATTCCACGCCCGAGAACCATATCGGCACAGAAGCAAGTGTGAAACCCGCCCACACGCCGTACAGTATGTCTGACCGCGGATACATCAACCTCATCCGGCACCTCACCCGCACATCCTCCACGCTTCCGCTCGAGACCCTCCAAGCGTCCATCGCGCACTACCTCGCGCGGCCGGCCCTCCCGGTACCAGGCACGCCGACTCCCCTAGTCGCGGCTGTCTTGGGCAGCGCGCTGTTCAGGCCATATACCCATTCGAGTCTCTCTGCGCTCGCGCTTGCGTTCCGGCATGCCGTCCACTTGCGCGTAGGAGTACTCAAGGAAGAGGCGGAGAATCGTGCAGGTGGGTTCAGCCTCTTGTCGCCGCGGAGCGTATACGTTCGGGCGAAGCTGGCGCGGTGGACGGGGGAGGTGCGGGAGGGCTTCGCCGGTAGCGATGCACTGGCGAGACTCGCGTGTGCATTTGGGCTTCTGTTGGGCCTGGAGGACTGGGAGGAGGAGATGAAGATCAAGGATAGAGAAGCCAAGGTGCGGGCGCGGGTAGAGGAGGAGGTCGTGCTCGCGTTGGCGGAGGTCGTGGAAGAGCATGCGAGTGAGGGCAGCGGCTGGGAAGAGGATTTTAGGAGGACGGTCGGAGCGCAGCGTCAAGAGGGTAAGTCGTTTGAGCGTGCTCGCGGGTTCCTCTCGATGGTTGTGTGCTGAGTACAGTGCCCCCACATTCTATAGATCCGTTGGCTGTAGCTGTTCTCTTGGCTTCTCAATGCGCGCAATGCATCGCGACCGAACGGCTGCGAGCACTCCCTCTCTCGGTGGGTGTATCCTACGCTATTTTTTGAGTCCTGAACGTTGACCCTCAAGCTCTCTAGACTGTCGCGGACGTGTTAATGACCACTATACACCGCTCCTTCTGCGGTGGCTCATTCCTCTCTGGTGCATCTAGCTCGACTGCAACGGATGCAGAGGGCAGGCTGATTGTCTCTGTGAGTACTTATCCTGCCCATTCCGTGAGGTCTTAGGGACGATTGACCCAATGCTAACATATTATAGCCTTCAGCTGCGTTTGCACAGGCCATTGGTTTCGTAGGAAGCTCACCATACATGACATCTATGGCGAGCCTGGCTCGGTTTGTAGCGCGTGCACTCACCGTTCTCGTGGAGTCGCGAAGGAGCTCGGGGTGGGAGGCAATCACGAGGGTACTGGCACGTCTTCAAAACCTGACCTCGGCCGTGGAGAAGGACTGGGAGAAATGTCCGCTTGCGCGGGTGTCAAAAGACGAAGAGTTTTCGGGTAAGCCTTATCATCCCTCACAGTCCGGCGGGAGCATTTCAATCTCACAGACGACGTTCTAGACAACGCGACACGCGAGATTGCAACAGCAACCTGGGCGATACTGAAGACGCTGCTCTTCACCACGCTCATGATCTCCCAGTCCCTCCTCTCCGCCGTCGTCTTCGTTCCCAATCCCCACGAAGAACCCACGGCACCCGCGTCGCCCCACGCAATCGCACTCACGGTTTTGCACATACTTGCGAGCCTGTCGTTCGTAATGCCACAGTTCGGCGGGGTCGCGTCGACCTCCGAGGGCGGCCTGCCCGAGCTCAAGCGCGCATTCTACATGGCGCTGGACGTGCTGTCCGCGAGCGACATCGCCGCCGAACGCTTCGTCTCGCAACTAAGCCGGGGAAGCGGCGTATCCGAGAAGGGGAAAGGCAAATTTTCTCACCAGCTCCAGCATCGCTTGAACATCTAACACATGTCACAGGAGTCGACACTCTACCCCGGTCGTTGCTCGACGCTAGGAAGGCATTTGCACTGGCATGCGTTGAACAGCTTGTCCCCGTCCTGCCAGAGGAGGCTATTCAGACACATGTGTACCCCCTCTGCGCGCCGTATGTTTTTCTACGCTCGATTACTTAGCTATATGCGCTGACATTCCCTCGCTAGACATCTCTCGGACCCAAGCCATAGAGAAACGTATGAATCTGCGCACTCGGTCATGCTTGCCGTCTTTGCCGCGCACGCACAACCCTCTGCCGTACGCGAGAGCACCCCTAAGCGTGCCCCGTCATTCGCGGAACAGCTCGTCCCGATGTATGCGCATTGTCTGATCGAGGTCTGTCCTCGCGTGGGTGTTGTGTGCCGCTGCCACCTACTTACCTCACGTCACGCTACAGAACTCAACAGACGGCCGACTGAGCAGCACACAGCTGAGCATGGCCTACGCCGCCCTCGTGCGGAGCGCGAACTCATTCGGGCACGGCACGCGCGCGGACGGGACAGAGAGCGCAGAAGGCGACTCGATGGCGTGGTTCTGCATCAAGGTGCTCCTGGACGCCATTCGTGCAGCCCGCGCATCACCATCGTCGCCCACCAGTACCGCAACACCTTCGGAGCATACACATCGGCTGCACCTCGCCCTCGTGGCCTCTGTGCCGTCGGTCTCGCTCGATCTTCTCCCCCGTCTGCTTGAGGCCGTGGAGTCTATCATCGTCCCGTTGTCTACCGCAGATCGTCGGGCGGTGGAGATGCGGGACGAGCTCGTGCAGGCTTTGTTCAAGGCGGTTCTGCGGGATGTCGGGGACGCAGAAAAGGGGTACGTGATCGGTTGGTGGCTTGAGAACCGGGCGGCTCTATCTTCTGAAAGAGAACTGCCGTCCAAGCCGGCTAGAGAGAACAGCAGCGAATTGGTGGCTCGACTATGAGCTTTACACTTCATTTGCAAGGCGTGTGTAAGTCTCGCCCAATACCATACGACCCCCAGGTAGCACACGCCCCCAATGTACGGCTAGCGGATATATAACAAGATTGTCTACTACACATGCTAGAGTAGAGTTGGCGTCTACAACTTCGCCTTCTCCGCCTGCTGCTTCGCCTCCGCCGCGGCCGCCCGCTCCATCATTTCACGCGTCTCAGTCGCCGCCTCCGCAAGGTAGTGCTTGAGCTCCTCCGTCTGTAACTTCAGACTTGTGATCGTCCAGCGGATGTAGTCGTCGCCGATCGAGTAAGACAGACCGTACCCGTTGGGGACGACTACCACGAGAATCTACGAGTCAGCATGCGTCGAGACGTAGAAGGGAGCAGACTTGTTTACCTTCGCCGTAGCCCCAGCCATCGAGGTAGGGTGAGGAAAGCTGCGAAGTCGACAGCTCCCAGTGGTTCGTCTTAGAGAAAGCCTCGTCCTCGTAGATCGCAGGCACAGGCTCGCCCTCCTTCAGCGACTTCTTGAGGCCAAAGAGGTGGCGATCGACACCCTGGCCGTCTGCCGCCCACGCCGCGTATTGCAAGTGGCGCGAGACCGCCTTGCGGAACAACGCCGCACGGTGCTCGTCCTGCACGTGTCGTTAGCATACAACAAACGCAGCCCAGACGACCGTAACGTACCGTCTCCTTCGGGTCTAGCATCGCCTCCGCCCACGCCTTGCTCTCCTTGCTCGCGCTACGGATGACCTCCGTGCGCCCGAGCTGGTATTTGCGCGTCTGCGCGCTCTCGTAGCACACACCCGGCCGGCCGGCCAGCTTGTGGAATGCGAGCTGCTTTACGAGCTGCGCCCACGCGTCGGGCGACGCCTTGAACGCCTTGATGCGCGCCTTGCCGTACCCCTCGTAGTGCAGCACCACCATCTCATGCTGTGCGACGAGCGCATCAAAGTGCGCCTCCGCGTCGGCGACGTATTTCTGTGTGGGGGCGTCGAGTACGAACGGCAGCTCCTGCGGGGGCGCGAGGTCCGCGCCGGTCGAAGGCGTGCGCGCGGGCCCGAGATCGACCTTGCCGTGTGCGAGCGAGGCGAGGACGAACTCGTTCAGGCGGAGCGTGGGCGTGCCGTCCATGCATGAGTGCTCGCCAAGGAAGCCGGACTTGCCGTTTTCGAAGACGATGACTGCGAATGGGTAAGCACGCGGCGGTCGACAAAGTGAAGGGGGAGACGTACATTGGTGCTTGTCATAGAACCGGTTCCGGCCGTCACCCACCCAGCACTGCCAACTAGTTTGTTCACGGGTCACAGGCTTGGTGTCATCCAGACAGATGACCAGGATAGCGGACTCGATCTCCTCCAGAGAAGTGGCGTTGGCAGGCGAGGCGGCGAGCAGAGCAGCACGGGCCTGGTGGAACAAGAAATCAGCACGCAAATCTTACAAGGTCGCGCGCAGTGAACGTACATCCGTCCAGGTGTCGCGGTTCTCGGAGGTCAGCGCGCCGACCGGGGGTGCCTTCTCGTTGCCCGCGAGCGCGATCACCTTCTCGATCTGCGCCTCGAGCTCTGCTGCAGAGAGCTCGCGCCCGGACTTGTCTGCCAGTGCGACCTTGTAAAACTTGTTCTTGCGCACGAACACGACGTGATTGTGCTTCGTGGCGTCGAACTTCTTCGCTGTGTCGGATGGCTTCGTCGGGTACCGTGACGAGTGGAAGCTGCGTCAAGCTTCAATATACGGGCCACAACTCAGAGCCAGACAAACTTACAGCCACTCGTACGAGGACATAGCCAGCGGGGCACCGCGCACTTTCTCGGGCTCGAGCTGCTGGCTAAGGTATCGTCAATGTCGCACAGACTGGCTATATGCGTCCTTGAGACGTACCTTTCGACCAGGTATCTGAACGGCAAAATCGCCTTTAACAGTTGCGCGGCTCGCTTCGCCTGCGTGGGCCGTGTCTTGTCGTCTACGTGCACATAGAAGTAGCTCACAAACACGACCACCGGATCGCGGTAGCCCATGTATGCCGCTTCGTTCCACCAGTCCGCGAGCCAGTTCTTCACGCCCGGCTCAGCTGCCCGCGCCTGTAGACGCTCCTGCAACACCTTGGCCTGATCAGACTCGAGGAAGGCCTTCACCGCCGCCTGCGTCTTGGCAAACTGTTCCGCCGAAAGATGCGGCTCGACAGTTTCGAGGTACTTGGCCGCGGTAGAGGAAAGGGTGGGTACCGGCAAACGCGGGAGCGATGCCTCGTAACGAAGCATGGGCCCTAGGTTAGGGTCCGCGACGTATCCGGGCGGGACGTCAGATTTGCGCGGGGCGGAGGTCTTGAGCGAGCGTGCTTTGGACATGATTGCAGGTCTATGGGACTGTGCATGACCGTTAGTATCTAGGCGTGCACAATACGTCATCAAACGAAGTCGGAACACAGTCGGAGGGTGATCCAATGCACCCCGGACTGTCGATGCGATCATGTTTGACATATCGTGCATTTGCGGGGAAAGCGTATACGGGGAATCCGGGGTAAAGCGTACCTGCAGGAAGGGACCGAAGATACGCATAGGAGAGGTCTGCCCCTACGACGCAGTGCTTGAGCCCGTACATAAGGGCAAAGACCAGAACGCGGCCTCCCGTAGGAACGCACGTCCCGAGGATGCACTGTTCACGGAAATGGGTCGGTTGGGAGTTTCGTCCCCGTTCCGCGACAGAGGAGTCTGTAAGAGAGCGTTCAGGCTCTGGGGATATTGCGATCCACTCCGCGAAACAGGACCTCATCCTCCTAGCAACTTATCCCTAACATCACACCCGCAGTAGCGAGTATATATCGAAGTAGTGGAAGTAGAACCACCCTCTTTCACCAGGAGTACTTCCACTCACCCCAATTCCACTCAGTCTAGTTTCGTTCAAATTTGACGTGGATCACTTCCACTTCCACCACTTTGAGCAGTTTCTTCCTTTAGATTACTGCGGGATAACCCCGCTCTCAATGGAACGTGATTGAGCTGCTCAGAGGGGAGGAAGGCAAACGAGTTATGAAGTGTATAAGACATAGCTGGAGGCGTCTTTCTCCTCCACTTTCTATGCCTCTTCTTCGTGAAGATGTCCCACAGTGCACGAGCTGCACACGGGGCGGCCCGAAGGCTGCCCGTGCATCTGCAGACAATCATCATGGCCTGACCTTCTCCTGGCGTCATGTTTTCTCCTTCCATTCCCACCGTGTATTCGATATTGCAACCCGGCTCGCCCACCCGGCCGCTCAAACTACGGCTTTCTCGCAGAACCCGCGAAACAAAAAGAAGCACGCTAAAAGGCGCGGTGACGTACCAATGTAACAAGAGACCAGGTCGAAGCAGCGCGCCGGGTTGACTGCAACATATGCAGTTCGTCGATGGGCGAGAGGGCAGAGAAGGATGGAAGTTCCGTCCGTCCGTCCTTGGGGGTGTCCGCGATATATAAAGCCAGGAAATAGAGGGGTCCCGGGCAAGGCTAGAGGGCAGAAGAGGTGCTAAGAGGACGGGTGTCGCCCTGAGCTGTGCGGAGTGCGGGGCAAGCCCCGCGTTGGGCATATGTACCGCCCGTCCGGCAACCCGCCACCCCGCATCCGGTCTAGAGCCCTTGGCACGGGTTTTGTCACGATCGTGGCGGTCACTCATGGGCCTCGCAATACTCATCCAATCTGACTGCTTGGGTTGGCAGTACGGTGTGCATGATTCACGCTGATTCAAACATTAATTCGAACCCGACCGCAAGCTTAAACATGCAGCCCACATACATCCAAAAAATCCAGGAGCATAACTCTACATGTCCTTACATTATCCATAACAGGAACCCTTCCACGCTACGTATCACGCACAGAGCTTGTCGGCCACCTCTTCTACTAGCTTCCGGACCTCCGGCTTCTGCAGATTGACCAGCCGGGCCTTCAATGTCTCCCGCGACTGCAGAACTTCCAGTAGAGATGCGAGCTGGCTCTCATAGAACGGCGACAGCCGCAGCAAGAACGCCAATGCAGCTGTGAGACGATGCACTACACCCCTCATAAGCACAAACTACTCGCAAGTATACATGTCACGAAAAGCACTCACCGACTTCCTCGCTCTGTGCCTCGTTCGACAGCGCCTCGAGTACCGCGCTGACCAGCTCGACCTCCCACTCCTCGTCCTCCTCCACATCCGTCGGCACCGACCCAGCTGTGACACCCCGCAACTTCTCGACTCTGCTCTTCTGCAGCGTCGCCGCCAGGTTGAACGCCAAGCTTGCCGCCGCCGTTCGCACCGCCGCGTCGTCGTGCAGCAATGCCGCGACGACCGCCCGCGTCACTGGCCCACGTTTACCTCCGGGCCCCACGCGCGACAGCAACGTCTTGCTCAGCGACGCGTGCGCAAACCCATTCGTGAGCGCGCGGAGGACGGTCAGGAGGTAGTTACGTCCGCTCGCCCTTTGCGTGGGGTCAGCACCATCGAGCAGCGCGAGCGCCTTGTCAAGGAATAGTTGGAGAGGGTTAGGCTGAGTGGGTGTGGCGGTGGCAAGCCAGGACGCGACGGCAGAGTCGAGGACCGCGAGCCGCCACAGGTCTACGAGGGGGAAGAGCTGAGAAGGGGGAAGCACATTGGCAAGGGTACGTGTTGAGGCGGCCCAGCTTGTTAAGAGAGGCACGGGCACGGTGAATGCGGGTTTCTTCGCAGCTTCGGCGGTGGCGCCCTTCTCGGGGAACCGCGTCTTGAGGAGGGGAATAACAATAGCGGTCACAGTTTGCTTCGCTGTTTGTAACTCAGCAGATGAGGGGGCAGCGTCGATGAAGGAGGTCAATTTCGTAGAAACAGTGTCCAGGGCGGGTACTTGGGTGAAGAGGATAGGGTTCGTCGACAATGCTTCAATGGCGGGCAGGGATAGCTTGGTGTGCGGATGTGCTGCAGCAAGTCGATCAGCAAAATGTCGTTAACCTGTCCAACAAATACCCACGCGGGAAGGCCTGATAGAGAAGTAAATCTACTTGTGAGCGAAGCTCGGACCCGTTCGCCCCCTTCAGCTCCCCGATCTACCCCACGTCAGTCAGATCTGAATACGTCTCATAGCCTATATTCGGGACCCTCACCTTCTTACCATCCAAAAAGAATAAAAACGTCGGCGTCACCCTCACTCCCCACTCGCCCGCGACCTGGTTTCCCATCCCCACCGCCATATCAACCTTCACAAACGCGACGCGCCCGCTCCCGCTACCGTGCGTCTTCTGGTGTGCCAGGTCCTCGAACAGCGGCTCGATCATCCTACATGGCCCACACGTCGGCGACGTGAAGAACGCGACCGCCGCGCGGTGTCCCTGCAGGAGCGAATGGAAGCTCGAGGGGTTCGTGCACATGTGGATCGCTCCGGCGACGGTCGAGCTCCCGGGCGTGCCGTTGGACAGCATCGCGGGCGTGGGGGCGGAGAGCGAGCCAGAGGAGTATGCCTGTGAGGCGACAGCCTGGAGGAACGCGGAGGCGAGGGCAGGATTGGGTGAAGCGGAGGCGGCTGAGTTGACGGTCTCCGGGGCGGGTAGTTGGGGGGCAGCAGGGCTCGCGATTCCAGGGACTGGACGACGGAACATGGCGTCGATAGTCGGGCGTAAGGCTGCGCCGAATGGTGTTGAGAGGAAGTCAGAGGGTAAGTCTATGATAAGCACACTCGTGAGCTCGCAGTTTTCTGTACGCTGCAGCGCCTCTTTTTACCTTTAATCCAGTCTGGTATGGAGTTGCTGGTGAGAAAGCCTACGCAATCGTTCGTGAACGAATTGCAGTTAAAGTCTACGCATATACCTTAGTTCCCATCCGTCTATGTGCATTCGATATTGACAGAAACGATACCTAGTAGATGATACTGCAACACCCCGGCATCAGAGCATTACTCTATATGCATAACACAGTATATCACTCACTTTATCCGCGGTATAATGTTCGCGCATCTCGGTCAAGTATTCATTGAAGGTATCTTCGTCTATGGCGGTCTCTCCCATATCTACTACTTGCAGTGGCTGTCCATGCTGTAAATTTCATGAGGATGGCATGTAAGCTTGAGAGAGAATGTTATGAAATACGTACGTGAGACATTCCCGGCTGCGTGATAGAGATCCCCTGGCCATAAAACACCTCCTTGCCGAAAACGACCACAGAGGTATGCCTATCTCAATTTCAGTCCTCGTTCTATGGCACAGTAAAACGAGTCGCCACGCACCAGATACCATCAATCTGCCTCCCCGTGAGCTGCCTCGAAAGCTGTTTCGCAAGGCCATTACTGAGGTCGTATACATAGAGCTGCACCTTCGACATCCAAGTCCAGAGTCGAGCTTTGCTGGGTCAACACGTGAGTAAGTTGGGAGAAGATTAGATGGGTCTTTGCGAACGAAATAATCGAGGGAAGTAGGCGTGTGCTGCCGGCGCAGGGATGTGGTCGGAAGTAAGAGACGGTTTGGCTGGAAAGAACTCGAAGGTAAACGCGTCCTGATGACGTATCCCCGATCACATCTCGATCACACCGCACGGGCGCCTCTGAACTTCGAAGGACTCTGCCCGGGCTTGGGGGAGCCTCTGGGATCGACACTTGACCGTGACCACCATCGCCATGTCTTTCTGAGTTTCTCGTCGTCAGTCTGTCGAGGCTTTCTGGGACTCCTGACTCTGGACATGTCGGTCATGTTCACGCAAGCGATGGGCTCTCTGGCTCCAGCCTCTCTCATCCCTGTTTCGAGTGTCAGTGGAACACGTTGTAATTACAAGCACGACCGGCCGGCGATGATTAGAGGCCCTTCGTCTCCTGCCTTGGATGCTAATATAAAAATCCCTGCGCACATTCATAGCCTACGGTAAATCAATCCCGAACTGTATTCTCTATGATTTATGCGAGTGAGTCGCGCAGGGGATGTGGTGTACTTGAACGCGCTCGGGAATCCAATTCTTGTCATAGGAAGCTCGCACGCCGCTACCCAGCTACTCGAGAAACGTTCGGCGATTACTTCTGATTGACCCCAAAGCGTCCTTCTTCCTCTGTGCGTCTCGTGTCCATGCTCTAGTTGTTTACCCAGGTGACTGAATCCACCAAAAGTATAGGGAACGAGATCGCCTTCAGCGCAATGCCATATGGGCAGGAGTGGAGAAATCACAGATGCGCGTTCTGGCGGATATTCAATCCTAGCGTCATCGCGAACTACAGGGACGCACACCGCACGGCCGTACCGAAGTTTATGAGGAAGCTCCATGTGTCACCCCAAGACTTCAAATCGCATACACAATAGTGAGTTGCACATCATTATGCTTTCTAGCCTTCTTTTATTTGGTCGTTACCAGACTAATTAGCATGAGCAGTACGATTCTAGCGACGATCTTAAAGGTTCTCTACGGCCACGATGCCGAAGACAAGGACGCCCCTCTCATCGGAAAAGTAAAGATTGTCTCTGGTTGCCTCGACGAAATCGCAACAGGCAGCCATCCCCTTGACTACTTTCCCATCTTAGCTCACGTCCCGGCTTGGGTGCCTGGGGCTGGCTTCCATTACGAGCTCGCCAGGTGCAAGAAGCGGTCATCACGATGAAGGAAACGCTCTTCCAGCACATGGAGTTTGTGATGGTACGTCCGTTATCCCCCCAGGCCATATAAGTACGCCTAAACATGATGCAAGACCATGGAAAGGCGGCGTGCGGGCTGAAAAAGCTGCTGTCTCGGGTCGGTCCAGACGATAACACCTGCGAGATCGCTGCTCAGAAGAGATCATTAAGAATGTTGGCTTGGTTTCCTTCGAAGGTGACTTTGCTTCAGTTCCACACTCATTGTTGATAGTCGTGACTGTAGTTTGCTGTGTGTCCTTCTAGCTGGATCAGATACGGTCAGCACACTACGTCCTTGCGACTGAATGCCAGCTGAATAGCGGCATCGTATAGACATACGCCGCCCTTTTGGGATCCTTTTTGGCAATGTCGCAGCATCCCGAGGTTCAGGAGAAAGCGCAAGCTGAGCTCGACGCCGTGGTCGGCCGCTATCGTCTCCCAGACTATAGTGCCCGCGCAGCCCTTGTATACATCAACGCTATCATCAAGGAGATTCTACGGCGGAGTGTCGTTCTCCCCTTTCGCTACCTCATCGCACCATCGAAGACGATGTATACGACGGTTATTTCATTCCCTCCGGGACTATGATGATTCCGCATAACTGGTTAGTCATTCCTTCTACTCTGCGAGCGTTTCAGTGCACGGCTCAAATAGGAGAATAGGGCGATGCTGCACGATCCGGATGTATACCACCGCCCCGACGAGTTCAGACAGGAACGATTCATCCACGATGGTCAGCTGGACCCGGCTGCTTCCGACCCGGCCGTCCATGCGTTCGGATAGGGAAGAAGGCTGGTCCCATTTTGGCTGTATCATTCCCTCCCTACGCACCTCTGACATCACCCTGGCGTTCAGGGTTTGCCCGCGCCGCCACTTTGCAGACGAGACGCTGTACCTCAACATCGCCTCCATCCTGCACGTCTTCAACATCGAGCCTCCTAGAGACGAGCGTGGTCAGCCGATCAAAATCAAGACGACGCAGGCGCACGGCCTGACTTCGTAAGCATGACTTTGAACTTTGTGTGCGCTTGAGGGTACGCCGTCTCATTTGCTGGTGGTCAAGCGCCCCGAGGACTGTCGTTGCGTTTTTAAGCCTCGTTCGGAAGAGGTGATATCGTTGATTTATGAAGGGCAAGAAGGCTGGAGGGCGGCGTGGTCAAGAGAGTTTCCCTTCCATCTCTCCTGTATATCATCCGACCACACGTTATAAAACGGCCTCGTTGCCGATTCTGGTGGCTTGGAGTTACCTCAGGTGTGCCGTAAGTTCCCATTCTTAGTTCAGCGTTTGTGCCCCTTAACGCCCCTTCAACTCAATACAACCTTCGAAAGCTTCTAGGAGCCAATCGCGCGCTCGAATTTTCGTGGGCGAACGGTAAGGCTACTTCGACTAGTCCTCGTGCCTACTGGCCCGACATATTTAAGGAACGGGCACCGTCCACGCAGTCCCTGTTGTGTTGTTGTCTTGAGATCGGTCATCTGTGGACTCCGCCGACAATTTCAAGCTGCATCTCATGCTTGCCATCGTTTTGATAGCCTCTTACGCCGTGTGGTCTTATGTTTTGTCTGTAGTCAGTTGGCGGCGTCGCTCACGCGGTCGGCCTCTCCCTCCCGGGCCCAAGCCATTACCGCTGATTGGAAATGCTCTCGCCATGCCTCGAGCTAAACCATGGTACAGGTTCAGAGACCTCTGTGCTACCTACGGTGGGTTCCTATGTCCTGATCAAGGCAAACTGTACTTATCAACTACGTGTATGCAGGAGAGGTCGTGTATCTGAATGCTTTAGGCACCCCCGTGCTCATTATAGGGAGTTCGCGCTCAGCGCAGGCACTCCTCGAGAAACGCTCGGCAAACACTTCCGACCGGCCGCCGAGCGCTTTATTCCATCTGTGGGTCGTCCAACTACCATGTGCTCGCAATGCTGATGCTTACCGTCACTGGCACACACTGACCATGGATGTTAGCATCGGCCATGAGGGTGCTTTGAGCAGCATGCATTACGGTCAAGAGTGGAGAGACCACAAACGCGCGTTCTGGCGAGTCTTCCATCCCGGGGCCATCGGAGACTATAGGGACATTGAGCGCGAAATGGTGCGCAAGCTCTTGAAGAAGCTCCTCGCGTCCCCTCACGACTTTAAAGAACATACCCGATAGTATGCGGTTTATTCATAGACACAGAGCACAACTTTCGTCTAACCGGTCTCTTCGATTTAGTTCGGTTTCGGCGACGGCCATGAAAGTCCTTTATGGTCTTGATGCTCAGGAAGCGCACGATCCCCTCATCGCTCAGGCAGATCTTGTCTTCGCCTTCGTCGGCGAATCCGCGACTGGCAACCACCCACTCGACTACTTTCCTTTCCTGCAACACGTCCCTGCTTGGATTCCTGGTGCGGGCTTCCATTATGCGTTGGCCGAATGCAAGAAGTCCGTGATTCGTATGAAAGAAACACTCTACGAGGACATGAAAACCGTTATGGTACGTGTCCTGCCTTGACAACTTTATTCTTTCATGCATACGGCGATGTGCTGAATGCCGCATACCAGAGCCAATCGCAGGTGGCCCCGCATGGGCTCGGAAAATTACTGTCCACGATTGACCGCGGAGGCCCAAAGGACGTCGCACAACAGGAGGAGTTGATTAAGAACATCGGTTTGGTCGCCTTCGAAGGTATCAGTGCCCTTGTCTAGCTATTTACAAACTAATAACCCTCCTGCAACTAGCCGGCTCCGATACGGTGAGAACACTACTCGTACAGGGAAGCATATCGCGTCTGACAACAGTCATTAGTCGTACTCTATGCTGTTAGGATTTTACTTTGCTATGTCGCAGTACCCCGAAGTTCAAAAGAAAGCACAAGCTGAGCTCGACACGGTAGTAGGCCGTGACCGTCTTCCCGATCATAGTGACCGAGAGGCCCTCGTCTACGTCAATGCGGTTATCAAGGAATCGTTACGATGGCATGTCGTGGTGCCCCTATGCCTTCCGCACCGGACAATCGAGGATAACATCTTCGAGGGGTACTTTATTCCGGCAGGCACTATGCTGATCCCGAACACCTGGTATGTGGCCTCCTAACTTATGGAAGGGACTCGTGTGCTTAATACAGAGTCTAGGGCAATGTTGCACGATCCGGAAGCTTATGAATGTCCCGATGAGTTCATACCCGAACGCTTCATCCGCGACGGGCGGCTTGACTTTGCGATTCCGGACCCCGCCAATTTCGCGTTCGGGTATGGGAGGAGGTTAGCATCGATACCTTAACCTCGTTTCGTGAGATTTCTGATGCCGTGTTCACGTGTAGAATATGCCCAGGTCGACATTTTGCGGACGAGCTCCTTTTCCTCCACATCGCCTCCATCTTACACGTCTTCAACATCGAAGCGCCTGTAGACAAGCACGGACAGCCTGTCAAGGTCGAGCGGGGCCAGACGCACGGTCTGACTTCGTAAGTCGCGCTTTTTACCTTGATTACCGCATTGTCGTTAAAGACCCGGCATAATAATCAAAAACGCTAGGTATCCGGAGCCTGAGGACTACCAATGCCTCTTCAAGCCACGTTTTGAAGAGGCAATATCATTAATACATGGTGACTGAGCCGCGTTTGTAATTGTAGTACAGTTAATTCCAACTATCCCAGCTGGTTGTGGTGTACCTAGCATGTACAATGTGCCCCGATAAGCGTTGTAGGTATTTCGAACTGAGGGACGGCCGATAGAATGCAGACGGCGGTGATCAACATTAGCGGTGGTCCGTAGGGCCTGGGGCAAATTCGGCCTTTCGGCAGTTCCCGAACGTTGATCAGGACTCGATCGGGATACGGCGGGCGCTACCTGTGGGCCGTAAAGTCGCTACTCATGATCAACGCCGCTGGTTGGCGCTTCATACTACAGTCGACACCCTCCTAACCCATACCTGTCGGGGAGGACCCCGGGCTATGGGTTATGACGGGTTATGGGGTACTGGGGGTGAGCAAAATAGACGCCCGTGGGCGCCAGCATTCATGTATATAGGCGCCCGTGCATATGCAGCGCGGGGCACAAGTCAGACTGTCAGGACTCAGTACCAGTCGACAAACAAATAATAAATATGTAGCTACCTACAGTATTTAGCTATTGATAATAGTGTCCTTCATATTATGCTGTCTATCAAGGGAGGCCTGGCGAGAGAATGTAGCAAGAATACCTTCTAAATTTCTTCGTCAGAGGCTTGGGTGACAAGCTCTGTCTCGATGACAGGATTCAGAAGAGACGTCGACTCGAAGTCCATGCGATTCGTCGTTTGGAGAACACCAGTAACGTGTGCATAATGATACAATAAACAGTAGAAAAAAGAGTTCGAATTCAGATAGAAGCGCCGAAACATCAACAAATCTACCATATATGGGTACCTTAGTAAGCCTAACCTATGGGTTATCTCCCGGAAAAAGCTATGGGATATGGGGTATGGGGGTCTTATGGGTTATGGGGTCGATTTCCCCCTTCCCCAACTCGGGAAACCCAAAATCCTATGGGGTATGACGGTTTATGGGTTATCAGAGGTATGGGTTAGGAGGGTGTCGACTGTACCGTCTAGTACCTCGGCGTCGGTCGATGAGCTGCCCTATCCCACCTCATTCTTGTCCGGTGTCCAAACGCCACTTCACGCGTGCTTTGTGCGGCCGGTCCTCGTTCATCACAGAGCTGTGCTGCAGCGCTTGATAGTTCGCCTGCTCATGACAGTTAGCAGGCCCAGGCCACCTTCGAGATCAAGTGTGAGCAGGTACTGAGCAAAAGTATGTCACATTACCCGCGTTCAAAGCTAATTCAACTACTTATTATGGGCCTTACAATCTCTGAACGATGCTCGCTCTGCGACATGCGCGCTTGATGTTGTGGGTTGAGTTTGATACGCCAGCATCGTGCCGCTGCGCTCATCATAAGCTAAGACGTCCGAATTGCCCGCGATTCTCCGCAGGAGACTTTCATAAGTTGATGAATCCGACGAATACTGGCATCAAAGGAGTATAACACTGGAGGAGATATACGGAAGAAAGTACTAGCCACTGGACGGAACCAGTGCACTATGGACTCGACCTCGCAAAGTCTCTCTCTCCTCATCGCATTCTTTGTCGCTTGTTGCTCTATATTCTACTTACTGTCTGTTGCTACCTGGAAGCGTCGCTCACGGGGTCGATCACTTCCACCAGGCCCGAGGCCACTTCCGTTCATCGGAAATCTCCTCAGTATGCCTACAACCAAACCGTGGTATCAGTTTCGAGATCTATGTTCTACTTATGGTGAGCAGCCTGCTCACTAAGAGTTCCTCGACACTGACGCTACCGGTTTAGGGGATATGGTGTACTTGAATGTACTAGGCCGCTCCGTAATTATCGTCGGCAATTCACGCGCAACCGCGGAGCTATTGGAAAGACGCTCGGCGAACACCTCTGACCGCCCTTTCAGTCCAGTAATTCCTCTGTAAGTTGCATGTCTTGCTACAGCAAGTCCGCCTTGTATCCTCTGACTATTTATTTTCAGGACTGGAAATGACGGCGCTTTCAGTACTATGCCTTACGGGCCGTGTTGGCGGGAGAATAGGCGTGCTTTTTGGCAAGTTTTCCACCCGGACGCTCTACGGCAATACCGCACGGCAGGGCGGTCAATTCTACGCACATACTTAAAGAAACTTGTCACCTCTCCTGATGACTTCCGGGAGCATACACGATAGTAGGCTTCGTTATTACTCACCACCGACCAATTTCCACTAAGTTTATCCCTGTGTTAGCATGGTGTCTGCGGCATCTATGAAAGTGCTGTATGGCCTGGACGCTCACGACGAGAAGGATCCCTACATCGAACGGGTTGACATCGCTCTTGGTTGTGTTACTGAGTTAGCAACCGGAGGCCATATTTTGGACTACTTTCCTTCCCTCCGTCATGTGCCTGCTTGGCTTCCGGGAGCTGGGTTCCAGCGCGATCTGGCCAAGTGCAGAGCCGCTGTAGACGCGATGAAAGAGAGCCTATATGCGCAAATGGTGAATCGAGCTGTAAGTTCGGATTGCAACTTTATCCCGAATCGTATCTGTACATCAGGCTAGTGCTGATAATTCTGCAGGATCAGGATCTCGTTTCTTGCGCTCTGGCAACTCTATTGGCTAGAATACCAGCCGACGCAGGTCAGGATGAGGTGGCGCGCCAAGAGGAAATGGTTAAGAGTATTGGCCTGGTGTCTTTCGAAGGTACGTGGCGTCGACCTTTACCGTCCACCACGCTTCACACTCACGGTGAATATCCATACAGCCGGCTCCGAGACGGTGGGCAGCAACTGCGAATACGGCCGCGTGGGATACTGAGAGTACATTTTTGTGTTGCAGTCGTACTCAGTTCTACTTGGTTTCTTCCTGGCCATGGCACAATACCCTGGGGTGCAGAAGAAAGCGCAAGCCGAGCTTGATGCCGTAGTCGGCCGCGACCGCCTCCCAGATCATGCGGACCGCGACCGCTTGGTCTATATCAATGCGCTGATCAAGGAGGCTTTGAGGTGGCACGTAGCTCTCCCCCTCGGCTTGCCCCACCTCACCGTGGAAGACGATGTGGTAGACGGGTACTTCATCCCCGCGGGCACCACCATCATCTCGAACACCTGGTGAGCAGTCGCATTCTCTTGTCTCTGCGAAGCAAACTTATCACATTGCTACCTAGGGCGATATTACACGATCCTGATGTTTACACTAATCCGGAAGAGTTCAATCCCGAGAGGTTCTTGTGCCCGGACGGCCAATCAGGTGGCACTGCTATGGACCCTTCTTTATACGCGTTCGGTCATGGGAGAAGGTAAACCCTACGTGCTATGCGACCTAGCCTTCCTGACTCCTATGTTGACGGATTGCTTAGGATCTGTCCTGGACGTCATTATGCGGATGAGACAATATACTTGGTCATCACCGCCGTCTTGCACGTCTTCGACATCAAGCCTCCGCTCGACGAGCATGGGCAGCCAATCCAGATTCGGCTGGAACCCACGAATGGTCTTAATTCGTAAGCCCTTAAATCTGTTTCGTCTGCGTTAGCGATCGTGCATTGAATGTCGTTCGACAGGTACCCTGAGGATTGTCGCTGTGTTATAAAGCCTCGTTCTCCAGACGCGACCTCGTTGATCTGCGGGAAATAGACTCTGATCATGTAATGCTAATATCAGCGCTGAGGATGATGTCTGACATTGATAGAACTCCGAGATTGGACTCATCGCTCGTGTGACGCGCACCATTTTCTTCAAGGGGGATTCACTACGCCAGCCGCTATGCCGCCAGCAAGGGTCCGGGCTTGGGTCTCATGACATTAACGTTCGCAATGAACATGGGCAGCCTTCAGACTCTCGTCAGCGCTCGGGCGCTCGGCTCGGCTCATGTATTTCATGGACGATGTCATGCTGTCCAACAGAGCACTCAAACGCCTCCGATTTGGCGCGAGCTAGTATGCGTGTTGCCCCACTTGCGCAACGTGCCTGAGCATGTCTCCCCTCGGTTTTGTAGCTACACAACATCCACTCTAGTCGCAAAATAGGTGTGCACCTTGGCCCAGTGGCGTACCTCGGAGTCTTTCGCTGATAGTCACCCAAAGGATATTTGTACTGAGATGTTCGGCGGCTGCAGTGTGATCTGTCCCGGACCGCAGTGCTCAACAGGTTCAAGGTGTCAACCTCACTGGATGTAGTTCCGAGAAAACGCTCAAAGGTATGACGCAATATCCGGTCTAAGCCCATCTCTCGGTGTGCGAAGGCAGGGAAGGGAAGATGTTGGCGTAGCGGTCCCCGTCACGGCTACGGTATGTGCATGTACTTGTATGCTCCCCTTCGCCTAACATGGTTAATTTGCTGCGCCTATGGATCTCCGGCACCGGTGCAGCCCTGGGGCGGAGCATCTGTCGGTTATGCTCCATAGTATATAGCACTGAGGTGCGTTTAAGGCTGGGGTGTTCGTCTCCGACTCATCCTCAGGCCACTTCTTATCTCCAGACTCTGGCCATGGAAACCGAGTTCCCCTCCCAGCTACCCAGCTTCTCTCTTGTGATTGCGGTCATTGTGTCGTATGTGGTCACATCCTACATACGATGGCTCGTTTTGTGGAAGAAGCGAGCCCAAGGACGGTCGCTCCCACCTGGACCAAGACCCCTGCCTTTGGTCGGCAACGTGCTGAGCATGCCACAGACGAAACAGTGGATCGGATTCCAAAGATTGTGTGCGCAATACGGTGAGTGTCAGTCATCCTATCATACCCCCTCCCGGTCGAGCCCCATACTAAGATTGAGACCTAGGTGAAATTGTTTATTTGAATATTCTGGGGGATCCAATGGTGGTCCTCGGTAGTCCCCGCGTGATAGAAGAGCTGCTGGAGAAGCGCTCTGCGAACACTTCCGACAGACCCGACAGCCCTATACTGCCGTTGTGAGTTGTGCAACTCCTCTATAGCGGTGTGGGCCGCCAAGTTCGCTGATTTTCTCATTTCCACAGAATCGGCAATGATATCGCGTTCAGTATCATGCGCTACGGGCAATGGTGGAGGGACCACCGACGCGCGTTTTGGCAGATCTTCCACCCGGGAGCGATTGGAGACTACCGGGAAATTCAGCGTACGGTGCTACACAAGTTTTTGAAAAATCTCGCGGACGCCCCACAGAACTACAAGGAACATATTCGATAGTACGTTGTCCAGCGATTAGGCCTTTATTGATGTCAATCTGTCTTTCATAGTGCTGTTGCGGCCACTGTACTCAAAGTTCTATACGGCTTCGACGCGAAGGAGAAGGGAGACCCGATTATCAAAAAGGTCAGCGAGGCGTTGAGCTGCGCTTCTGAGCTCGCGACGGGCACACATCCCGTAGATTTCTTCCCTTTCTTGCGACACGTACCGGGGTGGTTTCCTGGATGTGGCTTCCAATATGTTATGGCCAAATGCAAGGCCTCGGTTACCCTTATGAAGGAGGCGCCCTTTGCACAGATGGAAGCTGCCATTGTACGTGGACTGTCTTCTGATCTATATCTCTGCAACTAATGCTCTCCCACTATACCATGCTCTAGGATCGTGGGCAAGCGGCGCCTCGAGGCCTCGCCATCCTGTTATCGAAAATCGATGACGACGCGGGCTCAGAGGAGGCAGCGTACCGCAAGGATGTTCTCAAGAACGTTGGCCTCATCGCATTTGAAGGTGCAGATAAGCCGTTCTGCTTCTCCGGCCCCGTCGCTCACATTCATGACGCGTACACCAGCTGGTTCGGACACGGTCAGAATCAAATCGCCTAGATGGTCAACTCGATACTCACCTAACGCCACCACGTTCAGTCATATTCTACTCTTATGGCATTTTTTCTGGCCATGTCGCAGTACCCTGACGTACAAAAGAAGGCACAAGCAGAGCTTGATAGGGTCGTCGGCCGGAGCCGCCTCCCGGATTTCGATGACCGGGAGGCCTTGGTATACATCGACGCTATCATAAAGGAGTCTCTCCGTTGGCACGTCGTCTTACCGCTGTGTTTGCCCCACCGCACGCTCGACAACGACGTCTTTGACGGGTACTTCATACCCGCTGGCACCTTGCTCGTCCCAAATACGTGGCATGTATCCTTTCAACTCGGCTCAGACTGTTCCCTCATTCCATCTACAATAGGGCCGTCATGCACGATCCTCAGATCTACGACAACCCATACGAGTTCCGCCCAGAACGGTTTATACGTGATGGAAAGCTGGACCCCGCCGTCCTAGATCCATATGCCTACGTGTTCGGTTATGGGAGGAGGTGAGTGTCTCTCCTTGAACTCCGGAGCATCAGGTTTCAGATTCATGATTATAACGTCGTTGCCTAGGATATGTCCTGGGAGATATTTTGCAGATGAAGCTCTGTACCTCGACGTTGCTTCCGTGCTTCATATCTTCAACATTGAGCCTCCATTGGACGCTCAGGGAATGCCGGTCAAAATCGAATTGGAGCAGACTCATGGGCTCCTTTCGTGAGTTCTTTGATATAACATCGATACCTCATTTGGCTGCGACCTAACCGCATACTGACAGTTACCCGGAGAACTGTCGATGCACAGTCAAACCGCGTTGGAAAGAGGCGGTAATACTTATTGAGTAATGTCCGGAGTCACCGCTGGCACCCGATGACGGCTACATGTTCTCGCGGCACTGACGTACAGCAATAGAATACTGAGGGTATTACTCAGATATTGAGTGAACACAACGGCAGAGGCCGCTGCTTGACTAGCTTGAGCTTGAAGTACTCTGACATAAAACATCGATTGGCTGCAGCGCCTTCCACTTTTACGATCTCTGACGTGTACGTTAGACACCACAGCACGCGTGGGAGGAGCGAAGGAGCAGTCATTGATGAATCATTATTGGCTCTCTTTAACCTATCGAGTGGCAAAATCTAACACAACCTCCACCGCACGAACGCATCGCCCGCTGCACTCGCGCGTCCACTCGGCCCCACTCAACCTAAAGACAGACCAGCAATAACATCAGTCGTATCCCGTCACGTACAACGCATCGGGCCCTCATCTATATGCATGCGTGCAGTCGTAAAACGAGCGGCAGCGCCGGGCTGACCATCCCCAAAAGGAAGAGAGGAGGGGGCGCGACGCGCGGTCCAGACGTAGCGTGAGTTTTGTTCAGAGCAACGGAGTGGAGGAGCCAATGTGGGTATGCGATGGATATGGACGTGTGGGCCAGTCGCGAACGGAGCGTGGCGAGATACTGCAAGATGTATGGACAAGGAAAACGGAGAGCGAGCCTACGCGTCCTTGTCGACGATCTCGATACCCGAGTCGCTCGCAGTGTTGTCGGTGAACACGGGCTTGGTTGCGGCGAGACCGTACGCGTCCTTGTAGAAGAGGATATCGCCCTCGTCCTCGACGAACTTGCACGCCTTGAACACGCGGTACACCTCAGCCCAACCACCGGGGCGGCCCTGGAGCTTGATGCCGCTCTGTGCGAGACGCTTGCGGAGCGCATCAGTCGCCTCCCATGCGTGGTAGTGCGGGATTTTGCTCGAGACGTGGTGCGCGACGTGCGTTTCGGAGATGCCGTGAGTCGCGAACGCACCGAGCCAGCCCATGACACTGCCGAGGTCACCGAGCAGGCTACGGTCGAGCGTGGAGAGAGCACCACGGGGGAACGTGAACTCGGAGGCACGGTAATGGGGCAGGATGGGGTCTGTGTGCTGGAGGAACGTGATGAGGACGAGCCAGTGGTTCACCCTGACGGACGATAGGCTACATGAGCGACATTCACAGAATACCTGGAATGGAGACACATACCACAGGTAGGGAATGAGATAGACGCGGAAGACATCGAAGAATCCCCATTGCGAGATCGCCATGCCAACAGCACTGAGCCACAGCAGAATACCGATGTTAGAAATGATAATCTGGCTACGCTGGTCCGGACGGAACATGACGGCCGCAGGGTTGAAGTCTAAAAGTGAATCAGCGGGGCGCATACAGTCATCCATCGTGTTAACGTACGGTTAGCGTCCTTGGGGTATCGAGCTTGGCCAGATGCATTGAGGATCAGGTACGCAGGCCAGCCACCGACCTGATGTGTACCATGATTAAAGCCGAACTATATTCCAATGACGAAGCACTTACGAGGTAACGTAAAGAACCGTAGATCGCACCGATGGGGGAATCGCCGAGCGCCTCGTAAAGCTCCCTCTTGACCTCTTCCGTAACACTTGAGCCGGCAAGGTCCTCCTGGGTCGGGTCGAAGGGCCGCAGACCGAGCTGAGAGCGAGTCTTGGGGACAAAGACCTGGTCCTGCGTCATGTGCCCAGTGGAAGCGTGGTGCTTCGCATGGGTGATGCGCCACGCGTGATAAGGTACACCAAGACTACGCGTTGAATACCGGCGTGTACAAAGAATAGAAGAGGTAGACGCAAATATCACATGTGAGCCACGTCTAACTTTTGCGGAATAGGCAAGCGGAACTGCGGGGAAGCGACACTTACGCAGAGTGAAGGACCCAACCGACGACGTTGTTAACGGTCTTGGACTCGGAGAACGCCTGGTGACCACACTCATGGGCGACCACCCAGAGGCCAGTTGCAAAGAGGCCGACGAAGAAAGTGTACAGCGCCCATAGAGAGAAGCTCGCAGCGGTATAGAGCGCTGGATGGGGGAGCTCAAGATGTTCCGGGGTAATGAACGCGTCGAGGAAGCGCGTTAGCTTGTAGATGCCGCCAATGATCGCGACGTCCATCACACTGGCAAACATGAAACAATGAGACATTATGACACGACAAAGAACGCGTGGCAGACTTACACGTAAGTCGAGGACCTGAGTGCGGACCGTTTGTGGCAGTGGGCTCTTGTAATCACAAAGAGCCGTCTCAGCCACAAAACACGGAGAAGAGAAAGAAGTAGGAGAACGCACGGGATAGCCGAGAGCAGATCCTTCACCGTCAGGTCCGGGATCACGAAGGGCTCTTGGTCAACGGTTGTCCTTGCGGACGAGGACTTTGAGGACATTTTTGCGTTGCTGGAGCCTTTCAACGACAACGAAAAAAGACCGCGAGAGGACAGAAAGGGAGTCTAGGGGCCGGGGCCGTCTACCGGGAGTCTAGGACGGGGGAGAGGGAGGAAAGAGAGGCGGGGCTAGCAAATGAGAACGGTCGGTTTTTATTGGGGAGTCCGCTTAGGTGCGGAGTTTTCCGAGGCTGAGGACCTGTCTGCTCTGCGCCGACTCGTTCGGTTGGGGCACACAGACGCGCCAGCGGCCAGCCCGATCAATTTCCCTTTTTCCTCTCCCCACTCCATCCTCGCCCGTCCTCACCTCCCCCGGCCTAGGACGCCCCCCGCCATTCTAGACTGCCTCCTCGTCGTCCAGAATCCCGCAGACTGCTCCCGACGGCGACCGACGCAACACGAGGCCCGCGCGTTCATTACGCGTGCAGGCGCGGGGGTCGGCGCTGTAACTGCTGGACACTCGACACCCTCTTCCATGCAACCCTTTTTCGCGCCCGCCCAAGCTCACATGCTCGTACCGCCCACCACGAATCTCCGTGGGCGTCGTGCTAGTGCCTGCCAATGCAGACGATAACACTGCCAGTCGTGCTGCGCCCGCTCCTCTCCGGCCCATCGGTTTCTCCGTCCAACCTCGCCAGGAGTCCGTGCTTCGGAGCGCGGGGCCCCGTACGCGCCTCCCGACCCCCACCGCCGATCCCGCCAGGATGGCGATGGGTACAATCAGTGATGTTGTGTATGTGCGCCGTTCGTTGACTCTATTCTCTTCCCCTCCTCGAACGTACCACCTGGTCGCGAACGGCGATCCCCTACTCGCCTGCCTAAACGCCGCTAGGCTTCGATGGCTCATTGCACGGAGGGGCTTGGCAGCGAACGTGTGCCGGAAACGTTCGAGATAAGTGCGGGGCCAACAGCTATACCGTTCACGCTGCTCCCCCACTTGGCCTACGTGCCAACACGTTCAATGTGGCAGACGTACTCCATTCAAATGAGCGTGGGGACATCTCCTTAGCAGTCTCGTACGATCATTGTGTCAGGCACCGTCCTAGATCACCTACCTCCCGCCGTTGTCTGCGCGAGACGGCTTCGTCGATGATCGATGCAAAATGTACAAAGTTAACTTCATAAACACTAGTCATTGGCATTCGGACCTGTTTGCAAGAGTCGTGCTATAGCTGTGCTACATTACCAGCTAGTCAGAAGGTGGACAAGCGACGGGGCTTTCTCTTGAAATGGCGTCAACGCCCCTAAAGGCCGGCGGTCAAAGTATATGTACGACTTGCCGGGCTTCATGGCCACGATAAGTTGATACGACGTAACTCAGGGCCGTTTGCGTGGAAGGCGGACCCTCCCATCGCCTGTGACTATGAGCGCTACGACGCATATGGCTGGACCCAGTCTAACTAAGGTAAAGAACTTTCATGCTATAGACTTAATACTCGTTACAGGCATAGCACTATTTCATCCCAACGCACTTCCCTAGCGGACACACGTTTATGGTAGGTCTGCTTTGGTATACGAAAAGAACGAGTATGCACGACGCTGAGGCTCGCGAACCGCAAACCGCAAACCGTCCAAATCATCCGCCGCTTCGAGATCAATACGTACGTCCCGTCGTTCTCGGATCGGATCTGCTGGTCGGAGGTTTGATACGTATAGGATCCTTCCTAGCTCTCCTAACATTTCTCTCCAGCTGACTGGATTATGGGGACATCTGACGCGCCGTGCAGTACTTCATGGCCCTATTCCAGGAGTGCCCCTACGATTGCACGTAACCCTGTCCAAACTACTACTTTTCGGTAGAGCGTATACCCATGGTCTGCCAAAACCACTACTTACGACGAAGCAGGGCGATCTCGTGCGCCGACTACCCCGACATATATGTGGGCCGCAAAGCGCAGGGCATCTAACGTGAGCCACACCAGCGCGGGAACAATTCGTGCTGGGGAATATATGCACGTACAACAAAAGACCAAATGCAAACAGAACTATACAATAAGATATACCGCAGCAACATCTGCGAATAGATGGAGATGTCCGCGACGCACACGCACACACAACGCCCTACTCCTACACTCCGGATCCCACCCCAAGCTACCGGACCTCCGCTCGCTCTGTGTAAGTATGCATTCGCGTGCCTACGCGAGCTCCTCCAAACGCGCCCCGAGCCCCGTGAGGAACCCAAAGCCTTCCTTCGTGACGATCCGCCCAGTGCTCCGGTTGATCACTGCGCCAAACTCGACGACGAGCTTCGCGAGCTGCTCATTGCTTCGTGCCGCGCGCACGTCCAGCCGGAGCCGGGACAACTTGTTCATCTTGCCCTGGCGCGTTTCGCGCTGCTGCGCGCTCGGGTCCTCTCGCCCCTGCGACGGGTCGGACGCGCGCGGTCGCGTGGTGCGCAGCGGCGCGACGAACACGCTCGGGTCCGCGAGCTGCTTGTGTAGCGCGTCGAGCACCGCGAAGCCCTCCTTCGTGAGCGTGCGCGAACGGTTCTCCTCCATGACGCGAGCGAACTCGCGCACGATGCGTCCGAGCGCCTCGTTGCTCGTCGCGGCGGCGGCCTCCCGCGCAAGCTGCGCGAGACGGACGGCCTTCGGGAGGCGGCCGACTGCAGGTGTGCGGGAGTGCGCGTTCTCGTCCTCGTCGTCGCTAACGAGGTTGATGATATCCTTGTCCTTGCCCTTATCTTTGGGCGTTGACTTAGTGGGTTTGGCGGGCTTCTTGCCGTCTTTAGGTGGTGTATTGGAGTCCCGATTGACGAGATTATCACGGACACCAAGCACTTGGCGATCACCGAGCTGCATGTTCGCGAGGCCATTGAGAACGCCCTCCAACTCCCCAGAGGACTTTCGTGGTGGCGCGGCTTGTACGCGCACTGTGGGCTGCAATAGGGCGCGGGAATAAGTGAGAAGTCTTAAAGCGTATTGTTAAAGATACCAACCTCGGGATTAGGTGGAGGCCATATGAATTCTGGATTCCCCGGGAACCCATTATCCTCAGCAAGGGTGCGAAATTCGTCTATCCACCGCTCGTAATCAGGCCGCTCGGCGAAGGTCAGTTTACGACATGACCGTAGGAACTCCTCAAATTGCGGTGGAAGCCCACGACACAGATCCTCTGGCCGCGTCGTGCGCTTCTCCCATATTAGGTGATCATGCGCTTCCTCTGTTTTAGGAACCCCGTTCCGAGTCCAGCTGAGCCCACCGGGCGTAAGGAGGTGAATGAGCATGAGCGCGAGCGCCTCCATGTCATCCCTCCGTGAAGGCACTGCGGTAAGGGTTGGTAGTTGTCCTCTAACGCCGAGATGTACAGAGATTCGCACCTTGTCCGCGACAGTGTACGCGCACTGACGAGAACCAGTAGTTACCAATGAAGTCGCGGGGTACCTTGCTGTCGGGTATGTGGCGCTTAGTGTGCGGGTCAATGTAGAACTTGGAGAAGCCAAAATCAATCATGTAAATCGTCTTCTCGTTTGGTGGCAAACCCAGCACGCAGTTGCCAAGTTGTATGTCGCGATGTAGTAGGCCTCGGGTGTGCATGAACTCCAGCCTAGATATCTTTTGCACATCATGTCAACAACTCTGCACATACAGACAAGGAATGGGGGAAGTTAAAGCACTGAAACAAGACGATTCGAAAGCGGGAAGATCGGTGTAAAGAGTTGATTGGATGGGGCACTGACCACTTGTTGCGCAATACAGCAGACGCTGCGCAAGTCCCAAACATCGGTAGTTTTACTCCGATGCAAACTGTCAAGACTTTGGCCTAGCAGGTCGATCGCTAGGTAGTCCCAAGGGCCTTGGACGCCAGCAGCCCAGAGGGTGGGCATGCCTTCGCCACCCTGTAGCGCGGGATAGAAACTGCGCTCGTATTTATTGGTCGGACACGGCTCGTTTATAGGTTGTAGTTTGAGTGCGACCCATTGGTTTGTATGGATGTGTCGTGCACAGAAAATGGCGCCTATGCAGCGGAGATGAGGGTGGAACCTCGAGGCAGCAGCACCTGCGAGAAGACGCTAACCTGAGAAACCGGCTCCAAGCTTCTGGCCTAGTTCATAGTTTCCCACAAATCGCGGATATTTCGTCTGTTTCTGGTACTGTGTCATGTTGTGGGTGGCTTTGCGATCGATAGTGTGGTAGCCGTATGAGTATCGGTGTAGACCGACTGAGTAATTGTCGACGGCTTGTCTGAGAAACGCTCAGCGCGTAGTGGAGAATAGGTGTGCGCGCGTTGTGTCGAGGTGCCGCTTCGTTCAGAGAGAGGGTGGATGACGACGGAGAGAGAGGCTGAGACTGGACTCGCTGGCTGCAGGCCGGCGCGGCTCGGTTCGACACGCCTCGCGTCAAGTCCAACATGAGTGTACACGATCACATGTCCGTCGCGTTTTGCTCGCGTGGCGTCCATGCGGCCGGCTCTTCCCAAACTAAATGTGCGCGTTCAGTACCTCCAGGTCTCTAATCTTGACCCTCATGTTTTAAGACCTTTGCACCTTTCTTGGACCGACCCGCGTTCGCCTGCTTTTCTATCTTTGCACTAATGCTAGCGCTGGAATACGACGGATTCACCCAATTTGTTTGAGCATGCCAACGAGGACATCACCACCAGCAACGTGTACTAGCAGCTGGCGGCTAGCTCTCGATGGAGCAGCCGCATGATTAATGGGGCAGAAGTTTAAAACAGCTAGCCACACTATCCGTTGATGCGCATGCCTCGCGGCCAGCCCACGCACGCGTCTGCGATGTGACACGGCGTGACCACGACGCCCTAGGACAACCCGCGCGCGACCACGTCGACACTCAACCGCCACCACCTCGTCCTCCCCCCCTGGCCGACACTCGCGATGGCTGACGCCGACGCCCCCCGCCGCGCCCTTGCTCGCCGAGCCAACCCGCGCACGATCCACTCCAAGGACAGGCAAACCGCAGCCCAGCCCAGCTCTCGCGCACTCGCCAGGAAACCCGCGGACGGCTCAAAAGGTCTCGCGGACTGCCAAGACCACTCCCCCGACGTGTCGCGATCGCGTGCGCAACATCGCCCACTCAAGATATGCCACCACCGTTCCTAGCGGGGCCCCCGCGACTCGGACAACACCCAGCGCCCGCGACCTCGCTACGTCCCTCCGTCCTCCCCTCTTGCCCTCGTACTACACGTACTACTTACCCTACCTCTTTCCCTACGACGCAGCGCTCGCTCCGAGCCATTTTACGGTACTTTCACTTATACTAGCCGTCCGACGTCCACTACCTCGCTGCGTCGGCCCCTGCACAGCCACCCCCCACGCTCACTCGCTCGGACTTACAGGCCATCGATCCCCGGTCGCGCCACCATCCCCCGTAGACTCGATCCCAGCCCGTAAATTCACCTTCTACGTTTTACCGTTTATCTGCAAGAGCGCCGCGCACGCCTAGACCTCCTCGCGACATGTATTTAGTTTATCGACGGCTCTCGTCGAAATGCAGCTTCGCTCACCCCCTCGTATCGCGCGTCTGAAATCTCTTCACCTCGCATTTAGCCCTCCGACCTCGCACTTCGCCTTCAACAACGTCCGACGCGACCAACGACTGCTTCGATTCACCCTTCGTTTGTATCTACATCACTACCGGGGCCCAAGTCCCCTTCCTGCTCTCTCTCTCTATCTTCCTCGTTCTTGGCGACCCCCTGCTCTGAGTCGTCCTTAACACCCTCGCTCCCCGTCCTCCTCTCCCGGGTCGACATCACAACACCGTACGTACGTCAGTTTTTTTATGGTCGCATCATGTTGTCGGCAGATGTCAGAAAATCTCGTTTTACTCCTAGTTCTCAGTCCATGGTTTGTAATTGGGTGCGCTATGTTCATGAGCGAGCATGGTGATAACTGCATCCTGTTTGACCGGAGCTCGAGGCACAGCCTGAAGATAGGGGCTGTCTTCCGCTGTGTACCGCCAAATTACGTCTCCCAGGCGACGATAGCCATATTTGTTATCATTTTCGGACCGTACTGACATTGACCGGTTATCGCGCGGCGGTTACACTGCCTTGGAGCTATGCGTCACCTCATTCCTCGTCTCTTTCCTCATCACGGTATTCGGCTTAGCTATTTACGGACATACTCAGCGCAGCGTGCTCTGACACGTCGTCGACACGTTGACGACACGTCACCACTTCCTTCTACGGACTCGTCCCCCTTTTTGGACTCGCCACGTCGCTGCCACGTCAGCGACACGTCATGCTTTCCTATTTCGGACTTGCCACATCGCTGCCACATCAGCGACACCTCATGCTTACCTTTTATGGACTAGTCCCATCGCTTACTAAGCTTCCTCCCCATAGTATATAAACCCAGGGGGCTCCGCTCAGCAGCCCCAGCTTCGATCTCCTCGTTTTACTTCGGCTTTACTCTTGTAATACTTAGGACAATCAGATCTCGTTATTTATAACCTGTTGGTTGTAAGCTCGACAGCTTCAACACAGCGTTATCATAACATTAGATCGAAGCTCTGGACTCCCCACCCAACACTGGTGTAGGGACACACCGACTGAGGAGGATAGCTCGAAGGCTACCTGCCCTCATCCGACGCACCTTGCCCGCCCTGGCAACCCGATTCACCGACGAGGAAAGCCCAAGGGACGAGCACGATCGCTCGAGCCCGATACCACGACCCCGAAACCCAACCCCGTACCCATCCACCTCGACAGACGAATACATCTTCTGGAACCAAGCAACGTTCGAAGACCCCATTGAAGGAACCAGCTCAGGAAACATAGCTGACAACGAGGAGTCACCTGACCACACTCCTAACGACACGACCGAGTATCTCAAGGACAAGATACGAACAGGACATAACCTGGTGCGCGCCATATACGAAGAGTTCAAGACAGACCCGACGGTCGATCACGAGGCACTCTATCATATTCAGGACGCCGCATACCACCTCAGCCAGTCATACCGCCGTCTGGCCAGACTACCGCCCTACCCACCTCCGGAACGACGAGCCCTCCACTTCTCTGAGTGGTTAGAACAGCAAATCGGCATAAACCACGAACTCCTCCAGACTCTCCACCCTTGCGACCCCGTGCACGCATACATCGCACAGAAGATTGGAAACCAGACAGCCGCTAAGAGCCTCATCATCGAGTGGTTCTCTGAGATCCCACCCCATCTTCACGCCATCCCTCACTACTACCCTTACTGAGGACGTCGCATGAACCAAGGAGACCCCGAATTGCCCTGTTACAACGCTTACCACTACTTTAACATCAATAGCAAGAAGGACAACTACGATCTAGGACGAAAGGAGCTACTCCTCTGCCAGTGGCAACCGTGCCCTAATCGGAACAAGCGAGCAGCCCTTGCCCGACGCAACGCGACTCAACAGCCGCCTCGCAAGACCGACCAAGTAGCCCGAGAATTTCCACTACACCCCCTAGTATCGGCACAGTCATCACCCGTAACGACCTCAAGACAAGTCCAGCTCGCCAGTCCCGCTTCAACGACTTCTTCCCCGCTCGTACCCATCGGACTTTTTTCAGACCCTGTTCCCCAGGCCAGCAGTTCGCTCGAAAGCGAACCAGCACCAGAGACACCCCCTGCTAAAGGCAAGCAGCGGGCAGAACCCGAAGACGAACCAGAGCCCTCTGGACCCGCGGCTACACACGCACAGTGGCCCGAGCCAGAAACAGAAAGCGAATCAGAACCTGACACACCCCCTGCTAAAGGCAAGCAGAGGATAGAATTCGAATCAGACTACCCAGCAGAACCAGAACCCATGTCGGTATCCCAAGGACCCCAACTAGTAATCAGCCGGGCGAAGGCGTTCCAGACCGCAGCCTTCCCAACGGGCGGAGGAGGCAACGGGCCACCTCCGGACGATGAAGACGAGCCAAGAGGAGGACAGCCCGGCGGAGGAGGACCCCCAGGAGGAGGCCCACCAGGCGGAGGAGGAGGACCAGGCGGACCAGGCGGAGGAGGCCCACCAGGCGGAGGAGGAGGAGGACCCCCAGGCGGGGGAGGAGGACCACCGGGAGGAGGACAACCGGCAGGAGCTGCGCTCCCAGGAATAGGAGCTCAAATACCCACCGGACACAAGGCCAAGGTCAAGAAACCCGAGGTGTTCACCGGGAACAGAGCCAAGGCCAACGAATTCCTCACCGACCTCTACCTCCTGTTCCAAAGCCGGCCCCAGGACTACCCCACGGACGAAGCCAGAGTCGTCACGGCTCTGTCCTACCTCCGAGACGACGCTCGGTGGTGGGCTGAAGCACGAGTCGATGCAGCCCAGCTGCTCGACAACAACAACAACCTTCGAGGCTTTGGAACCTGGCAACGCTTCCGCGAGGACTTCCTCATGGTGTTCGGAGAACAAGACCCGGTACAGACCGCTGCTACTCAGCTGGCCACCCTGCGCTACAACTCTTCAGAGCCCTTGGATCAGTTCAACGCCAAGATCCTCCGGCTCTTCATCAAAGGACAAATCATGGAAGACCACGCGCAGATGGCCTGGTACAACTCCAAGTTGCCTGGTTTCCTCCGGGACAAGATCGCCCTCACGTACCCGCAACCAACCAACATGGATGAGCTCATGGACCGAGCCATTCAGCTCAACCGGGCCTATCTTCTCAACCGCGAAGTCGACGCCTCGCAGGGCCGACAAAGGAAGACACGGAACGTGCCTAAAGGCAAGGACGCCTCTGTACGCGCTATCAATACTGGAAAACTAGACGACAAAACAAAGCAAGAGCTCATCAAACAGAATCGCTGCTTCTACTGCCGCGAGGTAGGCCACCGTGCGGCCAAATGCCCCGCGAAGCCTCACAAGGATCCGAAGACGCGGGCTGTCGAAGAAGACGACAACCGCATCGAGGAAGTTGAGGAGGACACTGAATCGGATATCGGACTAAACGCTATTGGCATGGACATTGGACAAGATTTTTGAATGGAGGGGCTGCTCCGACGCCAGCACCCTCCAAGACTTGGGACTATACTATCTCGTTTGTAACCCTGGGACAGCAACGAAGACTTGCTTATCTCCTCCCTGGCTATGTCGAGTGTGGACCCAAAGTCGTCGGAATCCGCGCCCTTTTCGATTCAGGCGCAGATGCCACCATCATCAACCGACGAATCGTGGAACGATATAACCTGCCAACCGTCCAACTACCAAAGGAAATCCGCTTCCGAAATGCTGATGACAGTGTCAACACGATCGGATCAGTCACCCACCGAGTCGAAGCAAACTTCGTTGTCCGAGGACATCCCTTGCCAACCAACTTCTATGTGGCCGATCTGGGACGCGACGATGCCATCCTGGGCATGCCTTGGATTCGACGATACAATCCCAAGGTTGACTGGCTAACCGGGCACTTCAATTTCGACCCAAAGGTCATCAAGAAGCAGCAAGCCATCAAGGAGTATCAATCCAGACACGACCCACCACCAAACATCCCCATGTGGGGACTACCTCCAGGAGAGGTCCAGGATGCAGAGGCGGTCGCACAATACATTGGGAAACTTGCAGAAGACCCCGACAATGACGACCGGTGGGACCGACCACCCAATGTGGCACTAACCAACCTATGGAATCAGAGCCACGAGGACCCGACGGTATGACGCGCCACCATGTCTACTAACCTAGCAGTGCAGGCCAATGAAGGCAAACCAGTCAAAACGTTGGACGAAATCCTTCCGGAATACCTACGGGACTTGCGAACCGTCTTCGAGAAGAAGTCAGCAGAGCGAATGCCACTTCCACGACCCTGGGACCATGCCATCGACCTAAAACCGAACTTTGCTCCAAAAGATTGCAAAATCATCCCCTTGTCAATACGTGAACGGGAAGAGTTGGACAAGTTCATAGACGAAAACCTGGCCAAAGGCTACCTGCGACCCTCAAAGTCCCCCATGGCATCCCCGCTGTTCTTCGTGAAGAAAAAGGATGGCTCTCTACGGCCAGTACAAGACTACCGATACCTGAACGAAGGCACCGTCCGGAACACATATCCCCTGCCCCTCATCTCAGACCTCTTCGACAAGCTGGCGGGAGCGAAGTATTTCAGCAAACTCGACGTACGAGCAGGGTATAACAATGTTCGGATCAAGGAGGGCGACCAATGGAAGGCAGCTTTCAAGACCGCACGAGGCCTTTTTGAACCTACTGTCATGTTCTTTGGCCTGTGCAACGCGCCCGCTACTTTCCAGGCCATGATGAACGACATCTTCAAGGACTACCTCATGGAAGGATGGATCGTAATCTACATGGACGACATCCTGATCTTCTCCGACAATCTGGAAGACCTTCGAAGCCGGACACGCCTCGTTGTACAACGATTACAGGAACACGATCTTTACCTGAAGGGCGAGAAATGCGAATTTGACAAACAAGAGGTCGAATTCCTGGGCGCCATAATACGACCGGGCGAAATCTCGATGGACCCAATCAAGCTGGAAGGTCTTCGCGAATGGCAGACACCAACCACTGTACGACAAGTCCAAAGCTTCCTAGGCTTCGCCAATTTCTATCGGCGGTTTATACGTGGATACTCGGACATCGCGAAGCCCTTGAATAACCTCACCAGGAAAGACACACGCTGGGAATGGACCAAAGACTGCAACGACGCGTTCCTCACTCTAAAGAAATGATTCATGGAGGCACCAATCCTTGTCACCCCGGACCCTGCAAAACCCTTCCAAATCGAGTGCGATGCATCAAAGGTCGCAACTGGGGCAGTTTTGCGACAAAAAGGGGGGGATGGATTGTGGCACCCATGTGCCTACCTGTCAAAATCTTTCACCGAGGCCGAACGCAACTACCAAATCTACGACAGAGAGCTCTTGGCGATCATTCGAGCCCTGGAAGCATGGCGACATTACATCGATGGAGCGGCGGAGCCCGTTGAAATCTTGTCGGACCACAAAAACCTCACCTATTTCCGCAGCGCGCAAAAGCTGAACCGACGGCAAGCACGCTGGAGCCTGTTCCTGTCCCAATTCAACTACAAACTGGTCCACCAGCCAGGCAAAACACTGGTCCAAGCAGATGCACTATCTCGACGATCGGACCACGATACGGGACTACACGACAATGAGGACGTCACCATGCTCACGGAAGAAATGTTCGCCAAGGCAGTACACGTAGAGCTCCAAGAACGCATACGAGACACAACCTCCAGGGACAAAACTGTCATGGAATCGCTCAACGGAGCCTGGCATCTGAAGAAAGACCCCACCATCGGACGAAAAGAGGACTGGGCAATGGATGACGGAATTGTACTCTTCAAGGGAAAGGTATACGTTCCCCCGGAAGAAGACCTACGCCGGGAAGTAGTACGAAACCACCACGACCCACCCATCATGGGACACCCTGGAATCCAGAAAACATGGGAACTGGTGTCGAGGGAATACTGGTGGCCAGGCATGCGACACTTCGTAACCCAATACGTCAAAGGATGCGCCACCTGCCAAACCGCCAAAGTAAACACACATCCCACGGACCCAGGACTACTCCCAGTACCGCACCTAGGCAACCCCCGACCATTCAGCACAATCACCATGGACTACGTAACGGGACTTCCCACATCAAACGGCTTCGACGCAATTCAGGTGGTAGTAGACCACGACGTCTCCAAGGCCATCATACTCTCCCCATGTACGAAGGAAACAAGCACAATGGACACCGCACACCTCCTAGTTGAGGACGTATACAGCCGATTCGGACTACCAGATAGGGTCATCTCGGACCGAGGACCCCAATTTATCTCGAAAGCATTCCAGGAGCTGAATAAGCTACTAGGAATTAAGCAATCACTCAGTACGGCACACCACCCCCAGACTGACGGACAATCCGAAAGAACCATCCAAGAACTAGAAGTCGCGCTGCGCATCTACTGCGGAAACTACCCTGACACATGGAGCACGCTTCTTGCGCAGTTCGAATTTGCCCATAACCAGCGAACCCACTCAGTCACTGGGAAAAGTCCCTTCGAACTCCTCATGGGTTACCAACCACGCGCTGTCGTGATTAAGTCGGGGTGATAAGAAAGGGGAGGTGTGGGGGATGAATATATATATATGTGTGTGTGTGTGTGTGTGTGTTAACTACTCCTTTACTCAACAACAACAATCAAAACCAAACCTCTTAGGAGATACGGCTTTTACTGATATGTGTTGAGGGGGTGAAAGAGTGCGTACAACAAGATATCCCTTAGAGAATCACCTGCCGATGCCACAAAGCGTGTCGGTTTTCCTCTTTCCAGACAGAGGCCTTGCCGAGTTCAGGGGTGCCTTCACTTGGCGTAGGTCTCGTGTTATCAAGTTGTTACGGATGAAGCACGTGTCTACTGTACCCTGTGAGATCTAGCCTCTTCTTCCTAGGCTCGTCTGATCCCAGTACCTCTTTGAGATTCTTCAAGAATAATCCGGAAGCTTCTCTTCTACTCTAAAGCGCAAGTTATACACTGATAGAGCTTCCTCTAGTGGGTGTATATGGCAAAATGTCCTGTCCAATGGTCTGCAACCTATATAGAACCTTCTGTCTGTTCTCTTTTCAATCCAACCCTTCCTGTCGTGTCTGCACTCAGGCTGCTAAACCCCGGGCTTCTTTTCCCGCAAAGGTCCAACCGTGTAGTGGCTTATGACGTCTACTGGGCTTTAGTAAGGCTAGCTGAGACCCGTCCTTCGTGGATTCGGCGTCACAACTAAAGTGAGCAAACTCCCTTTTGAATTTGATCACTACAAGGCACTTACCACAGCAGTACTTCCCTTGTTGATAGAACTTGAGGCTGATGCTTGAGGTTGCTGAACTACTGAACTGAACAAGCTGCTTGGCTAGGCTGCTTGCTAGTTAAGAAATCAGGCTTTGCTTGTGCTTTGTATCTTTTTCTTGTATATTGTTATATTTCATGGGGAGTTGGAGCTAGTATATATACTTCTCCACATCCCTTCCAGAACTTTCTATCTACATTACAAATCTCTTACAAATATCTGACTCATGGCTGACTAACACTGTCCATGGCTTCCGGCACCTTCCTGGAGGGTACCAGAATGTTCTACTCCATTCCTTCTTTTTCCTTACTAATGCTGTGCCTTCCACACTGCCTTCTAGAGCATCTAGGCCCTTCTAGCCTGTTCTAGCTCTTTCATAACCTCAGTACAGCCTTTACATAGCCTCCTATTGATACTGTCCCGGCTGCATACCCCCTGGGTTCTGTCCATGACTGAATTTAGAGAATAATGAACGACATGCGAGTTGTACAAATTGTCCAATGTCTGAGATGTTCCCATCCTGCCTACCCTTCTGAGTACAGATACTGAAACTGCCCCTGTATAGCATCATCCAGCTCCCACCATTCAATATTGGGAGAGCTTCCGACCTCTGTGGGTGCATTCAGATCATTTCCTCTTTAGATGATGCAGTAGCTATGCTTGCCTGCGTTATGCCGATTCTCATCTGGTTTGAGACATCCAAGAAATCGCATGAGCCGGAGATACCACCACTGGGTCCCTTCGTAGAATGGGTAGGGGACTGCCACCGTAATGCCTGCTGGAGAGTAGGTGTGCTCCACCCAGAGAATGATACGAGTTTCTTGATACTCGATCACCCGGGAGACTCGTGCCATGAAACGTCGCTGGTTTGGAAACACTAGACGGCAGTAGTTCCCAACAGCAGGCATAAACCCCAGACGCTGCACCCTTGATGCCACAGGTGACACGTCTACCCACTCATCCTGTGCCTCGACGTCCTCGCCTACGGCAACTAGTCGTGATTGGTGTGGGAAGAGTCCCTCAGGCCAGAAGAGAATGTGCTGGTCTTGACCATTAAGTCTGACAGGGCATCGTCGGAGTTGTTCGTCAGGGAGGTCCTGGGGAATGGTGCGCCGTACAGTGGGTGGGAGATCGTAAGACGTGCCGACCATGATGATGGTGATGGGAAGAGTGATGCCCAGGAGTTTAAGCGCCCCGTCACATTAAAGACTTGGTGCTCAATAAGCATACAATTCTGGTTTGCACGTGATACTTAGCTAATCTTTTCCCACTAGTGTACTAGTTTTACTACTATTTATGCCCATGTCCAGGTACCAACCATATTTGGTGCATGACATCCGCCCACAGTTTTACGGCCGTCCCTGGTCGTACTCTTCTTT